>JAMWET010000512.1:215000-230000 GCA_024036415.1 Prochilodus magdalenae | reverse complement strand
AAAACAAAATGCATTTCTAACAGACCAGGTGGAATTTCTTACAGCTCTTACAGCACTGAATAGTCGAAGACTAGCGGCTAAATTAAAGCTAAACTAGGCTCCGCCTCCCCATTAACTGGGGGCAGTCCAGGGAAGAGGTTACTCGGCAGTATGCAGAACATCAAGGAAGGGACCTTCAGCCTCTATTGTTTTGAATAATTACTGAACGATTTATTCTCTTTTTTTTATTATACTTTTGGGTGAGTGTTTATGGCGTCTGATGCAGTGTTAACATACCAATCTAACCAAAACCCTAGGAGAAAAGCATGTGCTGAAGCATGACGGATCTGATTCAGTCTGGATAAGGCATGGATTTCAGTAGATCTGTCTGCATATCCAAAATTCTAAGTATATTTACACCATAACGGAGCAAGAAAAGTCCCAAAGATTATTTTTTCCCCAACAAACAATTTAACATGCCCATCATTACACATCGGGGGGTATATGACATTTATCTTTTGGTGATTATCAAGCAAATAATTGGATGGAAGAAATTTACAGAAATACAGGCAAAATTCAGGCTCTAAGGGCGTTTTCACATTTGGGCCGTTTTCTTCTGCATATGTGAACACGGCAAACGGACTCAGACCCCTCTAACCGGCCCCACAAACGAACCGGACTGAGACCTTCTCGGGAGGTGGTCTCAGTTTGGTTCGTTTGTGGTTTGTTTCATGGTCCGCTTAAAATGTGCATTGTGAAAACAAAGCGGCCCGGGTCCGCTTCGTGTTTTGTTTCAAGCACAGAACCTCGAGGCTTGCTGTAACCAGTTTCAATTCTCACAAATAAAAAACTTGATAAAATGGCTGCTCGTGGAATTGTGTGGTTTCAGGAAGAGACCGCGGCACTTTTGGATATTTGGAAAGAGGACCACATCAAACGTCAGCTCTCCGCAACGCATAAAAATATGAAGGTTTTTCTGTTGTTTTCAGAAAGCATGAAAAAAAGGATACAACAGGACGGCACTGCAGTGCCGTGTGAAAGTAAAGAAAATAAGACAAAAGTACGTGAATACACGTGACAAAATTAGAGCAAGCGGAGAGTCCGCTGAAATTAAGGAGAGGTGTTCTTTTTTTTGAAGAACTAGATGAAATTTTGGGGACAAGTGCCTGTGCTAACCCCACAGAGGTCCTTGAAGGGTGAAGCTTTGATTTGATCTAATGAGCGATAGAGAACAAGGTAAGGTTACAATATTCATTTAGCATCAGATTCATGTATAATAGAATAATCCTTTTTTTGTTTTGTATAGAAAAAGATGGCAGCAATGTTGCTGAAGGATTCATTCAGTGTTACATAGCTGGGGTCTGAGTTCTCAATGAGTTGTAGTGTGAACAGAAAGTGGTCTGAGATCTCATCAGTGCTAAAGAGGACCAGAAAGAGAACTCAGTCCTCTTTATAGTTCACTTACAATGTGAACACAAAAAGCACTGAGGTCATTTGCATCTGGTTCCCTTTCAGGTTCACTTTAACAGAACTGAGTTCGGTTCATTTAATAAGAACTATATGTGAAAACACTGTAAGATAGTTGGCACTACTGGTTTTAGCTATGTGACAAATTCCCAATCATTTTCATAAATGACTGTTTGTCAAGAGGGGTCAGAAACCACAGAAGCAAGTCTATTTCACACTATTTGACAACTTGAAATAGATGCTTTAGATATGCAGTTTGCCTAGTGCTAACTATGGGGCGCAGGCTTCCATAACTATATATCAGCTTCATAGCCTCGTGTGTAAAAACAGAGAAGCAAACTTCATACACCATCCGACTCTAGTACTGGAGAAGTAAGTGTAAGCTTAGCGGATTCTACTTTTCCTGCTATAAGAGTAACAAGGCCTCGTTCCGCTGATGTGTTAGACGGCTACACTCACTTGACTCCAGCAGAAAAGCTAACCACAGGGAAGAAGAGGCTGTCGGAGTTGAAGTTTTCAAACATTCCCTGGACGGGCTGGCCATTAATGCGGAACGAGATGCTGGGGGCACTGAGGTCCAGACAGCAGCTGACCACGTCGTCCGCACAAAGCAGGTGCTGATTTGGGGAGCTGACCGTCCGAGCAATACAGCCTGACCATAGACGAACACACAGACACAAGAACAGCAATGATTATAAAGGAATGATGAGAATTTATTTTACATTTAAAAGGAAAAAGATTAAAGAAAAATAATGTTTAAATCTATCAAAACTCTGTCTTTAGTTCTGTCTGAACTAAGGTTTTGACTTAAACATATAAAAAAAAACATAGATTAAAGGTTGATGATGTACAAGCAGGGGGCAGTAAGGAAAGTAATCCAAAAAAACAGCAGATACTGAGATTTATCCATACTTCGCCATTATCAACAGTACACATAAAACTCAGAAGACACACACAGTCACTGCTGGCAATGCATGGTAAATAAAATCTCAATATTTGTGTTGTAAACTTGGGAAACCCCAGGCGATTTTTTGCTGAAAGAAAAAAGTTCATCATTTATGCAAGGTTTTTTGTTTTTTTTTTACAGTGGCATAACAGCATTAGAAGTGTTTACTACAACAATATCCTCTATACTAGGTCCCAAGACATGATCTCACACATGCATGGTGATGCATTCATAACAACATGTTCATCAAAATGTACTTGGCCTGCTGCAATATGTATTTATTAATCTGGGATTAATAAAGTAATCTATCTATCTATCTATCTATCTATCTATCTATCTATCTATCCATCTGACACGTTAAGTCCAAAATTTGTGGAACGTCATTTAATTTCCCAAGTTTCAGGGTAGTATGCTTTTACCAGCCTCGTATATCCTAATACACCGTAAAAGTTAAACTCTATTTTTAGCTCAAGCCCTTTGTTATTCCCCACTCACACCCAGCTAGATCAAATATTACCTACCTATGGATCATCCAGGGGAAGCAAAGAGTCTTTATCAGTACACAATATTGTGTTTTGACACAACAGATCCCATTAAAAGTATTGACTGCTAGATTGCCTTGAAACGTACGCACACAAAACGATAGCTGCTAGCTATCTGAGCACAATCATTCAAGCTTGCTCTCTATCCTAGCCTAGCTGGTGGTTATAGGACATTAGGAAACCTTAAGAATACAACATTACTTCCTTAAAGAGCCAAAACAAGGCGATTTTTTGCTGAAAGAAAAAAGTTCATCATTTATGCAACGTGTTTTTTTTGTTTGTTTGTTCTAACAGCATTAGAAGTGTTTACTACAACAGTATCCTCCTTCTAATAGAAATCCCACAGTTACTAAAAAAGGGCAGTATGATGAGTCACATCCAAAATTCAAACCACACCCACAATTTACACATACCAGCTCATATTGCAGCCCTGCAGGACACAATGACAGCGTGCAGAAATGGATCTATGCAGGTTGCACTTACGATGTCGGCACTCTTTATACCCTTTCCAAGCAACTGAACCACCGTGATTCATGTTCATCAATAAACAGGGCTGAAACTGGCTTCCTACTCACCAGCTTCTTAATCACATGTTCAGGCCCACCTTACATATTACAGCTTCAGGCACCAGAATGCAGCTGCAGCACCATTTAAGATGGAGCAGAAAACCAGCTGGCTAAACAGGAAACTAACTTGAGCACCCACATCTTTAACATGACCCTGGACAACTTCAACTCCAAGTTGTTAACACGCTCTGCACGTTTCACTCAACACGCTCTGGACAGTTCCCCAAACTTTACAGCACATTATATGGTGGGAATGGACACATAAAACCGCATCTGGGCATTTTGCACTTTACCTTTTTTATTAAATGTCTGAGTAAGGAGGACTGAGCCTGGAGGACATATTCCAATGTTTGATTGTAACACTCAGAAGCTTAACGTCTCTGACATTAGGGATTACCTGACCAGAGATGAAGTCCATCAAAGCCGTAAGAGTAAAGGTCATCCCCGACTCCGTTGCCCCCCCAGCCCTCACCCCCGCCTGGGTAAGGTGAGTATCCTGGTGTGGATGCCCAGCCCACCCTTAGGTGAGTAGCTTCTGCCGTCATAAACGGCTCCACGTGGTCCACAATCAGCTCATAATACCACTTCCTGTACTGGGCGGAGCCTTCACTCACTCCCAGGAAGATGTTTGGCCTCATGCTGCCAGACAAAAACAAACAAGGAATGGGAAGTTAGTACATTTCATATTCCACGATTTACTTTTCTATTTTTGTTATATATATATATATAGAAACAGTGCACTGTCAGTGTTTCTGACCACAGAGCCACTCTTGGATGGACAGTATCGGGTGTTTGCTCGGTTTCTGATACACTCATTCCAACACCACACACATGTCAGTGTTACTGCTGTACTGGGAATGATCTTCCACTCAAATAATATCTGGACAATAACTGACCAGTGATAATTCGGAGGGCTGATAAACGGTCTTACAGTGGATGCTCTGCAGTCATTATACCCACGTATAGTGGAGCTATGTAGTAGGTGGAGCTCATTAAAACAGCCAGTAAGGGAAAGTAAAAGGAAGATGACCTGGATGAGTTCAAAGCTGTAGACGAGGGCTGGCCAGGGTTGCCAAGAACATTCTGAAATTAAGAGTGGCCATCCCTCTGGCCACCCCAGAGTGTCAGTCATCCTCAATAAAGCACCAATTATGTTTTGAGGTGAAAATCTGCCAACAGGGTAGTGAATACTGATGACGCTGCGTTTAATAACTGGCCACTGAAAGTGTGATTTTGGTGTGATAGGCTTATTTATCAGCAAACTGAACATGCACTACGTCCCTTAGCAGTCATATAAAACATCTTGCTAACTTATTGCTTTTCATGGTTGAACATATGCTTTATAGACTTGTGTATAAGTAGTAGCCATGGCAACCTAAATGAATAACTTCTATGATCTGTCTATATGAAATGTTTGTCTTAAAGAAGTGCACTGAAAAACTAAGGTATTAATTTTTTTTAATTCAAATACATCATCTCCTCATAAATGACCATAATACCGGCACTGTGAAATAAATCTAGTATTTACAAAATGGCAATTTTACGGGAGAAATTCATATTATCAAGTTCATATGAAAAGCTTGGTCTACACCTCATGACATTTTCATGTGATGTAAAGGGCAGCAGCTGAGCTTTAATAGTTTAGAAAGATAAAAATATAGATTGTTTATAACTATGTAGATTTAATATTTTGACCGATTTAACTATGTACAAAAAAATATGAGCATATCCATTTACATTTCATTTTAATATAGTTACATTCTTCTCCCTTATATAGTTTTTTTTGTGCTGGAAGTCACCCCATTCTAAAAGTTCTAGCTAGGTCCCTCTTACATATTTCTAAAGAAGAGAGCGTGGCTACGGTTACAGTGTATGGGTTTCTTAGTTCCTAGGCCTGTTTCACACATACTGTTTCTACATGCTCTGGGTGATGAAGAATAGCTCTGTAAGCAACTCAGAACAGACGTGGAGCCAATTTGTTGCGCACATCTCACAGCAAGTACAGTGAAACAAATGAATCGACTAAATCAATGGAAAAGGCACATTTAATGTTAGTTTTAGTGCTGTATATCCACTTTCTGGTTTCACTGCCCAATCATAAGCCAGAAGACAGTCATGGATAAACAGTGAGCCATGCTGCTGCACAAATTCTCAAAACATCCATTTATTAATTTAGTAAAGTATATTTCTCTCGCTTTGTGTACCAGGTGAATGCTCTATGGCTGAACTCCTGTAGCACTTACGCTGCTGCATCACTCAAGTCACCCAGAAGTAGAACTGTGTGTGTGTGAAATAGGCCTTACTGGCCAGCTTTACTCGGCTCTGCTTACGTGATGGTCATTCAGCTGAATGTAGTGCTGTGTGTACCTGCTGACATAGTTAACCAGACGGGTCTGCAGTAACAGGTCTCTTCCAGGCAGGAGGTTATCACAGATCAAATTCTGGTTGGAGCGGACGGCCACACCATGACAGACACACAGAGAACACAGGACATCCAGGACCTGAGGAGTACACATGGGTTACAGCAGCTCAGTTAATATACATGTCATGCTTTGTATGCACAGTGTGGAAGTGAACCATATACGTTTCCCCTCCCACAGAGGCCGTGTTCAACCAACAAACATGGTTCTCTAGTGTACCAGAACTAGTTCTTCAGTGGCATCATTCGAAAACACTCCTTGTAGTGCCTCACAGTGGTGAGGACTTGTTGATGTAAGATCTCTTTGACAGGCAGCATGACCAGCCATCTCTTTTAGTCACGCACGCTAAGAGAACAGGGTACGACTTCAAACAAGATTACAGCCGCCGCACAAACACCAGCCGCTTCAAGAAAATGTGATTACGTCTCGGGCTCACACGCTCACTAATCTGTTTGGTCACTTTGAAATGCGTTCTCCTGGCAGAGGGCCAGGGACTGAGCAAAGCACAGCCGTGTCTGACCTTATGGTTGCGTCCGTGTTTGTCCAGTAGAGAGATGATGGATTTTATGTGTCCCTCTTTGATGATGTTTAGAGCTTCAGGGCTCTCCACCAGAACACAATGCAGCACCTCCAGGATCCCTGCAGAACACACAGAACACAGCACATACTGTGAGATTAGTGTGTATATCGTCGCTGTCCAAAGACCAACATGTCTCTTCATTTTTGTCGATTTCTACTTTTATGCATCATTAGAACACAGCAGCTGCTGTTTACATTGTGTGATAATCTCATGATGAATGGACCAATAGAAAAGGCTCAAAACTGCTTGGAAAAAAAGAAGTCTGGTTTATTAACTTACATTAAAGTTAAATGAGATTTTTGCCCTCTCCTGTAAAGTTACAGTTTTGGAGATACTTTATTTCAATGATGTACATGACTACTTAATATGCTATACTGGACCTCCCATAGCATAGCAATGCAATTTTTCTGTCATCATAACAAACAGAAAAAGTGAAATGTGAACTAGACATAAATGTATTTGAATTTATATTGTATACCAAATATGGACATAACTGCAGCTAAAAATGTTCATCTTTATAAAAAAAAAAATTAAAAAAATGGACACAACCACACTTTACTGCACCCACTACCAGTGGGCTATCTGCACTGTCCCCTCCCTGTACTTATTGTTTGCTGTTTTGTGTATTGTAAATTGCCTTGTGTATTTATTGTATTTATTGTTCTATGTAGCACCTTGGTCCTGGAGGAACGTTGTTTCGTTTCACTGTGTACTGTACACCACTGTATATGGTTGAAATGACAATAAAAAACTACTTGACTTGACTTGACTATATGATTTAAGTAATAAAAATGTAAAGATGTAATGTAAGGGGTAATAGAGACTACAAACAAACAGTCATTACTGCTGCAAAACAATATCATTATCCATAATTAATAAATACGTAAAATACACTTATAGCTGCACCCAGAAAGAAGTGAAGTGTGGGACTACAGTGCTGTTGGGAAGGAAGATGAAGGTTACCAGGAACAATAACTGATGATAAATTTAGACTGATATGATCAATATTTATTGAGCTACACATACAGAATAACTGTCTCTCAGCATGGTGTCAGGCCACCATGTTTGCTAACGCAACATTAGCAAAGACATATCAGCATGGAGCTGTAGAGATTCCTAAAGGTGTCTTGTGATAATCCATCCCATGCAGCTTGAATATTCTCACACAGTTCCTGCAGATTGTGCGGTAGTGGTGGAGGTGGAGTGACACCATCTGGATGTGTAATGTGTGACAACAAACCATTAATCTTGATGCTGACCACGGTGACTCCACACACAGATTTGTTGGGTTGTCTCCACCAAGACAAAGTCAGGACTCGTCACTAATGATGACCCACTGCAATTTTAGGTCATTTGTAGACAGTGTGGCTTAAAACCACTGTCTTTGCCGTTACTGATGTGGTAATAAGGCCAGTCATTGTAATGTAACATATACAGCTGACCATGAAACTCAAACAAAACATTTGTCAGTTTTGCGCAACACTTTTTTGATGATGAGTGTATATATGTATAATACTATGATACATGTAAAAGAAATATAAACCCTCAATATGAAGTTATGTGGTTTACTTATGATGACTAGTTGTTGGTGGAGAACTATCAGTCAGGGCTCAGCAGACAGAAAACCTCAAGTTGAGCCAATCATACAGCCCTGATCAGGACAATACCATCCAGCTCTAATCCGGACACAGTACTATACAGCTCCAACCAGGACACAGTACTATACAGCTCCAACCAGGACACAGTACTATACAGCTCCAACCAGGACACAGTAGTAAACAGCTCTAACCAGGACACAGTACTATACAGCTCTAACCAGGACACAGTAGTAAACAGCTCTAACCAGGACACAGTACTATACAGCTCTAATCAGGACACAGTACTATACAGCTCTAATCAGGACACAGTACTATACAGCTCCAACCAGGACACAGTACTATACAGCTCCAATCAGGACACAGTACTATACAGCTCTAACCAGGACACAGTACTATACAGCTCCAACCAGGACACAGTACTATACAGCTCCAACCAGGACACAGTACTATACAACTCTAACCAGGACACAGTACTATACAGCTCTAATCAGGACACAGTACTATACAGCTCTAACCAGGACACAGTACTATACAGCTCCAACCAGGACACAGTACTATACAGCTCCAACCAGGACACAGTACTATACAGCTCCAACCAGGACACAGTACTATACAGCTCTAACCAGGACACAGTACTATACAGCTCTAACCAGGACACAGTACTATACAGCTCTAACCAGGACACAGTACTATACAGCTCCAACCAGGACACAGTACTATACAGCTCTAACCAGGACACAGTACTATACAGCTCTAACCAGGACACAGTACTCTACAGCTCTAACCAGGACACAGTAGTAAACAGCTCTAACCAGGACACAGTACTATACAGCTCTAACCAGGATACAGTAGTAAACAGCTCTAACCAGGACACAGTACTATACAGCTCTAACCAGGACGCAGTACTATACAGCTCTAACCAGGACACAGTAGTAAACAGCTCTAACCAGGACACAGTACTATACAGCTCTAACCAGGACACAGTACTATACAGCTCTAACCAGGACACAGTACTATACAGCTCTAACCAGGACACAGTACTATACAGCTCTAACCAGGACACAGTACTATACAGCTCTAACCAGGACACAGTACTATACAGCTCTAACCAGGACACAGTACTATACAGCTCTAACCAGGACACAGTACTATACAGCTCTAACCAGGACACAGTACTATACAGCT
This sequence comes from Prochilodus magdalenae, assembly GCA_024036415.1. Lineage (NCBI taxonomy): Eukaryota > Metazoa > Chordata > Actinopteri > Characiformes > Prochilodontidae > Prochilodus > Prochilodus magdalenae. The sequence goes on along the minus strand of JAMWET010000512.1, from coordinate 220,717 downwards.
CTAACCAGGACACAGTACTATACAGCTCTAATCAGGACACAGTACTATACAGCTCTAACCAGGACACAGTACTATACAGCTCTAACCAGGACACAGTACTATACAGCTCTAACCAGGACACAGTACCATCCAGCTCTAATCATTACACAGTACTATACAGCTCTAACCAGGACACAGTACTATACAGCTCTAACCAGGACACAGTACTATACAGCTCTAACCAGGACACAGTACTATACAGCTCTAATCATCATACTTCTATACAGCTCTAACCAGGACACAGTTCTAATCAGGACACAGTACTATACAGCTCTAACCAGGACACAGTACTATACAGCTCTAATCAGGACACAGTACTATACAGCTCTAACCAGGACACAGTACTATACAGCTCTAACCAGGACACAGTACTATACAGCTCTAACCAGGACACAGTACTATACAGCTCTAACCAGGACACAGTACTATACAGCTCTAACCAGGACACAGTACTATACAGCTCTAACCAGGACACAGTTCTATACAGCTCTAACCAGGACACAGTACTATACAGCTCTAACCAGGACACAGTACTATACAGCTCTAACCAGGACACAGTACTATACAGCTCTAACCAGGACACAGTACTATACAGCTCTAACCAGGACACAGTTCTATACAGCTCTAACCAGGACAGAGTACTATACAGCTCTAACCAGGACACAGTACTATACAGCTCTAACCAGGACACAGTACTATACAGCTCTAACCAGGACACAGTTCTATACAGCTCTAACCAGGACAGAGTACTATACAGCTCTAACCAGGACACAGTACTATACAGCTCTAACCAGGACACAGTACTATACAGCTCTAACCAGGACACAGTACTATACAGCTCTAACCAGGACACAGTACTATACAGCCCTAATCATCACAGAGTGCTATACAACTCTGATCATTACACAGTTTTATATAAGCTCTAATCAGTAAATAGTTCTATATAGCTTTGATCAGAACACAGTTCTAAATATCTCTAATCAGAACACACCTTGTATACAACTCTAGTCAGCACACAGTTCTATACAGCTCTAACTATTACACAGTGTGATATAGGTTTAATCAGCAGACAGTACTATACAGCACTAATTATTACAAAGGTCTTAGCTCAGCTCTAATCAGCATGCAATTTTATACAAATATAAATATGCATTTATGCATTGACGCGGTTCGTGTAGCTCAGCAGGTAACACCACTACCTGCCAGGGAGCCACCATATGTTGTGCTACACCAATAAGAGTCTTTTGGCAAGACTCCTAATGCTACTTTGGCCTACCTGTAATATGATTAACCTTGTAAGCTGCTCTGGATAAGAACATCAGCTAAATGCCATAAATGTAAATGTAAAATTTGCTGGAGTGGTCCATGCAGGCCTTTAAAAAGCAGAGGAGTGCTGTCCAGGGTGCTGAAACCTTATTTTCCAGAGCACTTCAAAACCCACATTTCCACCAAGGTCATGGGAAGTTTCAGAACCTTTCCAGGGCTAGTGTTACAAAAACTTATTCATAACTAAAAATTCATTCATAAGTAAAAACTGTTTTAGGAAGAGTACTGAATTTTTGCGCATAACTAAAATAATCAAGAACCTTTAAGGGACAAAGACTTACAAAAGCTTTTGAGGAAAACTTTTGAGCTATGGAACCAACTGAGGAACAGAGGAGTTGGAACATTTGAGAAACCAAAGAGATCTGGACATATTCAGGAAACAATGTAAGGGTGACTAAGAGCTTACTCAGAGGTTACTGATCACAGCTACATAAAAATGTTTAGTTTCTCAGTGGGTCCATCGATTCTTCAAGCGTTTGAGGAAATTATGAGTATGATCCCTCATGTCTAAGGACTCAAGTGTTTAGAACTAAAGCCTTTTTGTAATACTGACTGTATAAATGACTTCTGGAACTTTGGATATAGTTGGCAGATGACATCAAACTGAACCCAACAAGTGCAGTTGAGCCCGGCCGGATTCTGATAAATATTTGCAATGCATTCTCACCAGCTGACACACACACACACACACACACACTCACACAGATGTACACAAACAAACAAACACACACACAGATGTCCACAGACACACATCCCAGCTAGAAATTGTTTGTTCTAGAAATGTTCTGAGAATGTGCAATGTAATGTTCCATTAATGTTCTCAGAGGGAAGTTTCCTTTTGGTTCCCAGAGCGCTCTTTCTTGATTCTGTCATGTCAGGTCTCAGTAACACCCATAAACAGTTTCTGACCGTTGCGCTGAGAATGTTCTTATATTGTTATCATGTAATATAATCTGTGACCCCGAAAACATTCTCAAAAGAGCCTCTAAACGTTACAGTTAAAATGCTCTGTCTTACTGTCATGATTTAACCTTACAGAAACATTTTCTGGAATTAAAACCATCTTTAAAACGTTCTTTGAACAAAACACTAAGCTTTTTCTTTAGAACTTTATTAGAACTTGTAGGTAATGCAAAATTCTGGGAATGCTTCTTGCTAGCTGGGAAGCCTTTTGGAAAAAAAAAAAAAAAAACAATACAGGGCAAGCCATATTAATAAATGTTACTGTAAAAATATGGACTAATTTCAAAGGGTCAAAATATAACACAGGAAAAATATAACACAGGAAAAATATAACACAGGAAAAATATAACACAGGTTGTATGTCCTGTTTGACATGGAAACATTCCATCAAGCAGGTCAATCTGTACAACAATGTTACAAGATGTTAACAGGAATCTCCTGAGTTATTCTCGACCTTTCCTGGGTGGACCAAGATCTTTTCTAGATCAATCTGGTCCTCCAGCCTCCAGCTCTGGAGTTTGTAAACTTGTTGGGTCAGCACTTCTAGAGTGCACTTTGAGCCTTAGAGATTTCGTCTGAAGTGATACAGAAAGATGGAGAGAGTGTGTCAGTGTCTTAGAGACAGCCCAACCCCCCTTCTCATTCCTTCCTATCTGCATACATGCAGATATCCATCAGTATTCATGTCTTTCACTCTCACTGAGTCACTGAGAAATCTCCTCAGCGACAGATCAGTCTTTCTCGCTCCTAGCCCTTCAATGCAGAGGCACTGCCTTATAAGCTCCTCTTCCTGAATGTGTATCCAACGATAAAGGCACCATAGAGCTTCTTTTACACAGTGATAGGAAATACAGCGGCACACAACAAGCTCCAGTTACACATGCCGTTGTAATGTGGACGTTTACATTTACGGCATTTAGCTGACACTCTTATCCAGAGCGACCTACGAGGTTAATCATGTTACAGGTAGGCCAATGTAGTGTTAGGAGTCTTGTCCAAGGACTCTTATTGGTGTAGCACAGCATAGTCACCCAGACCGGGCATCGAACCCCCGTCTCCCACACGTGGTGGTGACTCCCTGGTAGGTAGTGCTGTTATCCAATGAGCTACACCAACCACCAATGTTTAAGAACTACTCTGGTGGCAGACTTTAATTAACCAAAAGCCTTGAATTACTATGTACTTACCCATTAACAACACGAAACAACAACAGAACCACTAATGCTCACTGTTACAGCTGGATTCAGGTAGTACCATTTATGTAAACCCCCAGTGTCTGTTTTATAATGTATTTATACATATCTAATATAACATTCCAAAAAGGCTTATCTGATTATACCAATGGTAAGTAATAATCTACATTTTGAGAGCATTTACTCTGCATGTGCACAGGAAACACTATCTTTACTAACACTACCACTAGCTGTAGTAGTTGTAGTTCGGTTTTTAAAGACACTGTAATGTGATAGTATTTATAACATCAGGGGCTGAATTACAAAAACCTCTATAGATAAGTTTCTTTCCACAAATTTGAATTACAAAAGCAAATCTTACTTCAATTTAGAATTTTAACTAACCTTACAGCATCTTAGGAAACCTTAAACTATCTGACCAAAGCCAACAATCAACAGCCATGTCTGATATACATATATATATACATATATATATATGTGGCATATGATATAGAATAATAATAAATAATAATGTTAAGTTGGCGAAGTTGCTTAGCCAGACAACTATCAGTACTGATGTAAAAGAGGTGAAAACAAAACTAAAGTGCAATAAACTGGAAGTTATGATTATTGTGACAGTGCTCAGCCCTGTTCATCAGAGCACCACCGCTTTCCAGATCCATTTCCCAATTGCTTTAGCCAGCGTGAGTGCCGCTATGTTATTCCACCTAATAGACAGCCACATGCCGACTGACAGCCACAGGGTCTATTGAGTCTCCTCATTATTCACCAGCATCACTGTAATATTTTATCTGACAAGTTTTCATCAACACTGGTACAAGATGGTAATAAGGGGGATGCTGGAGATCAAGTCTGGAGTGTCTGGTATGTTTAAGGCAGAACAAAAACTCACATGTGAAAGAATCATTTTGCAAAGTAGATAAACCCAACATCATTATGCAAGCTATGCTGTCTGTGAAAGTGATAACAGCAGACGGTTAAAACAGATCCCTTTAGGAATTCTTGTCCAGTTTGTGGTGCTTGTAAAATATTGTTTTCATATTGAATTTAAAATAAAATAATAACCTTAAGAAGTGTTATTCTGTCATGGATTCTGTCCCAAGCACACAGAGTAAGACTTCAGACTCAAGATGTTTCTGTAATATGACCGTAGAAGGCATAATTTTTCTGTAGGTACTGCGAAGTTACTAAGATATTAATAGATATTAAGTGATTTGGTCACAAATATATACTATAATAGCTATATAAAAGATACAGTGTAAGTACTCTCATCATGTAGGTAACTGTATACCTGTTATAACCAGAAAAGTGAAGAAAATGCAGAATGATTGCACAGCTGATGTTTTCTGCTAGCCTGTTGCTAAGGTGTCACTAAAAATGAATGGCTGTCTAGGGAAGAAATGAGAGATGATTAAACGACACCTAGAGGAGTGCGGGTCAGTATGTCTGTGGATTAAAGTTAGAGGATCTGCCCTGAGCAAGTATATGCAGTTTGGTGACTGTGGGCTAAAGGAAACAGTAGGGTTTGGGTAGGACCAAACATGAATGGGAAAAATAAAGCAAACAGATGAGTGTAGTCCGACTAACATTGAATTTGTGCTCAGGGGTCTGCCCGGAGATAGTGTGTGCAAAATGGTGACTGTTAACCAGCAGAAGTACAGGAGATGGGTGTGTACTTATCTAGTCCATTCATTCTTAATGGGAAAAATATTCTTAATTTCCAAAAAGCACAAGTCGGATTAAAAAAGCTGTATGTGTTGCACAATCGCTATTTGGAAATGTTAGAAAACCAGTAAGTTCACCCTGTTACATATCGTCGCTGTCCAATGAAAAACATGTATCTCCATTTTTGTCCATTTTGACTTTCATGCATCATTTGAAAACTGCAGCTCCTGTTTACACTTTGTGAGATTTGCATGATGAATGGACCAACAGAAATGGCTCAAAAGTGCTTGGTAAGACGTCTGGTTCCATTGACTTACATTAAAATTGAATGAGGTTTTTTGGCCTCTCCTGTAAAGTTGCCATTTTGGAGATACTTGTCTTTCTTTGGACAGCGATGATATATTATATATAACTACACAATACAAAAGATGCTGTTACTACTTTCAAGATTCTCTTCTATGGTTACATAAGTAAAAACTGTATTTGGTGCACATGTGTAATTACATAAACTGTACTTCTATAATCCAAAAG
>JAMWET010000512.1:175000-210000 GCA_024036415.1 Prochilodus magdalenae | reverse complement strand
TGCATTATGGCCTAACAAGAGAACAAACAGCACATGAGCTCTACACACATTAAGACTAATGCTTATACACCTACACTCCACAGCCTAAATAAGACAGATAGCTGAAAATAAAATGTATTGATCTCCAGACGGAAATTACATTTACAGGGTGTCACCGTGTAGACAGCTCAAGCACAGCAGTTTCCACACCTCCAGTATTACAGGTTAGCCTAAGACTTTACGTAGCACTGTAAGTTTTTTATAAAGGTAGAATGGCCAATCATTGCACTGAATTCTGTGCATATGTAATTCATATATCAATACATGAATATGAATGAGTGTATGTGCAATATCACATTAAAAACACTGACCGCTAAACAAAAACTCATATACACTCAAACGTACGTACGTATGTATACACATATATATATACATACACACATATACAGTGAGGAAAATAAGTATTTGAACACCCTGCGACTTTGCAGGTTCTCCCACATAGAAATCATAGAGGGTTCTGAAATTTTCATCTTAGGTGCATGTCCACTGTGAGAGACATGATCTAAAAAAAAATCCGGAAATCACAATGTATGATTTTTTAATAATTTATTTGTGTGTTACTGCTGCTTACAGAGGTCCCGTAGTTTTTCACCAGGTTTCACCTTTCTTAGCATCATTGATACACCACGAGGTGAGATCTTGCGTGGAGCCCCAGTCCGAGGGAGATTGACAGTCATGTTTAGCTTCTTCCATTTTCTAATAATGGCTCCAACAGTTGATCTTTTTTCACCAAGCTGCTTGGCAAGTTCCCCGTAGTCCTTTCCAGCCTTGTGGAGGTCAACAGTTTTGTCTCTGGTGTCTTTGGACAGCTCTTTGGTCTTAGCCATGTTAGTAGTTGGAGTCTTACTGATTGTGTGGGGTGGACAGGTGTCTTTATGCAGCTAACGACCTCAAACAGGTGCTTCTAATTTAGAATAATAAGTGGAGTGGAGGTGGAGTTTTTAGAGGCGGACTAACAGGTCTTTGAGGGCCAGAATTTTTGCTGATTGGCAGGTGTTCAAATACTTATTTGCAGCAGTAACACACAAATAAATTATTAAAAAATCATACATAGTGATTTCCAGGGTTTTTTTTTTTTTTTTTTAGATTATGTCTCTCACAGCGGACATGCACCTAAGATGAAAATTTCAGACCCCTCCATGATTTCTAAGTGGGAGAACTTAGAAGTCGCAGGGTGTTCAAATACTTATTTTCCTCACTGTATGTAATATATATATATATATATATATATATATATATATATATATATATATATATATATATATATATATTATATACACACACATACATATATATGTGTGTTTATGTGTGTTTATATATATATATAACACACACACACACACACACACACACGTATACATATATACATATATATACACATACACACAACTTGTACACACATTTCCACCCACCACACACACCACTGTGTAAAGCCATCTGTCTCTGTGTGTGCTCAGTTGTGCCAGCAGCTCAGGAGTAATGAGTGTGAGTGTTTTATATCTTCCTAATGAGACTCTCTCTCTGTCTCTCTCTCTCTCTCTCTCTAAATCAGCTCAAGGCCCTCTCATATGAATGAAACCATTACGCTAAGCTAATAGTGTCAGTAAAGACACATCCATCCTCACTAGCCAGCGCCAACACACGTCCTTTACCGCTGCTCAGCAGCATGAACACGGCTAAAGCTGCATGGCTGAATACTCAGAAGATTTAAAAGCAGCTGAAAAATTAGGTGTGTTAAGGTTAAAGAGATGAGCAAACCAATCAGTGCTAAAGTGGCTAACTGGCAACACAGGGAACTTAAAGAAATGCATAGACTGACGAACAGCCAGCTTTGTGCAGCTTTTCCTTTAATCAACCGGTCAATCAACCAAGACCGGTTAGGAGACATCCACGACTCCAGTCTAACACTGGAGCTAACATAGCTAACATGTAACGGAAGCCCCACCCAGGATAGTGCGGTAGTGTTGTAGTGAATCACTGTAATCTTAACAGAAACTCACAGACACAGATTTTCCTCTTAATGGTAGTGATAAGATCCAGGGGTGTACTGTTTACAACTGTGTTTCTCAATGGCACCCTGCCCTACACATTTTAGTACCATGCCCTGCTCCCAGCACACCTGATTCAGTTCATCAGCTCATTAACAAGCCCTTTAAGAGTGGCTAGAACCCACCAAGATGTTCAGGGCAGGGTGCCTCCAGGACCAGGGTTGAGAAACACTACTCCTCGAGACAGCAGCTGCAACATTTTCTTTGTACAAAACACACTGCAGGACAAATCCTATCCTGGAATAATCTCTTCCTGTCATGGAATAATGTTTTTTGTATTCATAACTCTTCCTGTAATAACTCGGTGAGGGAGTTTCAGAGGCATTAAACGTCTGGCTCCAATCACCACTGCCAAGGTTACCATAGACTAGTGTTTCTCTACCCTGGTCCTGGAGGACCCCTGCCCTGGACATTTTGGTGGATGCTTTAACACACCCCTGGAAGTCTGAGCTGGTAAGTTGAATCAGGCATGTTGGGAGCAGTGAAAGCACTAACAGGACAGAGAAACACTGCCATTGGCTGTTAATATCTATGAGTATTATGTAGCTAAACATTAGCAGCGCCTAGTGTTGTAGCCAAGACTACACAACGTGTGCTCGGGTTAAGACTGAGACCTAGGCATCATTATTAATCAATACACATAATATATATTAATGAACAATGTTATATATTCTAAAATATTTTCAAAAATAACATTAAATAATATACAGTTATATTTTTTTAACATCATTATTTTATAGTCTAAGTGCAAATTTGAACTGTAGCTTGGGGAAGTAAATAAAGGTGATTATTACTATTCCCTGTCTCAGCCAACAGAACATTACCTGAACAACACACATTCAATTTCAATATTAAATTTAAACATAGATCAGATATCTGCTGTCAGGGTAACCAAAGTATATCAACAAATAAATAAATATCAACAAAAAAAATATATCCAGTTAAACCATCATGGAAACCAATTACATTCTTAATCGACATCAAAGAGATTTAAAGATATTTAGATTAATTTGTCTAAATATGTTAATTTTAAATAAACTATTAATTTCAAAAGAACATGAGATAATATGGGATCAGGTTAAGCTGTGCAAAAATTAATCTATTACTTTATATTCATTATGTAACACCTGGACGGCTGTATAAATTATATCTGTCAGAAATGGGTAAAGGACAATAAACCATTAGGACATAAACAAAGTCAGTCAGAGTGGTTTGAGGTGTCATGGTCCATTTTAGGGAATCGTATCAGTGTTTAATGCCCCCAAAAGCCACCTTACAAAAAAGCACAAAATGGTTACGAGTGCACTGCTTGATGCATTGTGGCATTGTGTAATTCTACTTTTATGATAAGGTCGTGGCCTGAAGGTATTTTAACCCATCGATTAGAGAGGGCTCCCATAACCATTTCACATCAGATCACTCTGAATGACTATTTTTACCTCAGCGACTGAATGATGCAGCTATTGGCAAAAACTGGTAAAGCGGATTCTAGTTATTGACTGCAGGCTTTGCCTATTGTTATGGTGCGTCTGGATAATCTAGGTCAACCTGTAAACCTGAGAATTTGTCACGCTTTGTAATTGGAAGGACATAAGCAATCGGAAAATTCATGATGTACCAGTTGTATCCTCAAAAAGCATGGATACCTTTCTCTGGACTCCGCCCATGCGAGCACACTTGGCATCCACTGACTGGTAGGTTAGCCAGAGCCCTGTGTCGACATGCTGGATGTAGCAGACTGAGTCTCCATATTTAATATCAGGAACACCCATCCCGTCCACCTCCTTCCTCAGTCCGAAATCCAGCTTCTCCTGCAATCGAAACGTAGAGAAACAGTGTTTAACCTTTGACACACATTTATTCAGCATTCAGCTTTTAGTTTTTTTTCCCCTAGATTCGCTTTAGACTTCTAACACCATCATGGAAATCTGATTTCTCCAGGACAATCAGACTTCAGACTTCAAGTCCCTTCAAACAGGATTAATACAAATGATATAGCACACTAAACAACTCTGGGATGAGTTAGAGTGAACACGCTCCACTGAACACAGTGAACATGCTTTACTGAACACTGTTGGAATGAGCTGAAGTGATCATGATCCAGGGAAAACCATTGAGATGAGTGCTGAAACTCAGCTGAACATCCTATAGAATTAGCTGGAGTGATGAAGCTACACTTAACACGCCTGGGATGGGATGGAGTGAGGAAGCTTCCATGAACATTTCTCTGTAATTATCTAAAGCGATGTAATCAGCTGAAGTAAGTGAAAGTGATTGAGCTCAAATGAACACTTTTGGAATTAGCTGGACTGATGAAGCTCCCCTGAACACATCTGGGTTGAGTTGAAGTGTTGAAGCTCCACTGAACATATCTGGGTTGAGTTGAAGTGTTGAAGCTCCACTGAACATATCTGGGTTGAGTTGAAGTGTTGAAGCTCCACTGAACATATCTGGGTTGAGTTGAAGTGTTGAAGCTCCACTGAACATATCTGGGTTGAGTTGAAGTGTTGAAGCTCCACTGAACATATCTGGGTTGAGTTGAAGTGTTGCACCCAGCACCCAGCTACAGCTGCCCCTTCACTCTTTCTTTTTCACTTGCTCTTTGGCCATCTCTCTCTCTCTCTCTCTCTCTCTTCTCTCTTCTCTCTCTCTTCTCTCTCTCTCTCTCTCTCTCTCTCACTGACTTGACTTGGATTCTCTGTTGTTGCCTTTCTCTCTAATTCTCTCTCTCAGCATGATGGAGATAGGAATGCAAACAAAACACATTCACACAAATCAGTTTGTTGAAATCAGGCTTGTGTGACTTGTGAAAGAGCAGAACAAACACTGTCCTGAGGAGCCAACTGTAACTACCAAAGTCTACATTAACACAACACTGACATCACTGCCCTCACAGGCCAACACCCTCACAATAAACAGCCACAAACTTTAAAGTCTGAGGTGGTGTAGAAACCTGGACCTGAACAGAGACCTGGTTAACCAAGTTAACCCAAAATCTCAAGTGTTCACAGCTGAACAAGGAGAAAAGGTTTGGTACAGGGAACTGACCTACCGTAAACCACAAAATCTGTTATTCTGTATTCATAAAGGAGGGCAGTAAAATGGGCCAGTTTTTCCAAATCCTAGTCCTAATCCTCCCAAAATGACTCCCCTGCAATGTACATGTACCAGGTCATTTTCTAGCCCAACAGGAAACAACACAGCAACAGCAAAGCCAGTACCTCACGAGGCTGGGAAGGGGATGTCCACTGTTTAACCATTATAGTGTCTCAGTGTAAACCAGCCAATCAGAGCAGAGCTCCTCAGAAAATTCACGAGCTCAGCAAAAACAAGGAAAACTTTTTATTTTGTTCACGGATCACAGCGCGAGTTGTAAGTGCGTGTGTAAAACTGCGTTTGGTCATTTTTCTCCTCGACCAAAGTCATATCTCTTCATGCAGGCACCAGAGAACAATTGAAGATGCTAAATTAAAATGCATTCTGGCACTTTTTTAATATCATCACTTTTTCACTGTTTCCCAAGGCAGTAAAGCTGTGACGCAGATACATTTCCCTTTATTCACAGCCATTTGACCAGCACAAAATACTTAACCTCTTAAAATCTCGTTCTTATTACGTCCTAAGATGCATTTTACTCTAACTACAGACTACAACGCAAGCAGGTCGACTCATTCGCAGGCTACAGGGGAATGAAATGCAGCCAGAATGCACTGGTGACTCCATGCCATTTAAAAGGCTAAACTGTAGGTACTTGTTTAGCTTAGCTTGTGGTCATTAATATCCCCTCTTAAATAAAGCCCGCCGATCCAGGGGTTCATGGGCAGAGGGTTTTATGGTAAACTGAGATGCTGGTGCTGTCGTCCCGCTGCTGCACCGATCAGTCAGTTTGATGGATGCCAGTGTTTCAGGGTGCTCTGTGTTACCTTCTGGTTCTGTCCTTTTAGCCAGGCTGTAATAGTCAGATGCCGGAGTTGCTGCCACACTCTGGAAATGTTCATACTTCCTGTGCTCCGTAATTAGTCCCAAACAGAACTACCTGTGCCTCTTTACTCTCACCGAGCTAATGGCTGCCCTCCGGTCCGGCTTGCTACTGAAGCCTTCCTGCTGCACGCCTCTGACAAGCTGCCTACTTGCCCAGCCAGACACTGAAGGAAGACTGAGCGGGTCTCCATGCTACCTGCCCCTAACCAGCTTCTTGCCTGCCCGGCCTAACACCAATAAGGACTAACTAGGCTTTACTTCATTGTTGTTAATCAGTTGTTAAAAGTGCTATATAAATAAATTTGATTTGATTTGATTGTACCTGCAGATACACACCATTGGACTGTGATAGACTATTGTAAGATTATAAGAGAAAACTGGACTAACACACCAAAACAGTTTGACCTTCTCATATACGCTAAAGGTCTTTCTTTGACCAAAACTCTTTTACTCAAGAGTAGCTGTTGTAGAAGTGTTACTTTCCTGACGCAGTGTAAGTAAAAACCACCGGCTACACATAGCCTCAGACCCACCTTCGACGACCGGAAGCAGAAGGCAGTAGACTTGACGTCAGCTTTTTCCTTGTCCATCAGCAGCAGACCTTTATCATCCAGCAGGCTGAGGTACTTCCCTGTGGTCACGTGACGTAACCGGAACGGCTGACCCCATCGAGTGTGACTTCCACTCCAGCTACGCAAAAAATATTACACTGCATCAACACTAAGCAGTGGCCTGCACCAGTTTCAAACCATCAGCAGTGACAATTACATGGCAGAGTGTGGGGTGCTGGTATGAGTGGATCAGAGTCAACAGATATGTTGGCCCAACACACAAAAATACCCAAACATGAGGAAACCTGTTCTTTTATTGATTATTATATTATTACATTACTTTAGATGTTATTTCTAGACATTTTTCATTTTTGAGTAATTTTATCTAGTGATTTTTTTTATTGCAGTGGCAAATAATATTTTTTTTACAATTTTGCTTTTTTTCAGTCAAATGCCTACATATAGTAACTCAAATATATAACTAGGTTTTTAAAAAATGACAATTGAGATATATACTGTGTCACATCAATATTATAGGCAATCATTTTCTGTTTTTCTTTTCACAATTGTACAACACTGAAAAAATGTAGAAAGAGAAATGATAGGAAAATAGGAGCTACAAGAAATCAACAAAAGTTGCTAAAAATGAAAAACTGGGCAAAAAAGTTTGTGATGTGCTGAAATATAAACCTTATAAAAAGTTGTTGAAGAAAGTAGAAGTCTGCTTAGAGCCACAGAGCTGCACTCTTAAAGAAAGTCTACTTATAATAACAACTCCTGCTCCAGAATGTGGCCCCAACCTCAAAACGTCACTTTGATAAAACACCTCAAGCGCAGCTCCAGAGAGTCAATACAGTGCAAAAGCCTGCAGAGGAGCAATTCTGCCCGAGCGCTCCTCCATGCGAAGGTAAAGAAATTTCCGCTGTGGCTATTTTTGAACTAATGGCCCGCTGAGTGTAATTAGACCCTTTGCAGACGTGCAAATATAAGTGTTTACACTTTCCAGGGTGCGATATTTCCCTCCAGACCAAATATTACGTAAGTCCAGGGAGATACCGTAGAACCCCTGAGGGCAGAAGCTAGCAGGGCACCGACCAGCATGGTTAAACGGATTTAGACGAGCAGGGATATGGCGCACCGCCCCCAGGACACGGGCCGATAAATGTCCTGTCGTGACATTTTAGGTTGCTGGCAAAATTGCGCTGCTTGGACAGTGGAGGGGGAGGGGGGGAGTAGGGTCAGCAGTATAAATGCTACTGCTGGACTGCAATGACATTTGGAAGGGGCAGAAAAAAAGCAATGCCGTGGCGATGTGTCTGAATGGTGAGAATAGGCGAGAGTCTAGCGAGAGTGTGAGGAAGCATTTTTAAACGTGTCAAGCTACTTCCAGTGGGGTCATATATGGATATACATTAGACACTCACGCAACTCTCAGCGTCTCCAGCCTCCAGAGGGAGCGAGCGTGGGTGGACACAGCTCCCCCCTCATAGTGCACCGTCCTGGGCAAGAGAGGAAAAGGAACCAAGGTCAGCATCCAGTACACATACAGTACACATAGAAACAGAACTGTCACCGTTACCCAATTAAACTCAAATAAGTCAATTATTGATTTTCAAATGTACCTTTTTAATAAATCAGCAACAATTACATTAAAATCATTATTTGGCAGCATGCACATCCAATATACATAATGAAACAGAGCATGGCATCAATTTGTGCTTATTTTTGCTGTATTGCTGTATAATGTGTTAAATCTTTTAAATGGAGTTTTAAATTGGCCCATTTCCTTTTTATCGTTTTTTTGTTGTTGTTGTTTTTTTGATTTTTTTTTCTGCCCACTCACAATATTAATTGTGGGCTTATATACCAAAAAATTGAGTATTCATGACTATGTTTCACGGTAGTGACAATTTTATTCCATTTTGAGCAGAACTCAAAAACACTAGCCAGTAAATGACTAGCAAAAAGCTTTGAACATAAAATCACCATATTTTTATACAAATATATTTATTTTTCTACTTAACTGCAGAAAATATGCATTTCTGGGGTGTATAATTCCATCATTCTCCTCTTACTCCATTGCTCTAAAATGTAGGGAGTGGCTAAAATAAGGTTGTAGCTACAGACTAAAACTCAAAGTGTTTGATTAGTTTGATTAGTAAGGTCTAAATACTTAATTTTCTTTTTAACCTAATTCACTGAAATGGTCCATATGCAATAGCAGTTAACTAGACATAACTCGTCAAAAACGAACACCATCATCTACAGGGAACAAACTACACATTGCCTATTTCAGTAAACAATTTCTATTAGCACACTGGAAAAAAACATAACATGTGAAATGTACACAGGCCATATTTAGCCACATCCAGAAAGTAAACTTCAAAAAATGTATTGTGTATTAAAATGTGCAGTAGTGTGTTCTAAGTAAGGATGTGTTTACTTGTACAAGCATGTCACATGACCAGGAGCGCCCAAAAGTTGTTTTTACAGGTGATCTATTACGCTTTTCCAGTTTTCCCTTTTCTTTAGTGTGTTATGTAGATTTGTCTGCAAGTACAAAGTACACGAGAGAGAAGTGCTCTCCTATAGAAACCAAAGTGCCTCCACGAATTTCCAGCCCTTTACTCCGTTACAAGGTGACATCATCTCATAGCACAATCTTTACTGTCTATCAGCAAGCAGGCACACCTTCACAGAACACACAGAGACCCAAAACAGTAAACACCTGCCACTCTGAAAAGTCCTGTCCCAGTCTTTCAGGATCAGACTCTTAACTAATACAGTGGAACCGACACCTTTGTAAGAAAATAGCCACAGCATTGTGGGAATGGAACTTGTAGCAGGATGCCGCTCTGGCTGTTGACCAATTAGAGCAAACTGGACTCATCATTAGATGGAGTCACATGGTCCACATTCAGACAAGGTGAATACAGATATCCAGTTTGAGAAATATATCGTATATACTACTATGCAAAACCTAACCTAACCTAACCTAACCTTTACCTAAATAAAACTAAACAGTGCCACAGGAATGACGATGCTACCAACAAACCCAACACTGTCAGCATGTACTAACAGGGTCTCTCTGAAAAGGTGAAACTGGCTTTTGACTGCAGTGCTGCGCTATTCAGCAATGATTTCTAATGCTGAAGGACACAACCCAGATTCATACACATACACAGGAAAGTCTTTATGAAAGCAGCTTCCCCACTATACAATAACTGCTTGCACAATGTTCACAAGTTACGTAAACCTCAGAGTTTACAGCTATACAGCTATAGACAGGAGAGTGAATGGGTGACTATGAGAGATGCGAGTCTGACAGTATTCAAGGCCTGCAGGCAGAAACGCCATGCAAGTAAAACGTCAAGGCTCAATTAAACTGGAACTGTGTAGAGAGAAGACTAAGAGACCTGGGAGAAGAAAACGCCCTTAAAAAGAGAGTTTCTTTCAGCTGCGAGACGAGTGTCCACATAAAACCGTCTCCTGGCCTTCACTGTAACAGGGGAACAGCTGCTAGGACTTCACTCATCACTTCACATATCGGTAACTTTCTGCTCACTTGCTGCACAGCTGAGATTCTACCCAAACAAGCATCCTGGGCTTTCCAAATATAAACCAAAACATAAACCTGAAGTGATGAATCACTAGTATTTCATGATTTCATAATATATCTGATATAACTGTGTGTGTGTATATTATTATATATGTCTTCTGATTTGAGAAAAACGTGTAACACTGGTTTTCATACACCAGTCTTTAGAGTCAATAAACAACAATCATGTATGATAACAGAGCATTGGTTAAAGGACCAAAATGAACTTAAATTATTTACAGAATGTTAAGAAACCATAGTTTTGAAGGTGTGTCAACGATATCCAGCTGATCCCGGCCTGTTTTGACTTATAATACCACTTTGCACCTCAAGAGGTGATAGTAAAATCCGGTAAAATCATTTAAGGATTGATAACCAAGGAAAGGAACAGTAGATGCAGCAATGGCTAAAGCTACAGGCAAGCACTGCCACCGTCACCAACCTCTTGGCATCAAACCAGAATTGGCAGCAAAGGAAAGAAGTGATGTAATTAGAATCACAAAGTAAAAGTATTCTGTAAAGAATAAACATGGGTGCTGCTTTCCACCACTGGAGTAAAAGTATGAAGTTTTATGCTGAACTTCTCCTGCAGTGTTTTTTCTAGACTGGTAGAAACAGAACAGGGATGAGGAGAGACTGTGTGTTTTCTGGTGGTATGTTTTTTCACTCACAGTGAGCTACATCTGTCTTACATGTCCAGGTGCAGATTACACCCTATAGTCTCTGCTGTTGACATTGTTACATCTCTGTCTGTCTGCCTGTCCCTGTTTGTGTCTCACAACGCCCCCTCTGGTTACTTTGTCTTAGCACAGCTCTTCCTGCTTCCCCTAGCTCCGCCCACTGCCACACCTGAGACCTATCTGTTGCCCATTAGGCCGTGTATTTAGACCCCGTTGTTTGCCCTGTCTGTGTGTGAAGTCTCTGTGTTTTCACCCTGTGTTAGTTTGGTCTGTTGTATGTTTGTGATTTCTAAGCTGTTGTCCCGGTGTTAGTTCTAAACCTGTTTTGTTTCCGTTATCCGTCTGTTTAAGTTCTGGATATGTGTTTACTCGTACCTTCCTGTGACTTGACCCCTGTTACCCGGACTCATTCCAATAAATCCACTTTGCACTTGCATCCCGCCTCAACCCAGTCATTACAGACGTACAGTTTATAATACACTGCTCTAGTTTGTTTCTGACCACAGGAGAGCTACAGCAGTGACACTCACATGGTAGTATGTGTGGTACTGGTACAAGTGTACCATCAGACAGAGCAGCAGTGGTCGGTGTAGCTCAGTGGATAACACCACTGTTGCCAGTGAGCTACAACCCCATGTGGAGTTTGATTCCCGGTTCTGAGTAACTATGCTGTAGCCTGTCCTCCGTGGCCTGTAGGTAGAGCCATTCAGCAGAGCTTGTATGCACTGGAAAAGGATTTCTCTGTATTTGATAAAGTATAGGTCTCCTAGAAGCTCCCTTGCTACACCCTTAGGACCATATCATGAACCCTAAGGGGGTCCTTACCCCTCAGCCAAGAACCCCCTGATCTAGTAATGTCACTTCATTCCAGTGTAATCTGCATATGAACTAATAGCCACAATGTCCTTCTTGACTCTTGAACTCACTCTTCAGATTCTTAATAAAGTCCCATGCAGTGCCTTGTAGAGCAGATGTGAGGCTGCTAATCTTTCTGTTCAGTAATTAAAGTAGCTTTGTGTTGGGCTAAAAGTAGCTGCTGCTGTAAGTGGAGAGAGATATTGGGGTCAGCACTGTGTTCTGGAGACCCATAGAGGACAGGTGGGGCTGTAATTATATCAGCTGGTGAAGAAGAGTGGAACTGCACAGGGAATATGACAACAGCACCCATTCTGTCCAAAGACTGGAGACGGGATCCTGTATGGAACTGCTAACTACAGCCTACTTATGGAGGAAAGGACAGACTTTTTTTTTAAGTAGATGGCACATTGTGCGCAAGGTGACCCTGACCTGGATTGTGCTGTCATATGAGCACATATACTGTTATATTTAGATACTGCACTCGCATTCAAGTTCGGAGACATCGCCTCTTCTCAACTTTTTCAGGCAGTTAATTTCAATTAGGTAGAAAAAAATACAATTTGTGACCAACATTATTTGTGAGGTCCTTCTACTTAACGAATTTACTTTAGGGTGACTGAATTGCTTATATAGACATTCACACAGTTTGTATAACCTCCATAGAAAAGCACTGACCAATAGTATAAGGCACTCTAGAACAACTGGATGTGAGACTTGGGTCATCATGCCCAGCGCTAACAACAGCTAGAGGGGTGAAAAGCCCTTGGGAGTTCTCTGGGATGATAGAGTTCCATCAAATATCTTTGAACAGGGCTGAATTAATACTGTTGCCTGATTAATTAATTGATCCTGTGTGAACACTGAAAGAACTTATGTGGAGTCTGGGGCTGCTATCATTGTTAAAAAAACAAAACAAAAAAAAATCTTCTAAGCTACTGTAAGGTAAGCGCTCCACTATGTTTTGTCTCAAAGTTAGGCCAGTCCATTATGATATCCTACTTGGCCAATAAAACTAATTGGATCTGTTTCTGAAGGCCTCATAGCTAAGCTAACTGAGGAAACTCCGCTAAGGCCTCATAGATTAGCCAAATGTAGAGACCAATGGAGACCTTGCATTTGAGCTATCTGAGAAAACCCAACGAAAGGCTCCGTGGTTGAGCTTGCAGTGCAGACCCAATAAGGACCTTATTACTGAGCCCCTTGAGGAGATACACACAATTGAGCTTGTTGAACAGACCCACTAAAGGACTGCTGAGGATGCACGCTGACGATGTTTTGGTTATGGTGGCTGAAAAATAAAAATAATGAAGGCCTTTAATTTGCCCTAACTGAGGTAACCCACTGAAGGCCTCACGGTTGAGCTTTATGAGAAGAGCCACCGAAAGCTTCATCACCTATATTGTCCTCTTTGGGAAACTTGGACCATGATGAGATGGAGGAGACCTACATTAAGACTCATGCATGAGATTAATAAGAAAACCTAAAAGTCTCATGGTTGACTCTAATAAGAGCTTTTTATTTTATATTTGTGCAACAACACTCTAAACTTCCATAGCACCAGGCTACATGTTAAAAAATATTACATACAGCCTGCTGTGAAGACCAGCTGGAAAAGATTCAACAACAGTACCAAACCTCATTACAGCTCCTGTGGCTGAATGCTGTCAAATTCTCACAGCAATGTTTCAGCATCTAGTGGAAAGCTTTCCATGAGGAGTACAGCAAAAAGGGAAAAACTCCCTATTAATATCCTTGATTTCAGAAGAAACACTGAAGGAACAGGTGTCTATACACTGGACATACAGGGGTTGGACAATGAAACTGAAACACCTGGTTTTAGACCACAATCATTTATTAGTATGGTGTAGGGCCTCCTTTTGCGGCCAATACAGCGTCAGTTGGTCTTGGGAATGACATATACTGCGTCCTACACAGTGGTCAGAGGGATTTTAAGCCATTCTTCTTGCAGGATAGTGGCCAGGTCACTATGTGATGCTGGTGGAGGTTCGTCCTTCTTGGTGGTATGCTGACATTACCCTGGATACCGTGGCTCTTGATACATCACAAAGACTTGCTGTCTTGGTCACAGATGCGCCAGCAAGACGTGCACCAACCATCTGTCCTCTTTTGAACTCTGGTATGTCCCATAATGTTGTGTGCATTGCAGTATTTTGAGCAGAACTGTGCTCTTACCTGCTAACTGAACCTTCACACTCTGCACTTACTGGTGCAATGTGCAATTAATGCAGACTGGCCACCAGGCTGGTCCTATTTAGCCATGAGACCTCCCACACTAAAATGACAGGTGTTTTAGTTTCATTGTCCAAGCCCTGTACATCATACCTTCAGAAGGTTATATTAATGGAAAACTGTTATTTGCTAATCATTTGGATATGTCTCCCTTCAATACGATGCTTCATGTACTCGGGGTTACCTATTTTAAAAGTTTGAGTCTCTGTGTCTTAACTTTATCAAAGTTTAAAAGTTTTTTCTATAGGTTTCCTGCATCCCCGATTCCAAAATGGCAGACATTTACCCATCTGCATCTAAATATTGTGAAACAATTTCAGAAAAATGCCCCTAACGTACAGTTGCGATGACTTTGAATATCCACACCATCTACAGTACATAATATCATCAAAAGAGAAATCCCTGTGCACAAGGAACAAGGTCCATATAGGTGATCTTTGAGCCTTCAGGCACCACTGCATTACAAACAGGCATGACTCCGTACTGGAAAGCACTGCATGGGTTCAGGAACACTTCCAGAAATCATTATCTGGGAACACAGTTCGCAATGCAGCCCACAAATGCAAACTGTATCATGCAAAGAAGTCATATGTCAACATGATCCAGTAATTCCAGAACTGCTGAGCAGCTAGACTCTTTCATCAGACATCTCTCCAGCAATTGGTCTCTGCACTTCAAAGACATTCACAGACTGCTGTTACAATAGGACGGGATGCTACATAATGATAGACATGGACCCTGTCCCAATTTTGAGATGCTTTGCTGCCACTCACTTTCAGCATCTGATATGTGCCTTATGATCATTTATGTTTTTATTTACATTTATTTCAATTTAACACAGGATGCCAACTATTTTTAGAATTGGCATTGTATTTATTATGCTCAGTAATTGCAAACCAACAAAGACATCTCACACACTCACTCATTCTCCCTCTCTTTCGCACAGTTTGCTTACGTATAATGTGTTTGTCCACCCTGTGCTGCCGCATATATGCCACAATAACCCATACAGGATTAATGCTATTCTTAGGGCTCAGTCATAAATACCCCACACAGACGTAATTCACACATGCATAGACATTACATAAGATATACAGCACCGGAACAGAAAGATTGACTGTCTTTAATGGTTCTCCCAGCAATACCTCAGAGCCATTAGCACACAGTTGTGTGCTAGTATGGACGTCACTACCTCCATCACCTTCAGCTCCCTTCAGCGCACACACTGAACTCAGCATTCCCCTCACACCTAGTAGAATCACTCTTCATCAGCTAATGCAGTTCCAGCATGCTCTGTGGACAGCTGTAAATCTCTCCATTCGAGCAGTCAAGCCATTTATTTAATAAACCTCAGCCAAAGACCCAGACACTAGCCGCAATGGCTTCAAAGGAGCAGCAGTAAAACAACTGTAGCGTTCAAAACAATGTTTATGGATTCCGGAGGATACTTAGGTCTGTAACCTCAGCCTGCCTGCTTGTATGGAATATGGTAATGGAGATGTCCTGGATTAGCCTCTTTGCCTGTTCTGTGACCTGTGCTGTAGACCATAAAGATCAATGGGAGAATGCCCTCATAAATGACCATTAATAACATTCCGCATCAAGCCCCCCTATTCTTACAGCAAAGACAGTGGTCCCGAGGGCCTCATGGACGAGTTGACTTAAGAGTCATGTAATCGTGTCAAAGCTCTGAAGTCACAGCTTAAGATCAGCAGGCATCCAACCCCACCTAAGGCTTTGAACATTAGCTGAACAGCTAAATTACTATGCAAAGTGTTTGGAGCATTGACTCCCTAGGACATGAATTGAGCTTACTTAGAAAACTTACTAAAGGCCTTGGGGAGGCATGTCTTTGAATTTACCCCACTGCGGAGACCCACTAAAGATGTCATGGTTGACTTTACTGAGGAGACCCACTGAAGGTCTGGAATATAGTTTAGAAGACCCACTGAATGACTCATGGTTGAGTTTGATGAGAAGACCTAGTGAATGACTCATGGTTGAGTCTGATGAGAAGACCCACTGAATGACTCATGGTTGAGTCTGATGAGAAGACCTAGTGAATGACTCATGGTGGAGTCTGATGAGAAGACCTAGTGAATGACTCATGGTGGAGTCTGATGAGAAGACCTAGTGAATGACTCATGGTTGAGTCTGATGAGAAGACCCACTGAATGACTCATGGTTGAGTCCGATGAGAAGACCTAGTGAATGACTCATGGTGGAGTCTGATGAGAAGACCTAGTGAATGACTCATGGTTGAGTCTGATGAGAAGACCCACTGAATGACTCATGGTTGAGTCTGATGAGAAGACCCACTGAATGACTCATGGTTGAGTCTGATGAGAAGACCTAGTGAATGACTCATGGTTGAGTCTGATGAGAAGACCCACTGAATGACTCATGGTTGAGTCTGATGAGAAGACCCACTGAATGACTCATGGTTGAGTCTGATGAAAAGACCTAGTGAATGACTCATGGTTGAGTCTGATGAAAAGACCCACTGAATGACTCATGGTTGAGTCTGATGAGAAGACCCACTGAATGACTCATGGTTGAGTCTGATGAGAAGACCCACTAAGTTCAACTTCAACTTCAATATCCTGTTTGGAAAAGTTGGAACATAGTTGAGCTTAAGAAGACCTACTGAAAGACTCATGATTGAGTTTGATGAGAAGACCTACCGAGAGCCTCATGCTTGGGCTCAGTATAGAGACCCAAGAAATTCCTCATGGTTAACTGACCTGCAAAGACCCCTTTGAAAGCCATGTAACTAAGCTCAATAAGACAACCTACAGTACTGACCTCCGCTGCTCCTCGCCATGCTCTCCAGATGGAACAGTCAGACACTCATCCATGTGGCCATGCAACAACCTCAAGACATCTCCACCAATCAGGAAGCCTGAAACACAATTGAAGGCAGAACAATGAAGTGCAGTATTTGATTTATGACAAAGGGGTGAAACTAAGAAGCTAGTTGTGAGTAGATGATCTCCCATACTTCCAGTCAATGACCCTGTTTATTCTTTTCGCTCATCTTCGTTTTGTTGACTGCAAAGTGTCCGTGTTTGTGTCTGGGAGATTCTCTTTGGGTAATGTCTTTATATTTGTCAGACTATGACAGAAAGCATGTGCCATGTCTTTGTTTCTCATTCACACAGTCTCTCTCACTCTCTCTTTCTCACCCTGAGCGACCTCACTCCCAGAGCAGATTGGTGCTACGCTCCACAGGGTTTGCTGAAAGGCTGCATCCACATGCAAACTGCCATTTCCATATGACAAGTGCTGCAGGGAGAAG
Source organism: Prochilodus magdalenae (assembly GCA_024036415.1). Taxonomy (NCBI): domain Eukaryota; kingdom Metazoa; phylum Chordata; class Actinopteri; order Characiformes; family Prochilodontidae; genus Prochilodus; species Prochilodus magdalenae. The sequence goes on along the minus strand of JAMWET010000512.1, from coordinate 192,697 downwards.
GAGAGAGAGAAAGAGAGAAAGAGAGAGAGAGAGAGAGAGAGAGAGAGAGAGAGAGAGAGAGAAGATAGACACAGAGACAAATGAGATAGAAAGCAAGAAGTGGAGAGAAAAGAGAAAGAGAGGACAGGAAAACAGGTGAGAGAAGAGTGCAGAAAACAAACAAAAACAGTGAAAAGAGAGCAGCAAAGAGAGAAAGAAAAATATAAAGAGATAAGAACAACAAAAAAGACAGAAAGGAACAGAGAATTAGACGGTATAGCAAAGAGGGACAGAGAGTGAAAAGATAGAGAAAGAGAGAAAAGAGAAGAAAGCAAGAGAGATGAAATGTAAAAGAAAGAAAGAAAGAAAGATAGAAAGAGGAAAGGTGGGGAGCGAGTAAGATGGTTAGCAAAGCTTGTAAAAGATACATTTACATGTGATTTGAACGAGTAATCAGAACACATTGGTCTTAACAGCTCTCAAAATCAACATTTCTCTCCCCTTTTAAATGAACTATTCGTACGCTCATTGAAAAACTCATCACCACGCAGCTTCAGTCAAAGCCCCGGAGACCCACACAAACACTCCAGCAAACCTGACTCAGCTCATTAAAGCCTTCTTCATAATTAGCCCATGAACAGAATCAGGTGTGCTGGAGCAGGAAATGGCTGGGACTGGGATTACTGAATTAGCAGTCGAGGTGACAGACTAGTTACCAATGAGCAGATACACATAGCCCTTATAGCACAATGGTCACCAAATCTGGTCCTGCGGATCTACTCTTCTAAGGAATCTGGTTCTATACACAGTCCCAGTCAGGACCTATTGCTCCAGCTCACCAACTCCCTGTACAGGCAGGGGTGTGGGCACATTAGTGTTAGCTAAGCAAGGGCAGCTTTTTGGAGATTTGGATTGGGAATTCAAAACTACTGCTTCACAAGTGGAAAATACACTGTCCAAAACTATTGCACTGCGAAGGAAGTGTCAGCTTGCAGTGCTATTGGGAAGGAAGATAAAGGTTACCAGGAACAATAAATGATGATACATTTAGACTGATATGATCAATATTTATTGAGCTACACATACAGAAGTAGTTTCTCTCAGTATGGCACTGGGCCACCATGTTTGCTAACGCAACATGCCAGATGGCTCAGTATGGAGTTGTAGAGGTTCCTAATGGTGTCCTGTGATAATCCATCCCATGCAGCTTTAATATCCTCACACTGTTCCTGCAGATTTTGTGGTAGGGGTGGAGGTGGAGTGACACCAGGTCTTCTGGACATGTGACAACAAACCGTTCCTCTTGATACTGACCACGGTCCTTCACCCATGCTGGGCATGGCTGCTTGCTGAAGGCCCACGATCGTGGCTGCTGGATCAGTCAGGTACAGCGATAAGGCCCATCCTTACTCACGTCACATGCACAGTCGAGTGTGAAACTTGAATCAGTGTCACGTCTCACAATGTCAAACCTACCCACCGAGTGCCACTCCTGTTGGTGGATTCCTCCTGGGTGTAACTATATGTGCAACTATTCTTTTGATGAGTGTAGTCCCCAGGAGAAACCCTCTAAGATCATGAGGGTGAATTGGTAAAAAGAACTAGGAGCCGAAAGAGAAACTCCCTAAGAGCATGAGGAAGACAAGAGGAGACAAGGCTCAACAACAGAACACATTAAACCACGAGCCGTACCAAACATCACCACAAGCAACAGCTCTGAGAATACTGAGCAAGGAAGTGACTGATACATATGCAGTAATGAATAATGAATGCAGAAGTGAAATGAGCCTAATCAGAGAGCGGTATTAAGATGAGTTCTGTGCCTGTGTACCTGATTGCTTGTATTGTTCATCGGTCAGTGATACCACTGCTAAAATCGTTATATGCTGGAGCAATCATCAGCTACATGATTTCTAAACGGTCATAAAGCTCAAGAAGCCCACAAGATAAGAACCAATGCACAAACAAACATCTGTCTGCAAAACTGACAATACAGGCCATGAAGTAACACTCATGCTCCTCCAGAGACTCACCAGGTAACGTTCTGAGGACACGCTGACCAGGATGAGGTCATCACCTACACGCACCTTCTCACCTTCTGACCTCTGCTTGGAGGCAGGGTGTATAGTCCACCAACAGGCTTCACCTACAAACACACAAACACGAACTAAACACATGCAAATACAAACACAAATACGAACCTGTTTCCAAAAAGTTGGGCCAAAATAGAAACAGAAACAGAATGCCATAATGTTCATCATTATTTCATCTCTATTTAATTAAATATAGAATGAAGACCAAAAATTTGTAGTCATATTTTAAAATATATGGCCATTATGAATTTGAGTAACATGTTTCAAAATATTTGGGACAGCAGAGAAAGCAGACAGTCAAGTTGTGTAATGCTAAAAAAAAACCTGGTGGAACATATGACAGGAAATTAGGTAAAAAGGCAACATAACTGTGTTTAAAAAAAAAAAATCATCCCAGAGGAGAGTCTTTCAGAAGCAAAGATGTGGAGGAGTCACCACTCTAGAACAGACTGCACAGATAAATTCAAGGACAACTAGATTCCATCACCTACACTTCATATTATTGTTAAAAGATTCAGAGAATCTGGAGAAATCTCTGTACACAAGGGACAAGGCTGAAACCAATACTGGATATCTGATCATTGGTCCCTCAGGCGACACAGCATAGTGGACATCACTGCATGGGCTCGGAGACACTTCTCGAATCCACGCTCTGTAAACATAGTTTGTTGCTGCCCCTCGAACACAAGTTAAAACTCCCATGCAAAGAAGAAACCAGATATAAACACCAGAAACACCACCGCTTTCTCTGGGCCCGAGAACTTTTAGGATTAAATGGTGGGAAATCACAGACGATACGTCCTCCAGGCTATAGAGATGAGGGCCCATCATACTTGTCTGACAAAGCCTGACATTAGACCCAGGACTGTAATGCAAATTAGCATCACTTTTTTCTACGGAAAAATGTGTGGAATTCCACTTTACTCCCACATGCATCGGAAATTCTTAAACGAACATCAAATAGCACACTGTTCACAGTCTCCTTACAAAAAAGATTCTTCTGAAGATCCCTACCTGTCGTGTCTTCTTGAAGCCCCACGTCAAACGCTAGTTTATCTGTCGAAGAGCGAGATGTGGACAGACAGCAGAGGTACTGCACAAAGCAGAAGAGAGAAAACCAAGAGAGAAAAAAAACTCACACCAGAGCAGCAATCACCACACACAGCGTTCAGCTCTTCAGAAAGTAAAGAGTTCACTCCAGGATAGTCTTCCAGCTGCATGGATCTGCTAATTAGCTTTAAGCAGCAATTATAAATGAATGACTAAAATAAACACAGTCATACAAAATCACTTGACAACGAACTCTAACATGCAAGTGTAGCTGGATATAGAAGTCTAACTCCACCCATTCACACTCAGGAGTGCTTTAGGATGAATGAGCCACAAAACAGAGCTGCCAATCAGAGTAGAGCTCATTTAAATATAGGCTTAGTTTCTTTCTAAGGCTGGAAAATGGTCTTATATGAATCACTTATGATTATAGGCTTACCGGACATTAGCTCACCAAAAATGAGACACCTTGTGTGTTTAAGGTGATAGTAACTTGAAGCTTCTGCAGATGGCGCTACACGAGGATGGTCACGGTTTAAATACCTCTGGGGTGTGAGTGATGGGATTCATAGATTGGGAAGAGGTGGTACAGTGCAGTGAATGTCTCGTTCCATGTGTGGTAAATGGCTCCAAAGCAGATGTTAATGATTGGCTAAAAGGAGTGACTGCATTTGGGCGTGGCCAATGACCATAGTGTGAAGGAAGTAGCTGAATCTGCAGGTGTATGGAAGCGTACGGTCATACGGGTCTACCAGCAGTGGCTAAAATCCCAGTCTACAGGAAATTCTCCTCAGATGTGTGCCAGGGAAGGTATTGACCAAATTTGGCCCCACTGAGCAATTCTTTGGTGTGAGAGTGGCTGAACGTAGATGCGGCCTACATCCAGAAACTTGCCCAGTCCATGACAAATGTCAAATGGGTGTCTTAGATGTCTATAACATTAGCACAGTTGCAATATTAAACATGTACTGCAAATTCTATTCCACATCTATTTTAAAATGGCCTATCACAAAGGTCAATCACATTCCTTACACATCCATCCTGAGCTGATCATGTAAGAGGAGAGAAGAGAGGAAGAATGGCTTTCTCCTCCATGACCTGCTATATACTGGACCTACAGCACTGACCTTCATAAGCTGCTCAGTGACACACATACACTTGCTCACCATTCCACTGTAGGAGTGCCTGAGTAAGACAGCGTGGCCGTAGAGAAGAGTGCGATGACCTCCACCCTGCGCTGTCTAAAACATACAATACACAAACCCACTGTTAGTACAAAGAACAAAAGACCCCCTGCCCCCCTTACCAATGATCTGAAAGAGGGAACATGCTTTGAGTGAACTACAGAAGAAGGATCAGTACTTGGATGACAGTTATGGCAGAAACAGACCAGCGAGGAAGCCACGGGGCTTTCTAGGTCATCAGAGAAAGCCTGATTATTACTGGGAACTAAAAAAAAACGTCCATGATGTTAAGTCATGTTTATTCTACAATGTGAGACATCACACTTGTGTTGTAGTAATGCATGTATTTCACCGATAAATTCTCCAACAAATCGAGAGAGTTTAAATCCTGAACCACCTGACTGTTTCTGGGGTATCCAGGTAGAAACAGCCAGGTGAGCATTCCAATGGGATAGGCTTTCAGGAGCTGAACTGAAGGCCTTACACCTTTCACCTTTCAACAAAATCAGTGAAAGTGGAATAAACCAATCATGTTTTGGGTCATTTGAAATGCAAGACAGCGGCAGCTCTGTCAGGTTGTCTTTACTAAGTGTCTCTAAAACTCTTTTAAGGTTAGACACATGTCAATCAATCAATGCTACATGAGGGAGTGCTATAACATTTACATTTACGGTATTTAGCTGACGCTCTTATCCAGAGCGACTTACAAGGTTAATCATATTACAGGTAGGTCAATGTAGTGTTAGGAGTCTTGCCCACGGACTTATTGGTTTAGCACAGCATAGTCACTCAGCTCGGGATTCGAACCCCAGTCTCCCACATGTGGTGGTGGCTACTTGGCGGGTAGTGGTGTTATCCGCTGAGCTACACCAACCACAGCATGAGACACTGCATTCGTGTACTGCAGCATGTGGCCGAGTAGTACTTGATAAGCTCTTTCAGCCAATCAGATTGTGGAGTTGGAACTTACTGTGGTATAATATCTAATTCAAACTCCAGCATAAGCCACTCAATGCCCGTACGTCACTGTGGTTTTATCACTATGAGGGGTGTTCTTAGGTATGACAAAGTGGAGTGAAACCTAATCTTGTTTTATAACAATGGTTATACCACAATTAGTTTTAACCCTGCACTGTGATTGGCTGGGAGACGCCCCACAAATGCCAGTAATGCATAATAACAGTATTCTGACTAAAGCTCTTTCGAGAATTATTCCACTACACTCAAGTAACCTAACGATGTCACCAGCGACGGTCTGTGACCTCATGCTTACGACCTCAGTGCCAGTTTCTCAGGTTACTGTGCTCCCTATTGTTTATACTTGCTTACATAGTATACATAGTATAGCTAAATACAGCCCACTGGGATGTATTAGATTAGATTAGATTAGATTCAACTTTGTCATTGTGCAGAGTACAGGTACAAAGCCAAAGAAATGCAGTTAGCATCCAACCAGAAGTGCAAAATACATTATTATTTACATAAAGTGCAAAACAGAATGACTGACAATTGAGATTTTTGTACATGTGGTGGTATATAAATAAATATATAGAATGTATGTGTACACAGAATGTGGGATAAGGGGGTGGTATATAGAATAGAATATGTTTTACTATACATATATACAGTAAGGAGTGAAATGCAAGATTGCAGAGAGCAGCATATGATGAGCAAGTTGTAACAGTGTAAGCAATAACTACAGGTATAAATAGTGCAATATGAACAGAATTGCGAATATAAATAGAACAGTACAGGTATGAAATTTAAAAAAGATGTGCAAAATGAGTAGTGCAAAGTGACAGTACAGTGCAGTGAGTGCCAATAAGTGACTAAAGTGACGGTGTGGAGTTCAGCAGGGTCACAGCCTCAGGGAAGAAGCTCTTCCTGAGTCTGTTGGTGCGGGAGCGAAGGCTCCTGTAGCGCCTGCCGGATGGAAGGAGGGTAAAAAGTTTGTGGTTAGGGTGAGAAGGGTCCTTGATGATGCTTCTCGCCCTGCTCAGGCAGCGCTTCTGATAGACAGACTCAATGGTGGGTAACTGCGTGCCTGTGATGCGCTGGGCAGTTTTCACCACCCTCTGAAGCGCTTTACGGTCCGATATTCACCTGAATATTCATGTATACACATCTTTATGCATAAGTAGTGCACTGTTTTTCTGTAGAACCCAGAATTTCATAAGTGACATAATGCACTATTTAGGGACCAGGAAGGTGTTTGAGTTTGATATGCTACTTCTGACTGAAACAAGGACATCTGCAGCATGCAAATTATTCAAGTGACACTTTTCAGACTTCTATATAGAAAATCATACACTACACTGCCAAAAGCATTCGCTCGTCTGGCTTCATACACATATGAATTTGAGTGACATCCCATTCTTAATCCACAGGGTTTAACACAATGCCAACACACCTTTTGCAGCTATAACAGCTTCAACTCTTCTGGGCTTTCCCCAAGGTGTAGGACAGTTTTTGACCATTCTTCCAGAAGCTTATGTATGAGGTCTGAGACTGATGTTGGACGAGAAGGTCTGGCTTGCAGTCTCCGCTCTAATTAATCCCAAAGGTGTTCTTTCGTTTTTTTTTTTTATTAAACTCAGGACTCTGTGCAGGCAAGTCAAGGTCTTTCACAGCGAGCTCGCTATCCATGTCTTTATGGAACTTGCTTTGTGCACTCGTGCACAGTCATGTTGGAACAAGAAGGGACCATCCCACAAAGTTGGGAGCATTGGTTTTATATACCTGTGACCATGAAAGAGATTGGAACACCTGAATTCAATGACTTGGATGGCTGGGTGAATACTTTTGGCAATATAGTGTATGTACCTTTTAGCTTGGTAGCTCAATCCATAATCTCATTGGAAGCATTTTTTTTTCCTATGGAGGGATTTTTAAAGTTGCTAGTTGCAAAGTATCCCCTTCTCCTGTGTTTGTATTCATGCTTTATTCAAGACAACTAATCCCTGATGAGGTCATGAATAATAACTGTCCACTTTAAGAATTATGTGCCCTTGTGACATGAAAATTAGTGACCTAATAGTTAATGATTTAAAAGACACAGACTTACACTGGCATTAGGTGCTAATGTCATACTGGGATGACCAACACATGCACACAACAGGGGAAGGTGTTTCAATTTATCTTCCCGTCATCGTACTATTCCGTATTGATTGGGACGATATTGACTTTTGATTATTTCTAAGTGCACCTTCTTGTGCCACATTTGTCACAACAGCAACAATAACATTACATCTCACTGGGCTCCTCCCACAGCTCTAACGCCAGCACTGCAGTAATTAATCACATTAACTGCATGTAGTTCACACTCAGCAGCTTGACCTAAACTGGCTGGTCTACATTAAAGCTCGTCACGCACATTCTTATAAACCCTGACCCTGTAGACACCTTGTATAGTCACTGTCCAGTTTATCAGAATAAAATATATGTGCAGATGTGTATAAATCTGAGAACCCTTTACAGGGTTCCTCTCACTCAAAGCCACAATTTTATAGCAGCTACTGAACAAACAATAGTAATTACTACTTAATCACTCAATAATAAACCTGGATCCCCTGCAGCTGATACACGGGACGGGATCGCATCAGCATTGCTATCCAGAAATACCCAGGTCACCTTTAAATACAGTTTATAGAGCATGTAAGCCACTGCCTGACAAACAAGTGTAGCATTTTCAAAGCAGCGATACAGTTACCCAAAATGCTATAGCACACAGTTAATGGTTAGCCAGATCCTACAATGCGATATCATTTCTTTTATTAGGTTTAATCCATCTAACAAATGAATGCCATATCCATATACTGAGCCATATCTTGCTCAGTTTAGGAATTAGCCATCTGTATCCTGTAGCAGCGGCCACAGTGAGTGAGTCAGACAGCGGTTAATCTAGGTTTAGCCAGGCTGTGGTAAATCCAGGTTTAGTTACTTATATTGTGATTAATCCAGGTTTTAGATACACAGCCTGTGGTAAATCCAGGTTTAGATACTCAGGCTGTGGTAAATCCAGGTTTAGATACTCAGGCTGTGGTAAATCCAGGTTTAGTTACTTATATTGTGATTAATCCAGGTTTTAGATACACAGCCTGTGGTAAATCCAGGTTTAGATACTCAGGCTGTGGTAAATCCAGGTTTAGATACTCAGGCTGTGGTAAATCCAGGTTTAGATACTTATATTGTGATTAATCCAGGTTTAGATACTCAGGCTGTGGTAAATCCAGGTTTAGATACTGAGGCTGTGGTAAATCCAGGTTTAGTTACTTAGATTGTGATGAATCTAGATTCAATATTAAGACTGTAATTAATCCAGGTTTAGATACTCAGGCTGTGGTAAATCCAGGTTTAGTGGCTCAGACTATGATTAAACCAGGTTTCGATACTAAAGCTGTGATTAATCCAGGTTTAGATACTCAGGCTGTGATTAATACAAGTTTAGATACTCAGGCTGTGATTAATTCAGGTTTAGATACACAGGCTGTGATTAATTCAGGTTTAGATAGGTAGTAATTAATCTAGGTTTAGACACACAGGCTGTCATAAATATAGGTTTAGATACTCCGGCTATCAATAATCCTGGTTTGGTTACTTGGGTTGTAATTAAAACAGGTTTAGAAAGGTTGTAATTAGTCCAGGTTTACATACTCAGGCTGTAATTAGTCCAGGTTTAGATACTCAGGCTGTAATTAGTCCAGGTTTAGATACTCAGGCTGTAATTAGTCCAGGTTTAGATACTCAGGCTGTAATTAGTCCAGGTTTACATACTCAGGCTGTAATTAGTCCAGGTTTAGATACTCAGGCTGTAATTAGTCCAGGTTTAGATACTCAGGCTGTGGTTAATCCAGGTTTACATACTCAGGCTGTGGTTAATCCAGGTTTACATACTCAGGCTGTGGTTAATCCAGGTTTACATACTCAGGCTGTGGTTAATCCAGGTTTACATACTCAGGCTGTGGCTAATCCAGGTTTACATACGTAGGCTGTGGTTATTCCAGGTTTGATACAGAAACTGTGATTAATCCAGGGTTATATCCACATTGACATGCATACATGAAAACATGCATGAACACATTTGCACATAAAACATTAAAATCAAAATATAGCTCAACTACACATATATACATACATATAACTATTAACAAACCTATTCTGACAAAATATGCAATTAGTAGACAAATCTGACTTGTAGAGACATATATGAAAATCACTATTTTTTTCTAATGATGAAAGCAGTTTTAATCTAATCCTGCCAGTAATCACTCTTTTTTGTAACTGGAACTCTATGTAATGCTTGTATTTTCTATTTTTCACACTATTACTATTTCTACCCAACCCTGATCATTCAGCCCTACTGCTTCCCTTCAATTTATGTCAGTTTACAATTAAAAATGCTATAGTGTTTAAATCAGTTTTACAGAATTTTAAAAGACTTTTTTTCCTTCAAACTGTGTCCAAATAAATGACAAATGGACCAATGAAAACAATCAAAAATGTCATCTAGTTTGATTCCAGTGTTCTTTTCCTGTAAAGTTATCATTTTAGAGATATGAGGTATTATTATTACTATCACTATTGTTATTAGTCCATATATCTTCCTGTACACTTGAATTCTCAAGTGGACCATTGTAACTCTGATGCGTGTTGGCCAATCAGAGACAAGTTTTATCATAAAAACAAGCTCCTGACTGGACGAATCAGGTGTTTGCAGCTGACTCTGTGATGCGAGGAGCACAGGAAAAAGAGAAGCTTTTCATAACAGAAACTATAAAGGTCAGAGAAGAAGGAATGATCACTCTTGTGTACACACACATGCAGTCTTACCTTCATCATGAATTTCTGGCGTGGCATGGAAGAACAAAACAAAACAGCACAGTTAATAACAGAAACAGCAAATAAATATCATATTAAATAATCATCTCTAAACAAACAAGCAGAAATATTACCATCTATAACAGAATAAATGAATACTTTATTTTCACCCTAAAACAATTACATTAAATACACATTCCGTATGCAGATTGTGAAGTCTATAATATGGCTCATTTCTCTCCAGTAATGGTAATACTGCAGCCTCCTCTGAGACCTGATGAGTATTGATTGTGGTGATATTGAATATTGATTAATATATAATGGCTTGAGGATCTGAAGAGCTTAGAGGTACATTATCTCTACATAACACATCTATCACAGAGCTCTGCATGTCAATGTTGTGATATAGTGTTGCCTTAACCCATAAGAGCCCAGACCTGTTTCCCCTTAAGGGAAAATAATGAAGGGTCATAAAAGATCATAAAAGATCAGTCTTATTGTGACAAAGAGGTCACATGGCGTCTTCTGTAAGTATTATAGGGTCATAGTACTGGTAGCATATGTCACAACAACAACGATTTCATAACTGGTATTCCATCATGGTGTTCTAGAAATGGGGTCAGAATGGGTATATGTAATATAGAATATGGGTATATGTAATACAGAATATGAGTATATGTTATATAGAATATGGGTGTATGTAATATAGAATATGGGTGTATGTATTATAGAATATGGGTATATGCAATATAGAATATGGGTATGTGTAATATAGAATATGGGTGTACATAATATAGAATATGGGTGTATGTAATATAGAATATGGGTGTATGTAATATAGAATATGGGTGTATGTATTATAGAATATGGGTATATGTAATATAGAATATGGGTATATGCAATATAGAATATGGGTATGTGTAATATAGAATATGGGTGTACATAATATAGAATATGGGTGTATGTAATATAGAATATGGGTATGTGTTATATTGAATATGGGTATGTGTAATATAGAATATGGGTATATGTAATATAGAATATGGGTATGTGTAATATAGAATATGGGTGTATGTAATATAGAATATGGGTATATGTAATATAGAATATGGGTATGTGTAATATAGAATATGGGTGTATGTAATATAGAATATGGGTATGTGTAATATAGAATATGGGTATATGTAATATAGAATATGGGTATGTGTAATATAGAATATGGGTGTATGTAATATAGAATATGGGTATGTGTAATATAGAATATGGGTGTATGTAATATAGAATATGGGTATATGTAATATAGAATATGGGTATGTGTAATATAGAATATGGGTGTATGTAATATAGAATATGGGTATGTGTAATATAGAATATGGGTGTATGTAATATAGAATATGGGTATGTGTAATATAGAATATGGGTGTACATAATATAGAATATGGGTGTATGCAATATAGAATATGGGTATGTGTAATATAAAATATGGGTATATGTAATATAGAATATGGGTGTACGTAATATAGAATATGGGTGTACATATTATAGAATATGGGTATATGTAATATAGAATATGGGTGTATGTAATATAGAATATGGGTATGTGTAATATAGAATATGGGTATATGTAATATAGAATATGGGTATGTGTAATATAGAATATGGGTATGTGTAATATAGAATATGGGTATATGTAATATAGAATATGGGTGTATGTAATATAGAATATGGGTATGTGTAATATAGAATATGGGTATATGTAATATAGAATATGGGTATATGAACATTAGAGCTCTTAAATGGGTCGGAACCTTATAGGTAGAAAACCAAGACTGTAAGATGAGCTGGTTTTGTCTTTAAATGCACTAACCAAGCACATCACCACTTTCTAAATGAGGTCATATGTTCACAAACTGTCATGTGACTGCATCCAGGATGTTGGGGATAGGTCACTCAGGGACTCCATGTGTTTAGGTGAAGGATAAAGCTGTATAAAGAACTTTACAGACTTTTAAAAGGCTTGTGACACATACGCCACTGTGGGCTCCTATGGGTTAAAGGGGAGTCAAGAGTGCTGTGAAGTACAATTGTAACTATACCAGCTCTAATACCTGTACAGTAGGGGTGGCTGGAACCAGGAGTCACAACATCTACATCACTTATGTAGGCATTTTACATACTATTCAAAACCACCAGTGGACCTACACAAGTCTGACATGTAAAATTGCACGTTTCCCTCAACCATAAAAGAATACGTAGTATGTTTTTGGCTGAAACTTTTTAAAAACATCATCAAACCCTGTCTCAGGTATCAGAGAGCATATTCAATTTCCATTCCATGCAATAACCTTACATGTGGAAGCTTTTAAAGGGATTCAACTTTTCAGACGTCTGGTTCCCTTCACCACCACTGCAGCCTAAGCATTTTCTAAGCATTCTGCATTAGACCACTCTAAATGATCTTGAGCATCGAAATATCATGTAGTACTAACAGACATTAAAAGAAATGTGTGTGTGTGTGTGTGTGTGTGTGTATGTATGTATGCATGTGTGTGTGCGTGCATGGCCAGCTAAGAACAAAAACAAACAAGGAGAGGTATAAATCTCAATGACAAAAACTAAAAATCCTACAGTGTCGATTAAAGGGATCATGCAGGTGCGGCCATTAGCATAGCGAGGATCAACAACGTCTCAACGCAAAAAATTCATCAGTATAAAAGAGCAAGGGCATCCACACCATAAACAGGTACATGAAAATATCACACTGTGAAGTGAAGCCGCTTTATTGGTCCTCGAAATCCCTCCATGCTGTTAAATGAATGACTGTCTAAGCAATGCAAAGATATTCCCAGTAAATGCAGACAATACCGTGTTTTCCTGCAACGTTATCCTATTTATGGACAGTAGGAAGACATTCCATGTGTTAATAGATTTGTTTCCTTCATGATTAACCTAATCTAATCTGCTATTTCTTAAAGATGCATGTGGCTATTTCAATATACGTAAACTCCAAAGTCATCTCAGTATTCATAAAATTTACATTGGAGATATGAAAAATAATACATAATAAATCACATCAGTATTAACTTCTGAAAGGGTTTTGAAAGAGCATGGAGCTCCAGAGACTGCACAAATGAATGTAACTTATATCTGTAGTTACAAACTCCATGATCTGAAGGCCTAAAAGCGTACTAAACAGAACCGGCATATGGAAGTAGCTTTATTTAACTAACTCTTGGATGAACAGCTCGGCAGAAACCTTACAGAGAAGACAGAAGACAGGTTTAGAGGCTCTATCAATAAAATCGACAGCTTGAAGCTTAAAGGTTAAAGTAAAAATTTTAACTTAAGAGTTCAGAAAAAGAAGCAGCTTGCTTTCCGCTAATGTAGTGGAGCAACGTCCTTACAGGCGCTTGGAAAATCAGCGTTATATAAACAAGTGTCAGATAAGATGTTAAGTCAAGCTTGATGCCAAGTCTGATGATTAAGTTGACCAATGAAATGATCTATGTCACTGCGCATAATACTGATAAGACGTACACTATATGGACAAAAGTATTGGGACACCCACACATTACAGCTCCAGGAGGTTTTATAACATACCATTCTAAATCCATGGATTAATATGGCGTTGGTGCTCTCTTTGTGGCTACAGCAGCTTCCACACTCTGTTCCCACAAAGCTGGTGTAATTGTTCAAAATATCTAGGAATGCTGAAGCATTGAGATTTCCCCATCACTGGAACTAAAGGGCTTCAGGCTAACCCCTCCTCCACCAAGCTTAACAGTCAGCACAGGCAGACAGGTAATGTTCTCCTGGCATTCACCATACATAGACTCGCCCATCAGACTGTCAGACACAGACACAAGAACATGTTTCCACTGCTGCAGAGGTGAGTGGCGATGCTTTACACCACTCCATCCAACACTTGGCATTGTGCTTGGTGGTGTAAAGTTTGCATGCAGCTTTTCGGCCAAGCCTTGGAAACCCATGTCAAAGCCCCTGGCGCACAGTTTTAAGTGCTGATGTTCTCACCAGAGAAGATCTGGTACTGCAGAGCACTGGTGTCTTGTGCCTCAGCTTTCAGCAACCCCCCATACTTTATAAAAGATAAGGGGGGGGAGAGAAAGAAGAGGCCATAGCTTACGGGTGTTAAGTTTAAGAGGGAGGGGGCTCTACATGATCTGCCAGTTGCTATGCTGAGTTGCTGTGGTTCCTAAACGCTTCCCCACAGCTGATCATGGAATATCAATTTCACAAACTGACTTGTTGCGATTATGGCATCCTATTACATTACCATCCTCAATTTCAGTGAGCTCTTCCACAAAGCATTCTTCCACAGATGTTTGTAAAGACAGACTGCAAAGCTAGGGCCTTGATTTTACACATATGTTAATGGGACTGAACGAATCACTTCCGAATCAATCAATTTCATGACTATGAGGTGTATTCTTATGTCCATATAGTGTATGCTGTCAAAACTTGAAATTTGAAAAAATGTCTCTGTGATAGGTGCTTCGTCAGTTGTCAAGATGTGCTCCAACATTACCCCAAACACAGTATGTGTCATGGCAACCCGGAGTAAAAAGATCTCCCTGTGAGATTCATGCGTTTTCATCTATTCTGTGATCTGTGGATGTAAATCTCTGGTCTTCAAATTCTCAACAAATTTCACAAAATGCCCTCACACTGTGCAGCGCAAATAATGGGGTCCACAAACTGCACCGCTCAGTTTTACTGGACAATTATGCCCCTCTCAAACTAACCCGGTGTTTTCAGTCTGGAAGCTGACATTTAAACAGTCTACAAAGGCAGACCATTCAAAAATAAACCAGAAGCTGAGCATCTCACATACACAGATGCATTTTAAGCTCGGGATACCAATAATTGATCCAGTCTAGATTTTAATATTAAAAACTAAACACCAACATTTTTATATTTAATATCTAATATTAAAAAAATTAATTAAACTAAAATAAATTCTGCCTGAAAGATAAAGATGGATCTTTATTAATAGTATAATAATTTAATTGGGTCTTGTACAGCTCAATTGATCATTTCTTCAGTGATTAATTTTGCATTAGCAAGCTAAAAACTAATGGAACGATGGAACAACACAACAATATGCAGTTTGGAATGTGTGCAGGCATGTTGATCAGAGCGGAAAGCAGGTGAGAATTGTAATATACTCGATTGTCTAAGACTATTATTGAGCTCCGTGATGCGCGTCTACCTGAAATCTCATCTTTCTCATAACTTAAACAACAGAGCTCCTGAGTGGCCTTGCAAGGAAACGTGGCACATCTCTGCATTTACATTATATTTGCAGGATTTACAGCATAGAGAGAGACAGAGAACCAAAATGGTGGCCAAGAGTCTTTACACCCCTCTGTATGCAATGTTAGATAGCTGGGTCTCTAATGTGTACATACTGTAGCTTACACTAGCAAATTAGTTCAACCTGTGACCTGTGAGTAAAAGAAAAAAGACTCATCACAGTTATCAATATCATCGCTGTCCAATGAAAAACATGTATTTTCATTTTTGTCCATTTATACTTTCATGCATCATTTGACCACAGCTGCTGCTGTTTACACTGTGTGAGAATCTCATGATAAATGGACCCACAGAAACAGCCCAAAAGTGTTGGAAAGATGTCTGGTTCCATTGACTTCCATTCAAATTAAATGAGGTTTTTGGCCTCTCCTGTAAAGTTGCCATTTTGGAGATACTTGTTATTCTTTGGACAGCGACGATATATAACTAACATTATAAGTACTGAAACAGCCACTACTGAAACAGTAACATCGGGGTAGTGTTATGATTATTTTGACAGTGACAAAATTTAATATTTATTCAATTGTTTCCATAAACTAAACATACACACATTCCTCAAAGCTAAAGGGTTTTATTCTAAGTCCAAGTTAATTAAATGTAATGTAATTAATACATAACTAAAGGACAGTATCAGAAAACGATATGTCTCTATAATATGAGGATTAAAGGACCTTGCCTCCCAATACATAAAATTAGGTCACTAGAGAAAATGGCACATTCACTGATAAATGACAGCGGAGAATCTGCCATGCTCTGCCTTTTCAGAACAGCTGTCTGCCAGTGAAGAGTCACAGATCAAAAGCCAAGGTGACCCAGAAACTCCACAGGTAAATCGAGAGAGGTCATTGTAGACAGTGGAAATCCTTAAACAAGTAGGCATGAGTGGGCTCCTTGCTCTTTCACATTCAGTCCTCTGTGGTACACAGACCACAGATAGGAATGTCAGGGTTCCCTAGGGGAACTACAATACAACAGCACAGCAACAAATGGGATGACTTCATGGAAAAATGAGTGCATGAACAGGGATGTCAGGGCTGGATGACGCTGTCGATGTGTGTAAAAATGCAGACATACCCATTTTTCCACATCTACTTGCTGTGGAAATGAGGAAAAAAGGCAAAAAAAGAAGAGGCAAACGTAAGAGGTCTCGATTTCACACCACTCAGAACAATCGGTCCGGAGAAAAGAAATGGACTCATGCTTTCTGATCAGAAATGCAGGGCTGAGGTCAGTTCCATTTCTTTTAGAGTCTAGTTATCAAGCAGGGATGTCTAAAGGTAGAAGGGACTGGGGAATTATTCTGGGTATAATGATGATGGGTTTCAGAACCGAATCACACTGAAACACTTATCAGGTTCTAGCAGCAAAGCTGATAAAGGGGGACAATAAAATGCATATTAATGGGCTACTATGTGACATAGGATGGGAACACCCAAGATTTCCTGTAATGTCATACGTTTGTGCTTGGAGGGAAACCAAAAGCAGGAAGTAGTTATATGGCCTAAACGACAATTCAAGACACATATATACATATATACTGCATATATATTTACAAATCTGAGCTGTGAATAAGTTAAATGTGTGATATTCCTGTAAAACGAAGTGTATGTTAGTTCTAATGAACAGTAGTTTGATGTGAAATGCTCTGATCCAGATAAAGTCAAGAGTCAGACCATTCACAGTGGTGGTAATAGGAGCCAGACATCTGAAGCAGTTGATGCTTAGCAAGTAGGATAAGCCTATGTAAGACAATACATAAACCACACAGTACCTCAACCTTCCTCTTCACTCCCTCACCCACTCCTGTCTCTGTATAGTCTGTATTTTGTGTATTTTGTATTTATTAAATATAAATCTCTTTATTTTAATATATTTAGTATGTATATTATGTTGTCCTGCTGTAGAGTATCAACCTGAGCCTCACCACAAGCACTTCAATGCTAAATGTCCTGACATGTTGTGCATATGACAAATGAACGTTAACTAAGCTAACTAAACTAAACCCAGTCACTCACTAGTCTGGAGAAGTTTAGTATCTTTAGTAGTACCTCTGCAACATGATACAGGGATGTCTGTAACGGTCAAAACTGTCATTTCTTGAGACTGTGTTAATAGCCAATGGTGAAAGAGTCCAAACTAAAAAGGCTTATACATTGCTTGCATCATTTTGCACTAACTCATATCATTTTGCACATGAATAGTTGCACTACTGTACTTGACTGTTTGTGTCTGCATACAGC
>JAMWET010000512.1:132500-170000 GCA_024036415.1 Prochilodus magdalenae | reverse complement strand
TGGAAGGCCTTGTATGTGTAATACGTCATCATCAGTGACTTGACAGGACATTTATCAAATATATTTTTCTATATTATGACTTTTGTCACGCACAAAAAGGCCATTCATGCTTCAGAAGCATCAGCTGTCCAGTCCTGATGGGCTACTGACCTGTTCACCTCAATGTTTTCTCAACCTGACATGCAATTTGTCCAGTCATTCATCCCCTGAATCAGTAGCACAGAACCTTAACAAGTGAAGATGCTAAGCCTTCCAAACGTCCTGTGTTCATGTCTCTTTTGTCCATCATTCATATTTCTATATTAACATCTGTAAATGTTCAAAGGAGTCTGATACACATTTGTCCAGATCTGAATTTTCCAAATCTGGCAAGCAAACTGGAAAAAATCTTACCACCCAGGCTTTTACAATTAACCTTGCCTCTGGGGTTAGCTGTAATAGTTGTGCTCATTTTATTTTTGGTTGAATTATTCAAAAATTGTAGAAAAGAGAATTTATATTTATCTAAATTGTATATTTATCTAAGGTGTGTCTGTGTGACCTGTATAAACCAATTATCACTCTAGCTTCAAAATGATTTAACCCCCCCAAAAAACAACATTAGGTGTATCCCCCACTCTCCCCTACTGGACAGAAAGCTAAATTTGCAGGTAGGCTGCCCTGTGATCTCTTTCACCCACCCGCTAATCCCACCTATTAACAACTCTTTATTCTTTTCCTCCACAAACAGAAAGGCACTGCGCAAGACACTGACTGTTGTCCATGGTATTAGTTACGGTAATGTGGTGCTTGTGTTCTTTCTCCAGCATTCTACGTGTTGACTGCCTGCCAAACACATCAGAAGTGATGACACTTGTTTCAGAATCTTGCTTGCTGCGAGCTGCATGAGAGAGCTATTTAGCCCAGAAGCATCACAAACTTTAACATTCATGTAGCGCTGCACAGTCTAGCACGTAATCAAAACAGCTCATGAGCTAAATTCCAACTAGGGCGGAGTAGCAGCCCTAAAAGGGACGTAGGCTAGGTTGGGATATGGGGTCCTACGATTGCTTTCTTCCAATGATGCAAATAAAAAATATATATATATTTATATAATTCTAGGGGAAACACTTGTGTAAATCCTGCTGTGATATCCTGCTGGTAGAGATCATCTTCGATACAGCTAATGCCAAGGTACCGCACACTCACACACACTCACACACACTCACACACACACACACACACGCACACACGCACACACGCACACACGCACACACGCACGCACTCACTCACTGTCAGCTAATGCCAAAGCATCACTCACTCACTCACTCACGCACACACACTCACTCACTCACTCACAGTCAGCTAATGCCAAAGCATCACTCACTCACTCACTCACTCACTCACTCACTCACTCACTCACTCACTCACTCACTCACTCACTCACTCACTCACTCACTCACTCACTCACTCACTCACTCACTCACTCAAATAAAATTCTACGGTGCTGAATGCTTGTTTGGTATTTAGTACTTGGTTTAGGGCAAAAAGGGGAAAGTATCAGAGTCCAGAGCAGCAGACGTGGAGATGGCTAGTGTTTATACTTAGACTCACCCCCTCAGCCTTCTCCTCTGTGTTGGCCAGCATCTCCTGCAGAGCACGGACGGACAGCGACTGCTCCAGTACGAAAGTGCATATCGACAGGTCCGGCGGAACATTCTGGCAACAGAGGAAAACATTTCAGCTTAAGGTAAGCTTCACAAAAGCATCAGGTGCATCAGGATCACTGCAGAGCAATTTGGGTAGGCTTAAATTAAAGAGGTTTAGTAACTGAGCATGGTGTTTTGTCATCCTTACAAAAACTAAACTTAAAATGTCTTTTCAAAAACCATAAAACTTGAAATCTTGAAAGTAAAACCGTGAAAGTAAAAAATGTTTGGTTCTGAGGTTCATTTACAGCAGTTGGGGACAACACCTTTCTGGCTTTTAACAAGAGTTTGGAAAAGAATGTCTTAATTAAAGCTGTTTTTACAATATATACATATATAGAGTACATTACGGATAAGCTGATTACTTTCCACAGCAATGGTTAGTTGGTCAGCCATACAAACTGCAAAAATTATATTTTGGCAATTAATATTAATTTATTAAATTAAATTAAATTATTTTAGGCTGATATATTGAACATTTCTGACTTTGAGATTGTTTAAATGTATTGTGAGAGTATTTATTTAGCTGTAAGTGATTACAGTAAGCCAAATGATCTCACTGTACTGGGAAGTGGTTTAGCTGGCTGCTAAAAACAAGGCAAATTATCCGCCGATATAGTGAGATTGTTTGGCTTACTAAGCCTCACTTCTGTCTAGAAATAAAGTTAAACAATCTTAATCTTAGAAATACAAGTTTTTACAATGCACTTTCAAACAAACCGGGTTTGAGGCTCAATCCAGCAGCGCTACATCCTGCTGTTAGCCACTAGCATCTTTTACCCAGAACTAAAAAAGCCATTAAAGAAAGCGAGCTTCTTAGTGAGAATTTTTCCTGCTGGCTTCACAGGCAACTTAAACAAACACAGATGAACGGGAAAATGTATCCACGTGAAATCTTTTAGAAATGATTATTGATTCTGGTTTCCTGGGTAAGAGTTCCTGCCTCATACAGTATTTAACAGCTCCACAGTTCAGTTTGTCCTTCCTTAGCACAGACGATTTAACTGGACGACATGCACTTAGCAACTTAGTTGTGCACTTCTGAGACATCTCCCTCCTCTGTAACTCAAAAATGTAAAATAAACAAATACAAAAGCACATAAATACTCAATTCAGTAATTTCATACACGGTAACATGTAGCCACCCAGGTTTAAATTTTTGGATGCAAGATGATCTGTTTCTGGACTATCATATTATAATGTAATGTATCGATGGATTTGTAAAATATATATACTCATCATTGAAAATCATTATATCTAGAAGGAATCAACCCCCAGAAAATAAACTTGGTGGGCCTTACTGTACTCGACTATATAAGGTCGTCCTGTTGTGCGTGCTTTCCATCCATTCTGGAAAAGTGTGCCTCAGAGAGGTTCAAAAGCAATTCCAGCAGTTGGATGTGTTGAATAGGGGTTAAACTGGAGGGCTCTGGGAAGCGGGAGAAAAGCTTGAGATCTGAGACACCTACGCTACCCATGTACGGAGTGACTCCTGACCTCCATGGCACAATTGGCAGGCGGCTGCCTGGCGCAGGACTAAATGCACACAGACTGTTACATCAATGTCACCAAAGACTGCTTTAGTGTCATGCCTGACTGTCATGGAGTGATAGCACGAGTCCCGCTTTTGTCTTGGTGGAGATGACCAACGAATCCGTGTGTGAAGGCATTGTGATAAAGGGTGTGTGGTCACACATCCAGAAGGTCTGGTGTCACTCCACCTCCACCCCTACTGCAAAATCTGCAGGAACTGCGTGAGAATATTCGAGCGACGTGGGACGGATTATCACAGGACACCATTAGGAACCTCCATGACAAGACGTCTGGCATGTTGACGTATGCATGACCACAACGTGCAAACCAAAAATCACGTAAAGATATGAATTAGCTTCACAGCTAAACTAACATTGTCTTAAAAAAACATTTAGAATTTTTGATGTATCCGATGTCAGTACCATGAGCACATGTCACCACCATGAACACGCATAAGTATGAAACACAGGTCTAACTTATCTCATATGTTCTGGGCACGTCATAAACTCCAGTCCTATTGGATCTCTATTTTCAAAATATTGTCCAAAATCATTAATGTTAACATATCACCATCTCCTTTTATCACAATTGTTGGGACTCCGGATTCCTTGCAACTAACTTCTAGGCAATCTCAGATTGTGGCTTTTGCTCCTCTCAAAGCAAGGCGTAGAATACTATTACAATGGAAATCTCACTAGCCCCCTTCTTTTGGCTCCTGGCTCACAGACATGATGTTATTTTTGAAGTTGGAAAAAATTAAGTTCACTTTGCGTGGATCAACAGACAAATTCTATTCTTATTGGAAAACCTTTATTGAATATTTTGAATCTTTGTCAGACCTCCCCACGTATTGATTGTAACAGGAATCACAAATGATTGTTACACACCAAGGTTTATGAGTACGTAGTGGCTTTGTTGGATTTTGTGTATATGTATATGTGTATATATATGTGTGTATATGTATATATATGTGTGTAAATGGCATTTATGACTATATATTTCATCATTCTTTTAAAAAACTTTACTTCTTCCAGCTGGTGCAATGGGTATGGGAAGGGTGGGGGAATGTTTGTTTATTGCATATTGTAATCTGTGAAAATTCAATAAATAAAAGTTTTTTTAAAAAAGTATGAAACACAGGGACTCTCTAATCAACTGATCCCCTAAATGAAATGAGCAGCCAGCCAGTGCTAGATTAGCAAGCTGTCAGACTCCCAGAATGTCGGGTCATTTAAAAGTTACTCATGATGAAACACAGCCTTCAAACATGCCATATGCTTCATCTCACGCAAAGTTGATCAAAAACGGCATGTACGATTTGTGTATCACAGCCCAGGCTAAAATCTTTGCCAGAGAGCTCAATCATTATTGATCAGTCCAGACCAAAACAATCAATCAGCATTACTGAACTTCCTACAGTGAGGTATGAAGTGAGTGATTATGAACTCGTTCTCTGCTGAGGCACACTGAGATGCCCGTTTTGCCTTTACTTCATCGGAGAAGCAATCTGCTGTTAGCTGACTCCAGAAAAATAAAGGATGTTTGTTTTTTGTTGTTATTTATGGGCAGTAAAATCCCTCATACTTTCCAAGAACCATGCATAATTCAGATAACCTTTACCCTTATTACAACATCCCTTTGTCTTGCCCTCTATCTTTCTGTTCAGTCACTTAGATTGATTTCTTTCCTCAAGATGAGTGATGATGCTCCAGTGTGATGTCTCTGTTACTCTGTTTTTTAAGTTGAAGAGTCTGGAGGACTGTCGATCCACATTCATAATTCATCACTCACCACCATCTCTCTGTCATTTTTTCCCTCTGTTCTGCACCCATTCATTAAAATACTTCACAAAAAAGAAAAGTATGCTAAAACCTCTAAGAGGTAATTCTTCTAAAGCAGTTTGAGAAGTTGTGCAAGTGTGGAAGTTTATATTAAGTGTATATGAATTTGAACACTTTTTAAAAAATATAATAAAAAGTAAATACAAAATAAATCTAGTTAAATTTGAAGATAGATTATACATGACTAAAATTATGATGATACGAGTAAGATTAGATGTAGTTAAAGTTGATATGAGTTTAATTAGACATGGATGAAGTTGGTATGAGTTAAGATGGGGATAAGAAGATTATGTGAGTTCCATCAGACATGGTTAAAGTTGATAAGAGCTAGATTACACATAGTTAAAAGTTGATGTGAGTTAGAGTAGACATATTTGAAGATGGCATCAGTTAAATTAAGTGTGGTTAAAATTGATACTGAGTTCCATTAGACATGGTTAGTGTTGATATGAGTTAGATTAGACATGGTTGGTGTTGATATGAGCTAGATTAGACATGGCTAGGGTTGACATGAGGTTAGATTAGATATGGTTAGTGTTGATATGAGTTAAATAAGACATGGTTAGTGTTGATATGAGCTAAATTAGACATGGTTAGTGTTGATATGTGTTAGATTAGACATGGTTAGTGTTGATACGAGTTAAATTAGACATGGTTAGTGTTGATATGAGGTTAGATTAGACATGGTTAGTGTTGATACGAGTTAAATTAGACATGGTTAGTGTTGATACGAGTTATATTAGACATGATTAGTGTTGATACAAGTTAAATTTGACATGGTTAGTGTTGATAAGTTAAATTAAACATGGTTAGTGTTTATATAAATTGAAGTAGACATGGTTAGTGGTGATACGAGTTAAATTAGACATGGTTAGAGTATATATGAGTAATTATGCACCATAATTAATGTTATGAGTTAATATGTTAATGTTAATTAATGTTAATATGAGTTAGAATAAACTTGGTTAATGTGTGTTAGATAAGATGTGGTTAAAGGTGATGTGAGTAAGATTAGATGTGGTTAAAGGTGATATGTGTTAGATTAGATGTGGTTAAAGGAGACGTGTTAGATTAGATGGGGTTAAAGGTGATGTGTGTTAGATTAGATGTGGTTAAAGGTGATGTGTGTTAGATTAGATGTGGTTAAAGGAGATATATGTGTTAGATTAGATGTGGTTAAAGGTGATATATGTGTTAGATTAGATGTGGTTAAAGGTGATGTGTTAGATTAGATGTGGTTAAAGGAGACATGTGTTAGATGTCGTTAAAGGTGATGTGTGTTAGATTAGATGTGGTTAAAGGTGATGTGTGTTAGATTAGATGTGGTTAAAGGTGATGTGTGTTAGATTAGATGTCGTTAAAGGTGACGTGTGTTAGATTAGATGTGGTTAAAGGTGATGTGTGTTAGATTAGATGTGGTTAAAGGTGATGTGTGTTAGATTAGATGTGGTTGAAGGAGATATATGTGTTAGATTAGATGTGGTTAAAGGAGACATGTGTTAGATTAGATGTGGTTAAAGGAGACATGTGTTAGATTAGATGTCGTTAAAGGTGATGTGTGTTAGATTAGATGTGGTTAAAGGTGATGTGTGTTAGATTAGATGTGGTTAAAGTCGATATGGTTAGATGGTGATAAAAGGTGAGTGTGTTAGATTAGATGTGGTTAATAGTGATGTGGTTTAGATTAGATGTAGTTTAAATGAGTTAGAGAAGATTAGATGTGGTTAAAGGAGACATGTGTTAAATTAGATGTGGTTAAAGGAGACATGTGTTAGATTAGACGTGGTCAAAGGTGATATGTGTTAGATTAGATGTCGTTAAAGCTGACGTGAGTTAGATTAGATGTGGTTCAAGGTGACGTGTGTTAGATTAGATATGGTTAAAGGTGACGTGTGTTAGATTAGATATGGTTAAAGGTGACGTGTGTTAGATTAGATGTGGTTAAAGGTGAAGTGAGTTAGATTAGATGTGCTTAAAGGTGACGTGTGTTAGGTAAAATGTGGTTAAAGGTGACGTGTGTTAGGTAAAATGTGGTTAAAGGTGACGTGTGTTAGATTAGATGTGGTTAAAGGTGACGTGTGTTAGATTAGATGTGGTTAAAGGTGACGTGTGTTAGATTAGATGTGGTTAAAGGTGACGTGTGTTAGATTAGATGTGGTTAAAGGTGACGTGTGTTAGATTGTGGATGTGACGTGTGTTAGATTAGATGTGGTTAAAGGTGACGTGTGTTAGATTAGATGTGGTTAAAGGTGACGTGTGTTAGATTAGATGTGGTTAAAGGTGACGTGTGTTAGATTAGATGTGGTTAAAGGTGATGTGTGTTAGATTAGATGTGGTTAAAGGTGATGTGTGTTAGATTAGATGTGGTTAAAGGTGACGTGTGTTAGATTAGATGTGGTTAAAGGTGATGTGTGTTAGATTAGATGTGGTTAAAGGTGATGTGTGTTAGATTAGATGTGGTTAAAGGTGATGTGTGTTAGATTAGATGTGGTTAAAGGTGATGTGTGTTAGATTAGATGTGGTTAAAGGTGATGCGTGTTAGATTAGATGGGGTTAAAGGTGACGTGTGTTAGATTAGATGTGGTTAAAGGTGATGTGTGTTAGATTAGATGTGGTTAAAGGTGATGTGTGTTAGATTAGATGTGGTTAAAGGTGACGTGTGTTAGATTAGATGTGGTTAAAGGTGACGTGTGTTAGGTAAAATGTGTTTATGTCAGAGAGGAATACCATGGATATCTTTACCTTTGAGTTGGAGGTGGATTCCAGGAAGCAGAGCCTGTTCCCAAATCCCTCAGCAGCCAAACACAGTTTCTGCTGCTCTTTATGAAGCGTGGCTGAACACTGTAACACCACCTCATCGTCCTACACACACAGAATAAAAAATGGTTAGCTGAAGAGATTCTATACTACATAATTACATATCTGGCAGATTGTCCTATCCAGACTCACGAGGGCAGCTGAACCTCTACTTTTAGGACTGCCATCCAAGAAACCTACATTAAAACAATATGCAGAAAACAGAAATATAACTAAACCGATTAACACCATTATAAGTGCTAAATGGTACGAGTGAATTAAACAAGTGAACTGAACAATGCCAACATACTTTAAGTGTCTCCTGGGAGGTGAGAAGACTTTCAAATGGCGCCACAGATAAGGCACTTTGCGCTTTCCTGTCTTCTACTCTACAGTTTCCTGTTTCATTATGCATCAGACAGCAAGACTCAGGAGACAGACGAGCATCAGTAAAGGTAGATCTGTCCTTCCCAACACCCTCTCTCAACCAGCTCATTAACTACAGTAAGCACTGTACCACTTTTTCTTTTCCAGTAGATTGAGTTTTGTCCGATACCGCTTTTCAGCATTTCACATAATATGAACCCCAAACACACAGACAGAATTGCACTGCAATTAAAGTTCCTCTCAGTGGTTTTTCCTCATGTTCATAAAGAGTATGGAACAGGATGGAAATGAGGAACAGTCACAGTAAGTTACTGGTAAATGTAAAAAAGATATGAACTAAAATAGAAACATCAGACTGTGAATTCCTGAGTTTCCCTTAAATGATACCGCTGGATGACAAACAAACAAAAGTGGTCAGAGATAGTACTGTAGGAAAGGAGATTGCAAACAGTACACTGGAAACAGCTTGCTGGAACAGCTATTCAAACTGGCTATCAGCGGAGCTGGATGGTGAATTGTGACAGGTCTGACAGGTCAAACACATGAAGCATTTTCTGTCTCAGAGAGTGTACATCAGGACACTCTCTGTCTCATCACACCAGTGACAGCAAACTGCAGAAAAACTCCTTCTGTGGTAGACATGCACATGACATGCAGCAAAAATATATATCCAAAGTTCTTATAGCAAAGTCACTCGGTCACCCTGTAGCCATCTTTCACACGCCACTGGACAGTTATTTCTAGACATACAAGACAAGACTTCTGATTATTTGCATTAAGAGGGATTAAAAAACTTTTTTATTTTTTAATTATTGTTTCAATAACAGATATAAAATCACTGACAAAATCTGGAACACCGCTCTTACCGTTTATAACATAATAAAATCCAATTGTCATGCCTGCTGGTTCTCCTCCCACCTCTGATCTCCTGGACTCCATTTCCCATGATCCACCACCCGATGTCACATGTTCACTATTACCCAATCACACCCCGTTGCCTCGCACTAGATCTCCAGAGTACTGATTGGACCACCTGTTGTCAATTAATCCGTTTGCTCAAATACTTCCCTCTCGCACTGGCTCATTGCGAAGTATTGCCATTCATTTGCATACTGAGCGTTCTCCCTTTTTCTGACTTTGATACTCTGGCTTTGACTCTGTTTTGATTCTCTGGTTTACGCTCCTTGTTTATTCCCTTTGATACCTCTGCCTGGTCTGATAGTCTGTTTGGTTTTGCCCCTATTTGTATTTCCTGTTATTGGTGTTGTTGTGTCACATTACAACCTCTTTAATAAACTGTGCCTTGCTTTTAGTTCAGCGTTCGTCACAATCTGTTTGTCCAACGTCACACCAATCATCCAAACATTATCAAAATATGTCCAAATAAATAAACTGACTACACTAAACTGACATTAAAAACAGTACCAGTCACAATAGTAACAAGCCTGCTGAAAAGAACAGCAGCAAATAATATTCTGTACAAACAGCAGGCGACAAAACCAAAGAACGACAAAACCAAAGAACAACAAAGCCAAAGAACGACAAAGCCGAAGACTGAGTCAGCTACAATCAATGAAGGGGTTTACACTAGACGCAGACAGGCCATTTGAGGGGCACTCTTTTTCACCTCAAATTCTGCACTTAGGCCAGCCACCTTTCATAAATACCACAAAGAGAGTAGACAAAATGAAGGGATGTATGATGGATATTATAATATAAGGATATTAACAAAATTGTTGGACGTTTTGGTTACACAATAGTATCACAGATCCATAAACAGAGCAAAATAAACCATTCAGGTCATTGTAAGATGTGTGACAGGAGTGTAAGGAGAAAACAGACTAATGCAGGGAAAACACCTCCTGGGATTCTAGCCTAAGCATTCAATACTGTCTCATTAGCCACTAAATCACCCTTGTACAGGCTCAAGTATGACCTTTGACCTGGAGGAGACAAGAATTGTGCAAGCCATCAGCTCAAAAAACTGAATTGCGGTTGCCTGGAAGTATTCATATATTGCACGTTCAGTGTTTCCCAGGAAACCCAGGAGACAGGAGGTAAGCACGAGTAATGGGCTTTATTGAAGTCCTTAGGTGACACTGATCACAGGAAACATGAAGATACGGTGGTGAGTATGGAATATAATGACAGAATGATAGGATGATAGAAAACAAACCGGAATAATTAAACAACACTGAATTAAAACTGTATTTAAAAAAATTACTGGGGATGAGGAAACACATGAGGACGTGGAACTAACTAACTAAAAAACTATCTGCCTCAAAGCAAGGACAATGCTTTACAAAGAGCTGACCTGAAAGGGGAACATCTATCGCTAGAGACAGATAAACACCTGAGGATAATTATAAAGAGGAAAGCAAATGTGGAAGAAGTTTCCAAATAAGGAATTTGGAAGGAGCCAAGTCGGAGACACAGGCTTAATCAGGACACAAGAGGAGTCGGGTGGAGAAAAGAAGGCAAGGCAAACAAAAAGCACATGGCTGGGAGACAGGACAACAACGGGAAACGAGGACAGACCCAGGGAAAGACACAGCTATGATGTTCCATTAACAACTACATTTAAATTTCACCAGAATTTCACAGTTTAAAAGATTTAATTGGGGAAAAATATTTTGGGGCAGTCACATTTACCAACAACCAACAACAAACCATGATTAATCACTAATGTACGCCCCCAACTGCCATAATGCTCATAGCATAGAGATACATGACACCCCCAGAGTTGGCCAGGCCAGTGTCCTTTTCTCTGTATGGGTGGCATATAGCTGCAGTCCTAACCGCGGCTTTAAATGACCATTTCAGTCATTTTATTATTACACACTTATTACATCCATGTGCTAAAGAGGTTTGTAGTCATCTGGATAAAGTGCCACATCGCCCCATACTTTCAGCTCTGCGTTTATGAGATATATAGGATATATGTATATATATGTAAATATTAAGCTAGAAATTTTTCATTTGGTCGTCACTTTGTTTCTAACACAATCTATGTTCCCACCCACATCTAGCCCAAAGTCTGCCAGCGAGCTCTATTAAAGTATTTGAAATGAGCTGAAAGAAGCTGGCAGTTGTTAATGTAGCCTCGCTCTACCAAACTAGTCATCACCCATGCTAGGTTTTACTAGGTGCATGCTAGTTTACACTGGTCTGATGCTGGTTGCACACCAGCATTCAAAACACAACATGCTAGTTTTTTCTAGCAGCATGGAAACGTCAGCTACTTCAAGGTGTTCACTACATCCACACAGATTGTATCTCCATAAAAGAGCACGGACCAATAGCACTAGATGCTCTAAAACAGACGCACATCAGCCTAAGATCATCGTGTACAAAGTCAAGCATCAGCTAGAAAGGTATAAACTGAACTGTGTTCTCAGGAGTGATGGAGCTCCTGCCAAATCTTGTGGTTGAATGCAATCAAGCCCTCACAACAACATTTTTATATTACATGTAAAGCCTTCCCAGAGGAGAAGAGGTTCTTACTGCAGCAAAGAAAAGCTCCCTGTTGATTCCCTTCTATTCAGAGTGAGGTCATCTCGTAACACAATCCTTACTCCCCACCTACTGGTGAACTTGGCACTTCCTCACACATCGCACAGCAAAGACTGAGGCAGCCGCAAACCAAATCTGGCGGTGGAACGATCAGAACAGAGTGAGTGAGTTGACTGGGCTCATTGGGAGGCAAGGCTTAAAGGCACAGGGGCTCTAACACAGCGTTGGAGAGGGATCGTAGATGTACAGTATGAGAAAAATACCGTGTTTTAGGAAAACTGAAGCATGTAAATCTATTATATTAGAGAGCAAACAGGATATGAACACCGAAAATCAGCATAAAACGTCCCCTTTAAAATCAGGATTAAACTGTACCTGCGGTAGAGATGAGTAGGCAGGAGGATAACGCTGATTAACTGCAATTACCTGATTAATCTACATCATTTAGCCATATCTTAGTGTTGGATCACAGTGTTCACTGTGTGTGTACTTTAGACATGTGGTGGAAATCCTCGTGTGAGAGATCTAGGAAAGCAGACCTCTCCCCTCTACTGTACACATCTCACTTATCTCCTCCGGGCTGAGATAGGACAGCATCTGGTTCAGAGCTGGAGTCAACACGGCTGGAATTAGAAGCTAAAGCCAGAGAAGTGCTAAAGAGGATTTCAGCAAACAGCAACACTGAATCCCTCACAGTTCCATTTCTCACTCTCCTTTTTCTTACTGTCACTCGTTCTTTCTCTCCCCACTCTTTTCCTCTATTCTTTATTCGCTCTCTCCCTCCCTTTTATCATTTCTTTCTCTCTCCCACTTAATTTCTCTCTCTCTTCTCTCTCCTACTTCTTTTTCTCTTCACTTCAGTCTCTCATTTCACCCTCCCCATTGCCCCTCTCCTTTATCTCTATCTGTACTTTTTTCTTTTCATTTTCTCATTCTCTCTTTCTCTCTCTCCCTGTGCTCCATTCTTCACACCCCCTTAGTTTTTCCATCTATATCTCCACTCTCTCTCCTCTCTCTGGCCCCTCCTCTCTCTTTATCTTATTCCACCTATCTCTCGACTCAGCATCTCTCTCTCTTTTTGTTTGCCTCTTTTCCACCTTTCTCTCTCTCCACTCTAACTCTCTGCGTCTCTCTGCAGCAGGTGACAGACAGTCGATGATGTGAAGAGTACAGAAGACTGCACTCTGTGTATGTTAAGAGAGGCAGAGAGAGAGAGAGAGAGAGAGAGAGAGAGAGAGAGAGAGAGAGAGAGAGAGAGAGAGAGAGAGAGAGAGAGAGAGAGAGAGAGAGAGAGAGCGAGAGAGAGAGAGAGAGAGAGAGAGAGAGAGAGAGAGCGAGAGAGAGAGAGAGAGAGACCTCCAGGGGATCCTGTAATTACGAGGGAGGGCGACACACACATCATTCTTGGCAGGTTCCCAGATTCTCTCTGCATCCCCCACTGCAGGAAAGCCTTGCTAGTGTCCCCCTTAAACCCACAACAGTGACTCAGCCAGTGTGGGGGCTGCGCGTGTGCGGGCTGGCGCGTTAAGACAGGGTGCGTGATTTAAGACAGCCTGCATCGTCCTCCTAGTTCCAACCGCTTTCCAAATGTTACAGACATAGAGGACCTCGTCCCTCCTAGAGTCGGTGCAGAGATAGACGAGTCCAGAGAGAGATAGATATATACAGAGAGAGAGAGAGAGAGAGAGAGAGAGAGAGAGAGAGAGAGAGAGAGAGAGAGAGAGAGAGAGAGAGAGAGTGGTGATAGAGATAGAGAGATAGAGAGAGATAGATATATACAGAGAGAGAGAGAGAGAGAGAGGGAGAGAGAGAGTAGTGATAGAGATAGAGAGAGAGAGAGAAAGAGAGAGAGCAATAGAAAGAGAGAGCAATAGAGAGAGAGAGAGAGATTGCGTGAGCAATCCTGAAAAAAATGAAAACAGAAGGGGTGAAGAGAGAGATACACACAGCTGTAAAAGAGGACAAAAATGGTATAAAGTGCAAAGAGAAAAAGGAGTGCGCGAATAAGAGAGAGTGAGTGAGAGAGTGAGAGAGGGGTGTAGTGGAGTATGATGTGGCAGGCGCACACACAAACGCACACACACACACGCTTGTTTCTGTGACTTGTGGAGACATTGCATAGACTTCCATTAATTCCTTGAACCCTATAAATCCCTACCCAGAACTAGCACTAGTGTAACTCCTAACCCATAATCTTAAAATGTACTGATACCCATCTTGGGGACTAGCTTGTGGACCAGTTAGAACCAAGTAGGTGAGCACCAGAGCTCACAAGGTTCTGTGGAAGGCAGAGCTTAAAGACACAGGAGCTCTAACAGAGCATCTCAGACGTAGGGTCAGTACAGATGTACAGTATAAGAACAATGTGTCTTAGAACACTGAAGCATGTAAATCTAATGTAGTAGACCCTAAAACAGTTATGAACACTGAAAATGGGCAACATTAATGCCCCCCTTAAAGTGTCATTAGTCTTGCCAGCCTAACACATCCTTTGAGTTCTGTTTTAAGGCCACCAGATACTGTCATGTTCAAAATTCCTCCAAAGGTTTCACTGTTTTTTTTTATATATATACATATATATACATATGTATACACATACATGCATGTACAGTGGGGTGCGAAAGTTTGGGCAGCGTTGTTAATTTTCCTGATTTACCTTTATAAAGCATTGATTGTTTGTATAAAAAAAATCCGTTAAATATATCATATAGGGGACAAACACAGTGATATTTGAGAAGTGAAATGAAGTTTATATGATTTACAGAAAGTGTGCAATAATTGTCTAAACAAAATTAGGCAGGTGCATAAATTTGGGCACCAAAAAAAAACCTTAACTCAATATTTAGTAGATCCTCCTTTCGCAGAAATAACAGCCTCTAAACGCTTCCTATAGCTTCTAATAAGCGTCTGGATTGTGACTGAGGGTATTTTAGACCATTCTTCTTTACAAAACATCTCTAGTTCATTCAGGTTTGATGGTTTCCGAGCATGGACAGCTCTCTTTAAGTGACACCACAGATTTTCAATAATATTCAGGTCTGGGGACTGAGATGGCCATTCCAGAACGTTGTACTTGTTCCTCTGCATGAATGCATTAGTAGATTTTGAGCAGTGTTTAGGGTCGTTGTCTTGTTGGAAGATCCAGCCCTGGCGCAGCTTCAGCTTTGTCACTGATTCCTGGACATTGGTCTCCAGAATCTGCTGATATTGATCGGAATCCATGCGTCCCTCAACTTTAACAACATTCCCAGTCCCTGTACTGGCCACTTTTCCTCCATGCATAACGGCCCTTGTTATGCCCAAATAACTCTATTTTAGTTTCATCAGGAGAAAAAAAACTTAAAATTGCCCCCCTTAAATACCCTTCCTCATAATTGGAGTCACCTGTGTATGGAGGTCAAGGGTCACTGAACTTACCAAACCAAATCTGAGTTCCAATAATTAGTTCTAAAGGTTTTGAAATCAATAAAATGACAACAGTGCCCAAATTTATGCACCTGCCTAATTTTGTTTAACCAATTATTGCACTTTCTGTAAATCATATAAACTTCATTTCACTTCTCAAATATCACTGTGTTTGTCCCCTATATGATATATTTAACGCAATTTTTTATCCGAACAATCAATGCTTTATAAAGGTAATTCAGGAAAATTAACAACGCTGCCCAAACTTTTGCACCCCACTGTATATACATACACACACACACACATATATATATATATATATATATATATATATATATATATATATATATATATATATATATACACACACATATATATATATATATATATATATATATACACACACACACACATTAATAGAACAAACGAAGATTCTTAATTGTGTTTAAACTTTTACTTGCAGTAGCTCACTGGCTGATCTACAGTTGCGCCCCAAACCCCGCTCCTATCCTTTAAGAGCACGTCTGTAAAAATGTTATTGCACTACTGCATACTATTTAGTATGCTAATATGCGGTTTGGGACGGAACAGTACCAGTACATCAGAAAAACTGCTTAAATTTCAGCTTTGGTTTGTTATAACTAGAGCAACAAATACAATAAAATACCCCAGTTAAACATAAAACACCAAAACGATTCCAGAAACAAGAAACTTCACTGGATCCGTGTTGTTTTCTAGCAAACACTGGCCTGCATGACGTCAATGGAATTATAGGAGTAGACAATAAGAAAAGAACAGAGGCAGAGGGAAGGACCAGAGGTGACAACTTAACCCCAAACATTACCAGCAATTCCTCCAATACAGAGAGCAACAGTAACACAGCGCCGGTGCCTCTGGATAAATAAACCGAAGATGATGAATAGTAGTAATGGTGGAAAGTCTCAAATGCTTCTATTCTTGTTGGACCCCTGTGCCTGACCTTTAGAAGCAGTTTGAAATGCAAACACTCTACGTCATCACATACTGGACTCCAATTACTGGAGCCGCTACTGCTTCTGGAATCAGCTTAAATACTGATTATAATCTTATTCCTCTGCACAGCCAAGAAATAATCATTGAATATAGCATGTACATATATACACCACTCAATCCTGTCAGTAGTGGTTGTTGTGCCTAGAATCATGAATGGAAGAGTAGAAGATTATAAAATGACTGTGAGCTGTATAACAGGGAAAAGTACATTCACCAGATCTCTACGGTGCAGATGTTAAGGCAGCGTAGCCAAATTAATTCATAATATTTTAGGATTTGTGCAGTGTGAATGGAAGAGAACTCCAGAACAGCATAAACAGGGAGAACTCTACTACAGCATGAACTGGGGAGAACATTCTGGAATGGCATGAATATAAGAGAATAGTCTAGAACAACTTATACAGGAGATAACGCTCTAGAGCAGTGTGAATAGGAGAGAACTGTCTAGAGTAACATGAACAGGGAGAACAGCATGGGTTAGGGAGAACCTTGTAGAACAGCTAGAATGACGAAAACAGTGTGAACAAGCTAGACCAATCTAGAACAATGTGAACATGAAAACCTGTATGAATTAGGGAGAACATTCTAGAACTGTTTGAGTGAGCATGACGTTCTATAATGGTGAGAACAGGTGAGAATAATCTAGAGTATTGTGAATGGGGAGAACACTCTGGAACAATGTAAATAGACAAGAACAGTATGAATTAGGCAAAATAATGTGAATGGGGAAGACCATTCTAGATAATTATGATCAGCAGAGAACACTCTAGAACGTCAAGAACTAGAGAGAACACTCTAGAACAGAGTAAATACACAAGAACAGCACAGAACATCATAGAGCATCAACTGGACAGACCATCCTAGTGTGAAAGGGGAGAGAACATTCTAGATCAGAGCGAGAGACAGCGTGAAGGGTTGACACTGTTCTACAGCAGTGGGGAGAGAGAGAGAGAGAGAGAGAGAGAGAGAGAGAGAGAGAGAGAGAGAGAGAATGAGTGAGATTGCACTGTATTTCTACAGTACTTTAGAACAGCCCCAGCAGCACAAAGAACACTGATGCAGCTCTCTCCACATCTCTCCCTCTCTTTTTATTTCCCTCTCTCTCTCTCTCTCTCTCTCTCTCTACTCCAGAAAACCAGTTACACAGTGCTGGGGGGCTTCATACCCCACTAGCTGGCTTTGAACATGGTGATCTAGGCTCTCGTCTGGCAGATCTAGAGCATCTCATTCTATTGGTCCTGTGGAAACAATACAAGCAGTGTTCACAACTGAGCCTCAGTACCTGAGATCACTGATGTTCCTGTGGGAGAAACGCTGAATGAGCAGATATGCACATCTGTACGTCTTTACAGATACAGGTAACAGATAATAAAGAAATTACTTTCTCAAACTGTCTCTCTCTCTGTCTCTGTCTCTGTCTCTCTCTCTCTCTCTCTCTCGTTGACATTTGTGTCATAAAGTAAAAAATGCAACAGCTGCCTAAACTGAGGCCTGAGGCTACATTATGGTACTGTTATGTAACCATCTCCTTCTGTAAGAGCCACATGGATTAAAAAGAACATTTCATTAACCCCAACCCCCACCCCCATCCTCCACTCTCTCCCCTCTCTCTCTTCCCTCTACCTCTCTTTCTCTGTGTCTTTCAGAAGTTTATCCATTTGCTCTTCTTTACCCACAGAGACTCCGTCTGTCATTACTTAACACATCCACTCTATATAGAATACATGCAACACCTGCTGAGATATTGTTTGGACAGAGACTCACTGATACCGTTTTTTACCTTTCTGATACTTATCCTAAAATACAGAGCACCACTACCAACTCTATCTAACCTATCGAACCCCATCAGTGACTAAATGAATGGCATTTACTTTGGAATTATAAATATATATAATATCTATTACTATAAAATTCATTTTGTTTAAACAAATGCATAATTAATTCATAGAGCTATGTCAGAATGCTACTTGCTTAACAACCTGCGTTGTGTACAGTTAAGCAGCTAGCAGTTTGGTGGTCCCTCTAGCTGAAATAGCATTAGCATGAAGTGCTCCATAGTGGCAGATGAGGGATTACTGTAAAATGCCTGACTCGTACATTCAGGTAAGCGACTCCAGCGTAGCATGTGGTAGAATGTTTTCTAAATTGTTACAGTATCCTGCAATCCTAGTTAAACAGTTCTAATAATCAATTAAATAGCATTTACTATTTTACTTATGTTTACTCTCTAGAAGATCCAATCCTGAAATATATATATATATATATATATATATATATATATATATATATATATATATATATATATATATATATATATATATGCAGATACATGGTTCAACTGAGTCTAAGTTTGAAAGAACAGTAGGACATTGCGAAGCTACTTCATTCATTCATTCATTCAGCTTCAAAGCGACTAAGCTGGGTGGAAGGGAAGGGACACCTTGGACAGGCCGCCAGTCCATCCCAAGCAACTGTCAGAAAAGGAACGATTCAGAGGATTAAGCTTTGGTAAAATAAATCATATAGAAGAGTGGAGATCAGTTAGAAGAGGAGGTATTATCGTTTTATGCAAAGAGATGTTTCCCATCGAAACATAAAACAAGCCCGAAGAGCAGACTCCAGCCTGTTCATGCAGAGTCCACATCCAATATAAATAAATAATAAATAATATATATATATATATATATATATATATATATATATATATATATATATATATATATATATATACACACCTTAATACCTCCTCTTCTAAATGATCTCCACTCTTCTTTATGTTTTAAATTTAAACCAAAGCTTAATCCTCTGAATCGTTCCTTTTTTGACAGGCTTGGGATGGACTGGTGGCCTGTCCAAGTGTCCCTTCCCTTCCACCAAGCTTAGTGGCTTTGAAGCTGAATGAATGAATGAAATAGCTTCCCTATGTCCTACTGTTCTTTAAAACCTAGACTCAGTCGACCCATGGATCAGCAGCCAGACTGGTTTCATATTGACGAGAAGAGATTCTGTACTGTAGTCTGGTTTAGTACACTGTGAGAGTGAACTCACCCTGGGAGAGTTACAGACAGAAATGCCATTGTCTGAATCATAAACGTTCCTTCTAAACTGAAGCTGCCTTGACTGACTGTGATGTCTTTTCAGTGCTGTCTGCTGTTGTCTTTCTGTCCCAGGCTGTTTTTCTAAGAGAATGAGGGTTATTATGCTGCGCACTGACGTTTAACTGTGGTACACACCCAGCGTACTGCTAAAATAGAGCACTCAGGCCACCACCAGGCCATATGGCACAGACTGCAATAAGTAGGAGCATTAGGAATTAAGCCTCTGATGTTCTTTTGCTGTAGTGCCCTTCATTGGGTTGTGCTGAGTGATGTACCGACATTCACATAATCTATTCCTCAATTACAAAAAACAAACACAAAAAAAAAAAAAAACCTTTTTAAGCTCGACTAGTCCTCGATCATGTGATTATGACACTTACAACATGGACACTTCACAGAGGGGAGACAGAGAGAGAGAGCTAGAGGGGAGAGAGAGCATAGTGAGATTGCACGGTCTACAGTACTTTATACACAGCAACACAAAGAACACTGATCAGCTTTCTGGGGTCTGTCTTTTATGTTTTCTCCTCTCTCTCTCTACTCGGCACCAGTTACACTCTTTCCTGACTTGTGGAGTTTGGACTTGTTATCTAGACACCTCTAATTGGGGGGGGGTGGATACAATACCAAGCAGTGTTTCACAACTGGAAGCCTCCAGTATTTCACAGCAACGCTCAAAATGTTTTCCGAGGCACATCACTCTTTCCTGACTTGTGGAGTTTGGACTTGTTATAACACCTCTGCACTATTTCACAGCACTTCAAAGACCAGACACTGAACGTCGTTATCTCCAGTTTAATGAAGACTTCAGTAAAGGTCATGTGTGGCTGGAGAGAGGGCATAACATCTTATGGTCCTGTAAACTCTGTGGTCATTTACTCTTATTTTTAGAGTTACAGTGCTTTAAATTTCTCTGGCTCTCTGGACTTCTCCTGTAGATGAGCATCTTGGCTAAGACAGATCCATTTTTGAGAGATTCTGAGGTCTGTATTTACGGTTACTTCAGTGAGCTCTGGATCACTGGAGTAACCGGAAATACAGACCTCAGAATCTCTCAAATATGGATCTGTCTTAGCCTGGATCTATCCAGTTCTACATCCGGGTACTTTAAGCCTGGGATTGTGATCCCGGAGGCACTACACTGGGCATGTTGTACTGCATTGTCCTAAAGAGTTTACCTTTAAACTCTCCAGAAGTGATCCCCTCTGCTGTAGGCTTTATTCAAGATATCATTAGCAATTAACTGACTTCAGCCTGACTTTCATCACTGGTAGCATCGCTCTGCCAGGCATTCCAGGTCCATGTGTCAGTCAGCATGCAATACTGTAGCATTTCGTGTGATCCAATGAATCCAATAAGTATGAATGGGCATTAGAAGTAACCCAACGCTACACTTTCCTTATTGACTGGAAAACTAGTCTATGAACATCCAGGTTTTCCAGGAACACAGGAACCCAGTCATGTGTACACTCACTGTCCAATTCATAGCTTCACCATGCTGATATACAGTTATGCTGCGTTCACATGTTGGCATGTGCCTCATACCAGTGTGTAACCATGAAATCAATGATTATGGGAGGATGGCAGGTGGACACAATAACAATATTTTATCATTATAGATTTTGTTATGGTTATGCACAATATGCTCTTCTAAATATTGTGGATACTGTCAGTATTTCAGGAATACTGACGACAGCATATCAACACGATTAGTCCTAATTAGCTGGATATAGTGCAGTACAGTACGTGAAAAGTCAAACAGTACAGCAGTGCTGAGAGTTTTTGATAGGGCACCGTTAGTACATTCTGTATGCATGTGGATTTGTAATCAGATTGTTTATTTGAGGTGGGAAAGGCAGATGTGTACAGGTGCCTTTTTAAGATTGCACATTTTAGCACATTTATTACATTTAGTGCCCAGTTTGAATTTCCATTCACTTTTATTACATAACATGGAATGCTACAGTGTTGCATGCAAACAGACACACGGACCTGGACAGCCTGGCTGGGCAGTGCCACACTAGGGGTTACACCATTTTAGATTTTTTTTTTATTAACAGCGACATTTATGTGATTAAGTCAATGAATTAAACCACAGACGAAGGGAATGCGTCTGCAGAATTTTTAAAAAAGAGCCTTGATTAAGCCAAACTGCACAGGTCAATACAGCGGCAATGAACCATTCAATGTCTGTCTCTCCAAAACACAATTAGGGGAAACTCATGCAGTGTCCCGCTTACTGCTCCCACTGCTTCAGGTGGAATTTCTGTTCTCACTCCACTAAAAATGAGAGAATATCTGGTTTGTTGTTGTCAGTCTAGCACCATCAGCGTTAGAGACTGTAGCTCATCTGCCGCTGCACAGTATGTGTCATCAACGGGCAGTTCTTGACCACAGAACCACAGTTCCTGAGCCATTTCTTGGCTGGATATTTATGGATGGTGCACTGCTCTCTGTCTGCTGTCCAGTGTGCCAACACCGTGATTACAGCTTAAAGTGACTTCACATACGCCCACGCAAGGCACACTCACAAAATGAGATTACACAGATAGATACGGAGAGAGAGAGAGAGAGAGAGAGAGAGAGAGAGAGAGAGAGAGAGAGAGAGAGAGAGAGATTTCTGAGAGTTCTGATAAAATTCAATGCTCATCAGTTCATATCTGAGCTCCAGCAGAGATTACAGTGTCTGTCTGTGAGCGAGGGCTAACACAGACACTGACCGGGCTGCAACACTAATTAATGCTGACCATTCTTTCATTCTCTCTCTCTCAATTATTTTCATTGCTAAAGTTGACACAGCAATATTACAGCGCTGAAACTGGGTGAGAGAGAGAGAGAGAGAGAGAGAGAGAGAGAGAGAGAGAGAGAGAGAGAGAGAGAGAGAGAGAGAGAGAGAGAGAGACAGAGAGAGACAGAGAGAGAGAGAGAGAGAGAGAGAGAGAGAGACAGAGAGAGACAGAGAGAGACAAAGAGAGAGAGAGAGAGAGAGAGAGAGAGAGACAGACAGAGAGAGAGAGAGAGAGACAGAGAGAGACAGAGACAAAGAGAGAGACAGAGAGAGACAGAGACAAAGAGAGAGAGAGAGAGAGACAGAGAGAGAGAGAGAGAGAGACAAAGACAGAGAGAGAGACAAAGACAGAGAGAGAGAGAGAGAGAGAGAGAGAGAGAGAGAGAGAGAGAGAGAGAGAGAGAGAGAGAGAGAGAGAGAGAGAGAGAAACCAAGAGAAAGAAGCAAGTAGAGAAGGAAAGGAAAAAGGGGACAAATGATATAAGGAAGGGGGAAACATATAAGAAAGGAGAATAAAGAAGAGAAGCATGACAAGGCGTGAGGAATAAAAAGAAAAACTGAAGAAAGAAAAGGAAAAACAGAATAAAGAAAAGAGAGGAGAAATTAATTATTCAGCTCTGTACTGCGGTACTGAACCAGTGTCTGAAACAAAGCAGAGCAAAAGCACTGCAGTCATACGCCTCACTCCCTCTCTCCCTCTCTCTTTATTCTCCTACACATTTCCTTCTTCTCCTTCACCCACATGTATGTGTTCTGTTTAAGCCTTCCAAAAACATATTAGCATAATGACACGAAATCACCCAGAAATACATTCAGACCTCAACAGCCATTACATAGAGCAATATTAATGTGTAATGAAACATATTCACGACTGGAACACTTGTACACCTGCTCGGCTATGCAACTGTCCCATCAGCCAATCATGTGGCAGCAGCACAAGGCATAAAATCACAAACACACGGGTCAAGAGCTTACAGGTCAAACATCAGGCTATGGGTAAAGTGATTTACACTGTGGTATAGCTAGTGGAGGCTTGAGTATTTCAGAGGCTGCTAATCTGCTAATCTTACCACCCAGTGTACAATTTTGAGAGAGGTCAGAAGAAGGGCTATACATGTCTGCACTGACTGGACGGCTACAATAAACAAGAGACTCTCTACAACAGCAGCACAAGCAGTGACCAGAACAGCATCTGAACCTATGACAGGGGTGTCTGTGGTGGATGGGCTACAAAAGCACGGACCACACCAGTGCCCTCTTTAGTAAAGAAAGGGATTCTGAGAGCCCCCTTATACCTAGTAACTCAAGGGGAGGGGTTTTGGTTGGTCTTGGAGGGGTTTAGGTTGTACTGGAAGGGGTTTAAATTGGTCTGGGAAGAGAGTTGGTTGTACTAAGAGGAGTTCTGGTGTACTGGAAGGGTTTGGCTGTACTGGGAAGAGTTTTGGTTGTACTGGGAGGGGTTTTGGGTGCACTGAGTGGGACTTTGGTCGAACTAAGGGAATTTGTGTTGTACTGGAAGAGGTTTTGGGTGTACTGGGAAGAGTTTTGGTTGTACTAGGAGGGGTTTTAGTAGTACTGGGAGGAGTTTTAATTGTACTATGAGGTGTCTAGTTGTACTGGAAGGGGTTTGGCTGTACTAGGAAGAGTTTTGGTTGTACTGGGAGGGGTTTTGGGTGCACTGAGTGGGACTTTGGTCGAACTGAGGGAGTTTGTGTTGTACTGGAAGAGGTTTTGGGTGTACTGGGAAGAGTTTTGGTTGTACTAGGAGGGGTTTTAGTAGTACTGGGAGGAGTTTTGGTTGTACTGGGAGGAGTTTTAATTGTACTATGAGGTGTCTGGTTGTACTGGAAGGGGTTTGGCTGTACTAGGAAGAGTTTTGGTTGTACTGGGAGGGGTTTTGGTTGCACTGAGTGGGACTTTGGTCGTACTGGGAGAGTTTGTTGTACTGGAAGAGGTTTTAGTTGTACTAGGAGGGGTTTTGGCTGTACTGGGAAGAGTTTTGGTTGTACTGGGAGGGGTTGTGGTTGTACT
This sequence comes from Prochilodus magdalenae, assembly GCA_024036415.1. Classification (NCBI taxonomy): domain Eukaryota; kingdom Metazoa; phylum Chordata; class Actinopteri; order Characiformes; family Prochilodontidae; genus Prochilodus; species Prochilodus magdalenae. The sequence goes on along the minus strand of JAMWET010000512.1, from coordinate 145,888 downwards.
GGGAAGAGTTTTGGTTGTACTGGGAGGGGTTGTGGTTGTACTGGGAAGAGTTCTGGTTGTACTTGAAAGGGTTTTAGTTGTACTAGGCAGAGTTCTGGTCATACTGGAAGGGGTTTGGCTGTACTGGGAAGAGTTTTGGTTGTACTGGGAGGGGTTTTTGTTGCACTGAGTGCGACTTTGGTTGTACTGGGGGAGTTTGTGTTGTACTGGGAGGGGTTTTGGGTGTACTGAGAGGAGTTTTGTTTGTACCAGGAGTTTTTGTTGTGTCTCAGAACACATCCTTAGTGGACTGAGCATCTGTATCTGTTTTAAATGGGTATGTATAACTTACCCAAGCCATTTTGGCGGCAGGGGCAGCATGAACATAAACCCACAATACAAACATAAAGCCCAGTTTTGCTTACTGTATACTGCAATCAATTTCATCAGGACAGAGAGTGCAATCGTGTTTCAGAGGAAAACCCAAACAGTGCTGAGAGCTTTTTTTCAAAGACAGCTAAAAGCACTAATATTCCCCGTCACCAGAGTGGAAAGCCATGGCATTACTCACTACACTATTTAATCAGCATGTAGCAATTAGCAAGTCTTTAAGAGCCCAACAGAGTCTCATATAAATCCTTGTTTTCATCAATGATAAACACAAACTAGCAAATAAGCAGCTGCCGGGAAAATCTGGAAAATCAATCAAAGTGGCTGCAGGTGTTCCCAGAATAACTGGCTGACCACCCCAGAGTCTAGACCTCAACATCACCGAACGTGTTCTGGATTACTTGGATAATGAGAAGCAGAAGATGTAACTAACTTCTAGGAGTGTACTCACACTATGCCCATTTGCCTTGTACCATGCACGGTTGAACCCTCTTACCACTCCTACGCTGACTTGCACTCACACCGCACTTAACATTCCAGGCCCGAGCATGCTTACACCATCGCTCCAAGGGTCATAATAACCATAATCTCGGTTTCGATTTTCTGCACTGTAAGAGATGCATGGTGTGTGTACTAAAAACCCAATACCTACAACTTTTCGTAACTTGGCTCTCAGCGTACGCATGCTGCTGAATTCAAGACGAATGAAGGATAAGTCTCTTAGCCAGATTTGCCTCTTCTGGCATCTTATTTATTCACAGTGAGCACTGCAACAACGGAAGCACCGAAATAAACGCTAATGTATTAGCTCCAGGGTCCGCAACGTAGGCTTGCAAAATACTCTGCTATAGGGTTTATAAAAAATACTCTGCTATAGGGTCTGGCAATGCTTTGAGCATTCACTGCCCAGTTTCCTCACTGCATACATGTCATAGAGCTTTTGAATTATCCAGAGGACAGGATTGCTCTTTGATAGGTATTTTTCCACAACGTTGTTGTTGGGAATTAAGGCCTCCCTCGACCTGTGAGTCTCCTTTTCTGCATTTTGGTGGATTTTCTGATCCTATATGAGGTTTTAAGGGGGTTCAGACATGAGCACATCGAAGGTGCATGACATGCATGTCATGGATTGCCTAGTGTGAGTACACAAAAAGGTCCACCTGTCCACCAAATTTCAACCAGAAATGTATAAGGGCTGGTCTCTGGTTTTACACAGTGCTGTATAGGCCGTGCCAACCAGCGCTTAATGAAAACCCAACGAACGAAAGAGCACACGAAAATCTAGAACGGAGGATAAAGCAGAAGCATAAACACACACCTACACCTCCTCATTCAGTTCAAGGCTGCCTGCTCGTGTGTGTATACATGTGTGTGTGTATGCGTTGTTTGCAGATCTGTGGTCTCTGCGAGTTGCTGGCTTCTTCTAGAGAAGACGCCGTGGAAACGGAGGTGGGCGGGTGGAAAAAGGAAGGTGTGGGTGGAGTCTGGCAGGATGAAGGGACGACAAACGAGTGATCAATGGCTCCGGCATCCACATGACACTTAAAACACCACTCTGACGCACAGCACCATCACACACTGCTGCATTTAGCCCAGAAAGGAGCGGCACTGATCAGAACATCACATGGAGAGTGATGGTGAGCGTTGCGATCCATAGGTACATAAAAACTGCGACAGGAGAGCGAGATACGCAAAAGAACATACTTCAAAAAGGTGGTTCATTAACGGTTCTTTTAGTCCTATATAGAACCGTTTCATACTTGAACAGTGTTTGCATGTCAAATCTCTTCTATATTGAAATCAATCTATATAGCACCAACAAGGGTTCTTCAACTGTTCTGACATCATAACAATAGCAGAACCCTTTTTAATTCTATATGGAGCTATCTATATGGCTATAGCTTATAGATTATAACAAGGTTATATAAGTCCCCTTGAAAATATCAGTAGATAATTCACTCATGTCCTTTCCTTTTCATTTTTGTTCATGAAACTCGCAATCAACAGACATATCTGCATGGCACCATAAATATAGTAACACTCTTATTAAAAAATACATGTATTCATTCCTCTAGTCAGTGCTCCAGATGGTGCACAAACTAGCATCGTCTATTGAAACCTTTTTTTTTTTTCTGAAAGATGTAATGTATAACTGGGGTTTTGGGGGAGGAGGGACATACTTTTGGCCAATGACAGGTTTATTTTAGGCCACTACTTAGATGTGCCATTATAACATTAGTAACTGTATGTAAATGCAGCTGTGCTGTAGCTAACTTGACCTAGCCATAAACAAAACCTCAGGATCCTGTTAAAGGGCTATATATACACCCATTCAGAGATAGACAGGCTGCTGGTTTGGTCTGCAGTGATAACAGTGTGGAATGTAGCTGGATTTATCAGAGTGTCTGCAAATGTTAGTTTATCTGAAGTGTATGCCATACATGGTCAATCAATGCGAGCGTGTATCAGTTTGTACACCGTTAAGGTATTATAGAGATAGTAAGATCCACAATGCATATACATCATCAAAAGAACAGCTGCACCCAGAAGGAAGTGGGGGATTACAATGCTGTTGGGAAAGGAAGATAAAGGTTTATCAATAAATGAGAAATTTAGACTAATATGGGTAATATTTATTGAGCTACACATACAGAAGTAGTGTCTCTCAGTATGGAGTTGGGCCGCCAGGTTTGCTAATGCAAAATGTCAGATGTCTTGGCATGGAGCTGTAGAGGTTCCAAATGGTGTGATAATCCATCCCATGCAGATTGAATATAAGACCCCCCTGTGATTGGTTCACATGTACGCTGGTTGAAAAATCCAGTTTATCAAACAACCCTGGTTTAAATCTGTTCATGAAGTTAAGATCAGGGTAGGCACCGAAATGTTCAGCTACACAGCAAGGATTTTCACACGGTGCCACATGGACAAGACTGCACAACCTGGAGGCACAAAGGCCTGGAGGCAATTTTGCTGGCTTGAGAGACATTTCGGGGGCACTGAAAAGATTTGGGTGATCTGGTGAGTAAGTTAGCTCCAGTTCTAAATTAACTCAACATATACAAATACCTACACCTAAAAAACTTCACATAAACGGTGTCAATATAAAAATGACTGACTGCACTGTCAAAGAACAAGACCATTCAGCTACTGTAGAAACATACGACCATGAAACAAATATAAGCTCTTATATAAGAGTAAATCCAGACATCTCCACACTGCCAGGAGGGATGGAGGGGTTTGAGCTGTGATGCTTCAGTTTGATCCTGTAAGATAAAGGAATTCCTTTGAGAAGTGTTACTGTAGTAGTGCAGAGTAGAAGTGTGTGTGTGTGTGTGTGTGTGTGTGTGTGTGTGAGTGATTTTTTATGAAGTCTCTCTCACAAACACACAGACACACACAGACACTCTTTTGTCCATTACTGGTGCAGAGACATCCGTGTAGGTCAATGGAACCCTGGACTAAAAGCCAAAACAAACTGACCACGCCCATCACATCACAATTGAAACACACTGTAATGTATGCAAATGGACAGAGAACACTGAGCAATGCTTCAACAAGAACCCCCTCCCCGCTACCGCACACACACACACAGCTGCCAAGAGGTGAAAATATGATATATCTGCATCATAAAAGACTACTGGTACATGGTTACACAGGCTTTACTTAATAATAATAATAATAATAATAATAATAATAATAATAATAATATTAGTAGTAGTAGTAGTAGTAGTATTAACAACAACAACAACAACAATAACAATTACTACTACTACAATAATAATAAATAATACAAATAATAATGATAATAATAACAACAATGTTGTTGTTGTTGTTGTTGTTGTTAGTTAGTCAGTTATAATAAGGCAAAAATCTGAAACAACCGAGATGGCCCATCTGTTTCTCTGTAGAGATTACAGAGCAGGTATTGTGTGGATGGTGGATCATTCTCAGTGAGTAGACACTGAGCTTAAAAGCTACTGATCCAGTAGTACCAGTGCAACACACACTAACACACTACCACATCAGTGTTACTGAGGTGCTGAGTATGATCCGGGAAACTTTAGACTGTAACTGTAGATCTACGTGTACCTAAGTGCACCTGTATTGTAAGTGTGGCTGATAAAATATAGTTTATTTATGGTTATATAATTATCTGGGTATCATATAAAAACCATGACATATCTATACAAATAAACAAAAAAAAATCCACTGAGATTATTGTTTTAGTGCATGTTGTCACAAAACACAGACACTAATCAACATAACCATGACCACTCAGACAGCGTCACCATAAATAGCACTTTACTGAACAGCAGCATCAATTGAAAGTCATTTCACCTAAGAACCCTCAGGTGCTGTTTCAATCATCACACCCTCAGCAACCCCAATAACCTTCATATCTGACTGGCTGGCTGTGTCAGAGGGATGGCATTGGCTGTGTATCATTTCAGATAAGCATATTATTAAAAATACAAATGCACAAAAGTTTCATATTAAACCGTTAATAACTGTGTAGTTACACATTACTTGCATATGCAACCATGTAATTTTTGGTCAACTATTGCTGGTACAGATGGATTACAGTAGAACAGCCTATGTAAATATATATGCGTCAAATATATATTTCCTCTTATATAATGCAACAGGATGAACTCCTGGTTTTCCTGCAAGACCGTTTTGATCATAACAGGTGTGTAATGACCTACAACTACATAGTACATGGCATCTGCACCTCCAACTTTTACTAACACTGTGCTAGCAGCACGAGTGTGACATGGTAGTAGCTTTAAAGGTGGGAAACTGTATTTAGATATGATTGAGTTCAGTACATAGAACTGACATACCGTGAACTTCAAACACTGCTCCTGCTTATACACTGTTACATAACTTGCGTAACTATTACATAACTTGCGTAACTGTTACATCTTGACCTACGGATATTTACACCTGCAAAACTTCCAAACGACAACCGAGCATGAGCAACAGAAACGATGGACCATGTAGAGAATTCTGTGTTTCAGAAGGCGAAGGCTGAAGTGATGTCAGCACTTTACATATACCCTTGCAAGGAGCCGAACCATCAGCTGACATGGCCGATATTCATCTTTAAACTGAGTTGGATTCCTGTTCACCAGCTTCTTAACCAAAAGATGCATTCTACTTTAAATGCTGCAGCTCGTACAAGTGTTAGTGTGTAACTCTGGCACCATTTAAGGTGGAATAGAAAATTTACAAAACAAGGTGGCAAACATCCACATCTTTATCAAGATCCTGGTCCACTTCAATTCGAAGTTGAGGGTTTGCTCTACACATTTCACTCTGGACAGCTTCCCAAATCTTGGACAATATCGAGCAGCCGTCGGGTGTTTGACACTATAAAGACTGAACAGAGAGGTTTATTAGCATCACAACCCTAAAAGTGACCTGTGCACAGCTGTCTATGTTGACATGTTGCTTCTATGTGAGTCGTGTGGTGTCTCACTGTAAACCAGCCAATCAAAGCAGAGCTCATCAAATTATTAAAAAACTCACCAAAAAGAGAAAAATGGCATGTTTCATACTAGAATCAAGTGATAGAGTGTAAGACAGCTTGTAAAACACCTTGGCCATATATGTTGACATCTAAGAACAACTAATGCCGAATAAATGTATTATATGGCACCTTTAAACTATTTGGCCATGTGACAGAATTTACTTGCAGCAGCTTCTGTTTTTTAAAGACCCTTCTCTACGTGGTTACTCTAAAAGTAAAGATACGAATTAAGTGAGTATGGAAAAACAATGAAAATGTGATTTGTTACAAAATGTTATGTATTTAAGGAGCAATAGGCGAAAACTCTATGTATACCAGCAATCTGCCATCATCTAACCTTAGACCAAAAATCAAATTACTCCACAGGAATGTATGAACTAATTTTAACATAAAGTGCAGGTCCACACAAACAGTGCCATGTTTGGGTCATGTGACAATTGTTGGCCAAATTCAATATTAAAGAAAACATGTTAAAAGACTTATTTGGTTAAAGCCACAAAGGCTATGCTAGCCACTTTCACAGTTTCCCACTGCAAGTGTTATGGATTATAGTCTAATAATCCAGAAACTGTATTTAGAGAGTTAAAATACAACATTATTTTTCATTAACCACATAAAACTCTGTTTGAAAGATTAATGTGTAGCTGCTGTTGTTTTGTAAACACCGTGACCACACAGAATATCTGCTGCATTTCAGTATAATGGTTCTAAAAAATTCTGACTAGCCCACAATAACAGGTAAACACATTAAGGACAGTGGGAAGTGGAAAGACATCAACAGACTCAGTTATAATCTTTTGGGTTCAAGTCATGCTACCATTCAGCATAGCAGTACTGAAATGAAACAACAACAGGTGCCAGACCTACTAGAGGTTTAGGCTCCGCTAGGTTAGGCTACACCACTGGTGTCCCCAAACATTTGATGGCCATCATACCACAGAAGAGAGAACTCAAAAAAGATAGCTCCAGTCCAGACGGTAGAATAAAGAAGCCCTCTTGCCCAATTTACCCAGGGTATGTTGTGTTCTGACAGCCTGCCAGAGGAGCAAAGCTGCATAGCACGAGCATGGACAGGTGAGTGGAGAGTGAGCGTAGCACAGAGAAAGAAGATTCACCTTCAGAATAAAAACACAGAGGCATGACTCTCACTTCTAGCCATTTAACAGTGCTCCTATTTAAGAGTATACATTTATTACACACCAGACTACAGTGAAGGCTAAAACAGATCTCTCCGAGCAGTCACTGAAAACTCCAAACAATATCTATACAACCATACAATACAACCAGTATACAACAGTATCTGGGCAATAGTGGTCCTGTGGTCAGAAAATGACAAATGATGAATGGTGCAGCAACAGATTGACTACAGTGTGTGACTGTACATCAATACAGAAACGCCCTATTTCTATTTTTATTGTATTATTCTATCCCATTCTGTACTACTGTTTACATATTTTGCACTGCTAAATTATTTATATTACTGCGGACTGCATCTTGTGCTTCTCTTGTTACTTCTGTGTACTTTGCATATCTGCTACTGGATGTCAGAATTTCCCTCTGGGATCAATAAAGTGTCTGTGTGTCTGTGTCTGTATCTGTGTCTGTCTGTCTGTCTGTGTGTGTGTGTTTGTGTGTGTGTGTCTGTCTGTCTGTCTGTCTTGTCTGTGTGTGTGTGTGTGTGTGTGTGTGTGTGTGTGTGTGTGTGTGTGTGTGTGTGTGTGTGTGTGTGTGTGTGTGTCTGTCTGTCTGTCTGTCTGTCTGCCTCCCTGTCTGTCTGCGTGTCTGTGTCTGTCTGTCTGTCTGTGTCTGTCTGTCTGTGTGTGTGTGTGTGTGTGTGTGTGTGTCTGTCTGTCTGTCTGCCTGTCTCCCTGCCTGCCTGTCTGTGTGTGTCTGTCTGTGTGTGTCTGTCTGTGTGTCTGTCTGTCTGTCTGTCTGTCTGTCTGTCTGTGTGTGTGTGTGTGTGTTGTGTGTGTGTCTGTCTGTCTGTCTGTCTGTCTGTGTGTGTGTGTCTGTGTGTGTGTGTGTGTGTGTGTGTGTGTGTGTGTCTGTCTGCCTGTCTCCCTGTCTGTCTGCCTGTGTCTGTCTGCCTGTCTGTCTTTCTGTCTGCCTGTCTGTCTGTCTGTCTGTCTGTCTGTCTGTCTGTCTGCTTAGTGGGCCCACAATATAGTGGACAGCTTTCTAGGAGTGGCCAGTGAGTGGAAGCTCAAGCACAAATGACACTTTTTATGGGACGGGACATCATGTGACAGCAGTATGTAAACTGATTATGAAGTGGTGTTATCGTAGGGGCAGCTCTGGAACATATAAGTTGAAAGGTGTTACTCTGAGTAAAGTAGATATCTTCTAAGCCTGCACAGTGCCTTGTGAACAAATGAGATCCTTGGCTTCACGAGGTCTATGATGCACAGACATTCTCAACAGCCCATAACAACTGGCACCATGACTCATCATTCCATTCCACACGTTGGCAGTTTCCTAGGGTCCAGTTAGCAACCTTACAAACCCAGCTGAGGCACTGTGTCTCTATGCACCTCATTGCAATCACTCATGCTAACAGTAGCAGTGGTTGAGCTGCTGTGGGAAGCAGCTAGTGGACACACTAACCTGGCTAAGGGGGCTAAAGTCTATTATCACCCCATGAGAACAAAGGTTCCTTTTATAAGTCTCTATTGTAACGTCTCTCAATAAGAACATGGACTAACATTAACACAACAGATGAGGTTCAGGTAAGGGAAATCAGTGTATCAGTGAAACTGAAGGCCTGAGGAAGAACTCCCACTAGTATAGCACACACTACTATTGCCTGTGCACTATATGCACATATCTTAAGTTTCACCATGAACAGACTTTGCTGCTGTTGGTCAACCCTTTCAGCTGATGTGTCCAGTTTCTTTACACGCATACAAGCGTCAGGCAGAGTGGTCTCATAGGTACTGGCATTAGCAATCCTCATCAGCAATGATGTAACTGTGTATAGGTGCAGTATCTGCACAGATACAGTATCAGTGCAACCCTACATACATAGATACCTACATACATACATACATGAATAAACAAACAAACAAACCAACAAACAAACAAATAAATAAATAAATAATTTTAACATTAATAATTAATTAACAACACTACTAAGTACTAATGCAAAAAAAAATCCAATTCGACAATTAACATCTGTAATATCAGCTCAGCTGTAATCACAACCCCTTTAACAAGATGTCTAAATTCCCTCATTGTCAGCCTGGGAACTGTCCAGCCAGCCACTGATGTCCAGCGTGGAGCCAATAACAACGAAGCTGCATTTAAGCAAACAAATGATTCCTGCCACGACTGCTGATGGTCCACTTTCCTCCCCGGATACAGAGCGATACAGTCAGAGCAGAGAGAGCTGAGGAGGGGCAGAGCACAGGATGAAGCTTCTGTAGATCTCTGATGAAATTTCATCAATTTTACAGCATTGATTTACAGCACACAGTGTGAACCTATGAGCACAGAATTAAAAGATTATTCAGAGCGTGTGTGTGTGTGTATGTGTGTGTGTGTGTGTGTGTGTGTGTGTGTGTGTGTGTGAGTGTGTGTGTGTGTGTGTGTGTGTGTGTGTGTGTGTGTGTGTGTGTGTGTGTGTGTGAGAGAGAGTGTGTGTGTGTGGGCTGTATTGAGTCAGTGAGAGTGGGTGGTTTTCTGAGTGGGCGTGTGCTCTAAAGACAAATGATGCCGCAACCCTGAACTCCAGCTGTAATCGTGTTATATAATAAATGGGAGAGAGAGAGAGAGAGAGAGAGAGAATAAAATGAGGTAGAAGGAGTCAAAAGAGAAAACCGAGATAGAAAAATATCAAAAGAAAACAGAAAAAAAAATGAGGAAAGGGAAAATGACCCAATAAAAGGAGGAGAGAGAGAGATGGACAACAGAGAAAACAGAAGAGAAAAAGAAAGAGAAAAAAAGTTGGGTTGGTGAGAAATATAGAGACACAAAATTTAGAGTGAAAAAAAGGCAAAGAGAGAAAAAATTAAGAAAAAGGGAAAGAGACAGATAACAAAGGTAAAGGTAAAGAGGACGACTGGGAGAAAGAGAGAGAGAAGACTGGAGAGAAAAAAGAAGAGAAGAAAAACAAAATGTGAGAGAAGAGAAAATTTAAATAAAATGTAATACAGACAAATATTATTAAAAATTTCTAATAAAAAAGAAACATGAATATGAAAGGCAGAGAGAGGAGTCAGAGAGACAAAACAGAAAGACAGAATAGAGAGGGAGGAAAAAACAGATTGAAGTAAGAAAAAGACAAAATAGAGAGAAAGGAGAGATAGAAGACAAAATACAGAAAGCATCAAAACAAGAAAAAACGAGGAGATGTGAGAGAGGAAGACAAAAGAGAGGAAGTTATACTGACAAAAATAGAGAAAAAAGACAAAGTAGAGAGGAAACAAGATGAAATAAAGAGAGCGAGAGAGAGAGAGAGAGAGAGAGAGCGAGAGAGAGAGCGAGAGAGAAAGAGCGAGAGAGAGAAAGAGCGAGAGAAAGAGCGAGAGAGACAGAGAGAGAGAGAGAAAGAGCGAGAGAAAGAGCGAGAGAGAGAGAGAGAGAGAGCGACAGAGAGAGTGCGACAGAGAGAGAGAGAGCGACAGAGAGAGAGAGAGCGCGAGAGAGAGAGCGAGAGAGAGAGAGTTAGGAAAAGAAAAAGTCAAATGTTTGTTTGTTTTGCAAATCAATAAAATCTCCATTCGCTTACTCACCCATCCAACCTCAGACTAATGAATATCTGACACATAGAGACACATACAGCAATGCTCTAAAATAATACAGTCACAGTACAGTATCACACACAGCGCGAAACCGAGCGTATGACTGTACTGTGCACAAACCCATCATTAATAATTCAGCCTCCTCCATCTGCCTTTATTGTTGTAGAAAATAAAAGCCGCCAGGAGCAAACCACACCAGCCTCAAACCACAGCCTTAAACACACAGCAGCGGGGCGTTCTCTCTAAACACACTCTAAAGTCACAACCAGACAACAGCGTCACAGTGCAGCCTCAACACTGAGCCTTCTAAAGCCCCAGAGAAAGAGATTAACAACCTAAAGCCTTATAGAATTCAGTCACCACCAGCAATCATCACCATACAGGAACACAGAAATGCCCCACGTGGATTACTGCACTGAGGCCTGGGGTCAAAGGTTAAACTATTTGTCTGCTGAGTTAATAACCAAATATCCTGTGCTCCACTCATTCTTCAGATCCACAGGTGTTTCTGTCCATGCTGAGAAGACACCTTTAACGCCATGGAGGTCTGAAAGGATGTGTAGCTGTCAAGAAGCTCCTTGCGGAGAGAAGCAGATCAAACAAAGAAGCTCTCAGAAATCTCCAACTTTTAACCAAGTCCTCTTTGAACACAGTGTCAACTCCTTCCCTCACAATCAGCAGATAAACCTGCTCGGGGAAGGAGCCTGAGGCAGTAGTCACATTACAGAACATCCCTCCCCACACTGCATGCAAATCCACCTTTCCTCAAACCCCCAAACTTACACAGGGCAGCGATTCGGGTGGGATTAGTTTTACACTGGGAGGTGGGGAAGTTCCTCTGTGATGGAAGTCCTGTCTGAATGCGCCATGTCAGTCATTGTCACCGACTGCGTGCTCCGGAGTCAGGAAAGATTCCAGAGCTGTTTACCTTTCGTAAACTGAGCCACAACCCTAACCTCAGGTTACATTTATTTTGTGCAAGTCGGCATGAAGCTATATACTCAGTCATGCCCTGTGGAAAAGGAGTTCTTTACTGTGTTTCTCAAGAATGGAGGTGCTCGAGGAGGCATCTCTCTTTGTGTTATGAACATGCAGCCTCATCATTTTATACTACTAACATTTTATGATAACTATGAGTGGGTTATAAGTTATCATTATCTATTTTATCAGTGATCATAGGACGTTGCCCACAGGACGCTGTCCACAGGACGTCTCTCACAGGACGCTTCCCACCCACAGGACGCTTCCCACCCACAGGACGCTTCCCACAGGACTCTGCCCACAGAACACTGCCCACAAGACCGTGCCCACAAGACGTTGCCCACAAGACGTTGCCCACAGGACACTTCCCACAGGACACTGCCCACAGGACACTGCCCACAGGACACTGCCCACAGGACACTGCTGCCTAGTTCTTTTGATTGATGAACTGGTTTGGCTGGTGAGCACACCTCCCCAGGTAAAACGGATCACATCTGTATAGGGCTAAGGAGACCTGCGAATAATCCCCAAACCCCGCCCCCCAAAAAAAATACTGCCAGTTAATGTCAACTGAACAGTTCTTAGTATGTTAATCAAAACCATTTAAATCAATTCATGAATCATAAAAATCATAATAATGCAGCTTTGTTTAGTATCACGCATCTCAAACAAGACTTCCTAGCTGGAATTAGCAACACCCAGCATATCATTGTGTCTGCGATGGGGTGCACGGCCTATGAGGAGTTTAGGGGCTCCATGCAAAGTGGCTCTTGGCCATGTAAAGTGGCTCTTGGAAGGTGCCAGCATTAAAAGGACAGTTATGGCTCTGCTGTTGCTTTTGTTCATGTGGTCATATTCATTTGTTAACTGTGTCAGGGCTTTGTAGTGTAGCTACAGGTTAGAAGTGTGTGCCCTCTTAGAAAATTGTATCCCTCTGCGTCACCCACTCCCTGCATTGTGGTTCGAGCTGGGCTGGCCATGTCCTGCTGCCTGCTGAAATGCCTGTTCATAAAAAAAGCATTTGTCCCAGAACAGTTAGTCGTGTCCACTAACCCTGGATGAGCTATTCCCACATGGTGCAATACACAGCAACATGGTCATCTTGTTCCCATCAACATTCATTTATTACCAACTACCAGGTACAGTAAAACAAAAACACTATCCACCGTCGTACCCATCTGAGCCAGGCAGGTCAGTGTAACCCGGAGCGTCTGGTCAGGTCCAGTTACTCTAAGCTTCTCCTCTGAGAAAACACTTTCTCCATCTCTCTCTCTCTCTCCTGCACTTCTCTGCCCCTGAGCCTCTGCCCATTTCCAAAAATTACAATGGAGCCTAAATGGACACTAACAGCAGCTTCTTTTGTCCAGAACATAAAGGGAGACTTTTTGCCTATGTGTGGGTGGGAGTGTACTTGTGAATAATGGACAGCCGGTCTCAAAAAAAAAAAAAAAAATCAGAACCTCTTACTATTATTATATCTACTTTATTATAGTATGAAGATTGTAACAATTTTTCCCTGGGCTAGCTGAGTCTACATACACTCATCGTCAAAACAATAGCAATAGAAGGAAGTGTCGGACTGCAACTCTATCCGGAAGAAAGATAAAGGTTACCAGGAACAATAAATGATGATAAATTTAGACTGATATGGGCAATATTTTTTTTGAGCTACTCATACAGAAGTACCATCTCACAGTATGGCACTTGGCCACCATGTTTGCTAACGCCACACGCCAGGTGTCCTGGCACAAAGATGTAGAGGT
>JAMWET010000512.1:95000-127500 GCA_024036415.1 Prochilodus magdalenae | reverse complement strand
AGAGAGAGAGAGAGAGAGACAGAGAGAGAGAGAGAGAGAGAGAGAGACATAGAGAGACAGAGAGAGAGAGAGACATAGAGAGAGAGAGAGAGAGAGACATAGAGAGAGAGAGAGAGAGAGAGAGAGAGAGAGAGAGAGAGAGAGAGAGAGAGGGGGCATTGCCTTGAAAGGCTGCAATGCAGATAGCGTGAGGGACAACACAGAAAGAGAAGCACAGCCATCAGGAGGAGGACAAGGGCTGAGCCCACACCTACCCTCTACATCTTTCATTACTAAAAGGCCTATGGTTCTACCCCATTATCAATCCAGACATTCCCATGACTCCTTTATCAAAATGTCTGATCACTCACACTGCTGTTTTCTCACTGCTATATCCACATACAGATGTAATGGCAGCATTAGGTCGGTTCATGCTGACAGAGGTTAATCTGTGGAGAAATCTGCTCCGGAGAAAGAACAGCGTTTGCTGATTAACGTGGATTTGCCGGACATGATCGAACAGAGACACACAGAAAACAACAGCGGCAAACAGAGCTCGGCTTCCACTTGTGCTTTTTCTTCACACATTCTGCTGCACCAGGTCTCTGTGCTCACCGCTGGTGGCCACTCCTATGTCATTATTGTTATGACCGCAAGAGAACCATATCAAATGCATCATAGTGCTGCTAAGGGAAATGAGTGAGCAGCCAGTCCGTGCTGGAACAGCCAACCAACAAGAGATCCCCTGAATATCAATTCTGTCCATCACTAACAACATCCAATCACAAGCCAGTTGCATGTATAGATATTTAAATGGCGTTTAAAGCGATACCTTCAACAGACAACAATGGACAGCATTTGTGGGAGACGGATAAATCAACAAGCAGCAAACCAGCTAGAGCAACAGCAAAGTGGAAAGCTTCGGTTCCCCTCGAGACCCTCCACTACAACAAAAATCCATAAGCTGCATGCACAGGAGCTACAATCAATGAGGAGTTGTTCCAGTGATTGTGTATATGGTAAATATGATACCTACACTCAACCCAGCCACAGCTGCTCTTACTGGACACGAGTGATAAATAACGGAAACTGTGTTCACTCTATAGAAAAGCACATAAATGCCATTCTCAGAGTCATGCAATCCCCGCATTGACTGTTAATGCAAGTGAATGTAACTAGTTTTCCCATTTGGGACATTTTATTTAAATCATTTCTATTCAGGAAATGCTCACATAATTGGCATTTTTTCCAATTAAGTAAAAAAAAAGGAAAGAAGGTTTTGTTCAGGCAGAGACAATGTACAGTCACAAAGCCTTGGAGTAGATATTATCCGACCCAAACATTAAGCAAGCTCTGCCATCTGTTACACAATACTACGCCCAGACAGACTTTTGTGGCTGCATCGTGTAAATCTGACCTTACAAATGTGTTTCTGAATAAATCAAATGGCTCTCAATTACCATGCATTTTGCTGTAGACATAATAATGCCATGCAGGCCTTCCTCTAGAGTACACAGACTAGCACCAACAGCCAACAGCACTGACCAATAAAGGCTTTCCCCTGCCTCCTTTACATGATTCATTGAGAAGTTAGACCCTCAGAAAAGGCTCAAAACTGGTCCAGATCGAATGGCCAGTCCTACACAAGCCGGCTAACTACAACATCAATTCACAAGCTATTAGACATCACTGCAGAACAGGCTATCTGTCATGGAAAATGAGGCATTGCAAAAGAATCCCACAGTGTCACAACAATCATTTAACATAAACCCAGCACTGAGTCGCTCATCTTAGATGCTCTGCCCACATGTAGATGGAGTGTTCCACAACAATCGTAATTTTGTCAGTTTCTTCCTACCTGCACAAATCTTCCGTTCCATTACATCCCAAAGGTGTTCAGATTTAGTGACTGGGACGGCCACAAACTCAACTCATTGTCCTACCAGCTTATGATGACCGAACTGCCGTCAGAAGATGGTAAACTGAGGCCATATTAGGATACACCAACAATCAAATAGGGTGTGGCATTGAAGTGATGACTGAATGGTATTAACGGTCCAAAATGTGCTGAGAGAGCATTCCCCACGCCATTACACCTCCCCCACCAGCCTGGGGTGCTGACCGAAAGGGACCCCTGTTAGTGCCAAATCCTGACTCTGCTATCCATGTGACTTTAAGATTCAGGAATCATCAGGCCAGGCAACGCTCTTCCAGTTTTCCACTGTTCAGTTTTCTATTCTTGGCTAACATATAAGAAACCTGACATTGTTGTCTGCTACTGTACCCCAACAAGGCTCAATGTGTTGTGTGCCGAGATGCTTTCTGCTCACTACAGTTGTAGTGTAGGGAGTTGGATGCCAAAGCCTTTCTGTCAGCTCGAACCAGCCTAGCCATTCTCTGTTGATCTCTCTCATTACCAAGGCGTTTCCATTTGCAGTACTGCCACTCACTGAATGTTGCACCATTCTGAGTTAACTCTAGAGACTGCTGTGCATGAAAATCCCAGGAGATCAGCAGTTGTAGAAACACTCAAACCAGCCTGTCTTACAGCAACAGTCACACCATGCTTAAAATCACAGAGATCTCAAACGTTTCCCCATTCTGATGGTTGATGTGAGCATTACCTGAAGCAGCTGGTCATGTCAGCATAATTAATATACTGCACTGCACCCACATGATTGGCTGATTAAATATTTGCATGAAGGAGAAACTGCATGATTGCTCCTAATAAAGCGCTCAGTGAATGTAGATGGTTATGACAAACACTTCCAAACGTTTAGGTAATCTCCAGTAAGCTTGCAGATCGTCGCTGTCCAAAGAAAAACAGGTATCTCCAAAATGGCAACTTTACAGTAGAGGCCAAAAAACTCTTAATTTAAATGGAAGTCAATGGAACCAGACATCTTTCCAAGCAGTTTTGGGCCATTTCTGATCAAATTTCCACACAGCGTGTGGTAAAATGAGGCATATAGTACTGTAAAAACCAACAAAAATGGAGATACATGTTTTTCTTTGGACAGCGATTATATGTGGTTAATGACAATGTCTGCCATACTGTCATAATATTAAATACATCAAACTACATTTACATTTAAGGCATTTAGCAGACGCTCTTATCCAGAGCGACTTACAACAGTGCTTAGTGTTCTGTTGGATAATATTCCAGCTAGCACAGGAAGTTTAGAGGTCACTCACCACAAGTGACACTGCCCCGAAGGAGGGCCAGTGCGGTACAGAGATTAATACACAGACATAGAGCAAGTAAACCACTACCTGGCAACCTCAACCCAGTGCTCATTCCTATAGAGGACAAAAGGTCACTAAAGTGCAACACAATACACACAATTTACACCACTACTAGAGCTCACTCACAAACTACTAATACTTAGTGTAGCTACTCATAACTACATAAGCCTCATAGCTTCAATGCAAACAGAAGAAACAGAAGAAATTTATTACACTGATTTGGGGTATACTGTTTCCTAACCGAGATTTAAGACCAGGTTCTCAGGGACTCATACGGTCCAACCCTGTAGATTTAATATGTAACAATACAAAAACCATAGTATCAAACTGTATAACATTTTATGGCAGAGTATCATAGTGTATCATACTGCATTTTTATATTGTAGTCAGAATGCTAGATTGTGACTAGAATGTTAAGTTGAGAAACCATAAGGCACATATATTGTTTCAATGTAAACTCAGTAACATGTTAATATAAGACATTTTAGTCCACTTGTTTTTGCTACATCAATAATGTATCAAATTGAATTAAAAAAATTAAACATTCATGCTTGTTCTGACATCTGCATCATCTGAACACTCGCTACATGATGTCTATTGTTTGGTGCTTTTCATTCCATTTTATACAGAACTTCCTCATATCACTAATTGAATATCTAAGACAACCACATGACTGCTGGTCTTGATGTAAGAACGCAATCATATACCGTAGTCCAGCAGTGGATTATGTACCTCTTTCTCTGTGCGATCAGGTGACAGATGTTACAGTTCTCACAGTACTTCAGTTAATTGATACTACAGTGTCACGGATGGGTACAAGATCAATCTCTTTTCGGACATGCCGGCAGAGTTCCTTCGCGTTCTAACTACCCAAATCGCCACTGCTGTATCACTCCGCTGTGTTTCCGGCCTACTGTAGCGCATTATAAAGCCCTTTCACACTGTGCGTTGTCCAGCGATATTCTACATGCTCTAGAACATGCTCTGAGTATGCCCACTATGCTGCCCTAAATTGCTTATTCATTTACCGTACAGAGTCAATGTGCCCTGTAATAATAGCGTTGAGTGAGGAATGGAACTATTTAGATAGTTTTGCTTGTCACAATTTCACTTACCTCGTCATGTCCTAGTAGTATGCGAACCTATGTAATTTGCTTATTAGATTGTGCATTCTTGGGTTCATCAATTAGCGGGATTATTCCTTCTCAATTTTACTCAGTATTTCTCTAATTCAGGTTTCCGCTTCACTAGAAGGCCAAAATATAGCTGTGCAGTGAATGGCCACTTTAATAGAAACATGATGCTTCCATTCACTGTTTAGATTAGCATGCAGAATGTAGGTTCACTGCATGAAGCGTAGACTGTAGTCTGGCACAGTTTATCCCTCAAGCTCTATCCCATCCATCACTGGTTAGTTTCTGATCACGGATAATCACTGCCCCCTTGACATGAGGCCTTGGTCATGAGGCCTAGTACTGGATTAAACCAGAGGCTGAATTGTGCTTTACAATTAAAACCTCTGTTTCTTGCACTACACCCTAAGCGCTTTACATCTCTGTGGTCCTAAGAATGGGCCCTGGACCTGTATGCTCCCTAAAAGTTTGCATAATAATTTGTGTGTGTTGCATGTCAAAGAGTTACTCAGAATAGGGCATACATGTAAATGTCGGGGCCACATTGCAAAAACTCTGCTGTCGCTGTAATAGTGCTTGGCATTAAGTCAACCTACTCGAGCGCGTCTCAAGATGTCAGTCCTGTGATCGGATTCCCTATTATGGTCCACTAATACACTTTCCAAGGTATATATTCACTGTGTTGACCCGACGCCGTTTACCATATACCCATGTCGCCCCAGAGTAACGCTATTCTAGGTATGCCTTGTCAAACTCACTATAGGTCCTTGCTTTGGTCCACCGAGCCCAAATCTATATCACTTGCTCTATTTAGACATCTGCCTTTGGCAGCGCCATTTCCACAACGGACATTGAAGAGTTGAGACACTTCAATGCCAACCGTACTGTTATCCACCGTCAGGGATGGTTTTCTCCATTCAAATGTTTTTAATTCTATAATGCCAGTCACTTCACCCCCGTTTACAGGGGAATTTTTTTATAGATTTACCTCCATTTTCCTCAGGGAACGCACCCTCTACAGGGCTATGCATCGTACCGCCAGTATAAGCCACTTGGAGTTACTACGCGGGTCTTTTGATCCGAATGATTGTGTCCTGGACAGATCCTTTTCTACCATTAAACACAATGACATTCACGCACTCAAGTGGATTCAGGTGAGAATTTGTTGTCTGGTGAGCTTATCTTTACTCAGTATAAAATCAGCATTAGTGACAAGTTTTAGCCCTTCAGAAAGAAAAAAGGACCCAGTTTGAAACAAGATATTTAGCTAGCTGGGTGTCCTTGTAAACTTTAGTTTGCTGTCCTTCTTATCTAAGAAGTCCTTGGTGTGATTTAAGTGATTCTGTGTAGCAGCTGTCTTCTTTCTGTATTCCCCAGCTTACAAACAAACAAACAAGTAAACAAATAAATCCACTCCTAAATATCTACAGAAGAGCAGTTGTAGACACCAATTCATTATTAAACGGGACGTTTTGCGACTATGCATACGGCCTGTAGAACGGGTCGATTTGTTGTACAACATCTCTGCCCTACTCAAGACAATATCCTCACGGTCTGGACGAACCACTTTTGTAGGCCGCATCGTGATAAACTTGCGAAATATGAATGTGTGGAGCATATATTTTGACCCTAGACTATCTATCGTTATTAGAGCAAATAAAGTGCATTATGTGTTTTATCACTTCGATGGTCGCACACTTGACGAGAAGTGCTGGACAAGTTCTTTCCTACTATTTGTGGAGTTGCATTGAGTAGGTGTTTCGTGTCCATTTTGTACTTGACTGTTGTTATCATTGTGACCGTTGGTTTGAACTTGTTTGGGCTGATATCTAGAAATCGAACTGCATTACTAGGGTCTCGTATGTTTGTTTCTTCCTAGATTTTTAGTTCGTATTTCGCATATACCATTATGGTCAAGTGTCTGAATATGCGGAGCTGCAGCCTATTTTGCGCCAGACGTACAGGCTGCTGGGTCTCTCTGCTCGTGGGTGGCTCGTAGCTCTATTACATTTCCGACAAGTGAAAATATTCAAAGTTGTCCGAAACGTTTCGCCACCATATTCGCGATTAATAGATTAACATCCGTATGTGGGACATTGCCAAGGCCAGAGCTGCGTGAAGATCTCTCATCCTGAATACTCAGGATTGTACTGGCCTTTTCTCTCTCTCCCCCTCTCTCTCTCTCTCTCTCTGGACAACTTCGCTCCTGATCGGTTAGATCTGCACGTCAGTGTAAGTATATCACTGCATCACTCGATATGAACGCCTCTTACTGTATAGGTAGCCTACACCAACGAGAGTAAAGAGTACCAAGGACTCATGTATATTAGAAAACAGCGGCATGTTACAGTCGACGAAAACACATGACCTGCCACCCAAAAAGTCTCTGTTCAATCAGTGACTTGTTAAACAAATGACAGACCTAGTCTCTACCATCTGCCTTTCTTCAGACTTTCGCGTCTTCATTATTAATTAGAGCCTAAGATATTTATTTAGAGTTCATGTATAGCTACCGTACGTCATTAAATTGTGCCTTTATTGTTCTTATGTTCACTTGAAAGCTAGGCCCTATAAAGGTGGAAGATGTTCCCCCTTTCTTGCTATTTCAGGACAAATTAAAATGTTCGGTGGTGCACAAAGTCATTCAGGATGTCTGAATTCTGAATTGTTCAAGACGTCTATGGCTGTAAAAGATACATCACCGCCAGTTATTACACTAAATGGCTATAGATATGCTTGCTGATGCCTGAGACATTAATTTATGAGTGTGGTCTGAAACGTATACTTAAACTCATGGAGGAGAGATACACGTAGGCTGCTATGAAGCAAAACAGCTTCCAAAGAAACCATATGGTTTTAGATTTACAGCTAATTAACCATTATCAGCTGTAGCAATATTAGTTTTACATGGTGATCTTCATGACTGCAAAATTAACGATAACCTGTTTCTGGAATATGTAACTCTGTCTAGGATATATATAATATATCCTAATATATCCTATATAATAAAATAAAACATATATATTCTATATAATTATATATATATATATATATATATATATATATAAATATATATATATATAGATATATATTATATACTATATATATATATATATGTTTTATTTTATTATATATTCTATATAATAAAAAAGCTAGGAAAAATCTATTCTTATAGTGCGTACATCCAAAAAGAAAGGAAAAAGAAATCCATGTTTTTCTGCATGTGTTTTTTTTTTCTTCATAAAATCAGAATAAAAGCCCATCACTAAAGCTGTCAACAAACCATGCAAATATTAATTTCATGCTTTATTGATTCTAATAAGGGAACTAAGTCCCTCCATCCTCAGACTCTGCTGTATCTGTACCCCTTATTGCAATGATTCCAAATACTGAGGTATAAACTTCAACTACATTAGCCCAGTAATTCCGATTCTCCCAAACTGGCACTTCAACAGCCACACATAGGGAACATACCATATTCAGCATACACTGGGTGAGATACAAGAACTGACCTAGAATCAGCACTCGGAAACAGTCTGATACACATGCAAGCTCACATGACATTTTCCTCCAGAGAAAATCCCTCAGGCGTGGACTCAGTTGACCTTTGCGGTTACTAAACCAAAAGGCCCTTCAGTCTGCTCCTTGGAAAAGGCCTGCGTGGTACAAGCCGAGAACACCATCTAAAATACATATGATATATCCATATTACTCATTATATATCGAAACCATGAGTTTGCACTTGAGTCTTCCCATGTCCTGAACTGCACTCTGTCTCACATATCGTCCATATTCAAAGTCCACTTTCTGCACTTCAGCTCTGAAGAGCCATCTGTTTATTATTATTGATTATGAATATTACTCTCCGTGCGGATGATATCACAGATCGATACCACTGTGGTGGTTGCGCCTGTGTCGCGGCCTGAGGGAGCGAGTGATGTTTACTAATGAGGAATAATACTGAGCAAGCACTTTTTGAGGTGAAACAAACAAATAGAGGAGGGGGCAGGGAACGGGGAAGAGCTATGGGTAGAAATGAAAAAGACTATGAAGAAGGGAGGGATGAAAGAGAGAAGTATTGAGGGAGGATTACAGAAAGGGTAGAGGTGGTGGACAAAGCCAAGGTGTCAGTGAGTAGTGAGTCATGACTGCCTACACAAAGCCAGCAACTGCTGGGGCAAATTATATATTGACCGGATGAGCGAGATAGAGACATAGCAAGCGGCCTGGGGGGAGAGAGAGAGAGAGAGATAGAGAGAGAGAGAGAGAGAGAGAGATAGAGAGTAGTGATAGAGAGAGAGAGAGAGAGAGAGAGAGAGAGAGAGAGAGAGAGAGAGAGAGAGAGGGAGAGAGAGTATGAAATGAGAGAGAGAGAGAGAGAGAGAGAGAGAGAGAGAGTATGAAATGAGAGAGAGAGAGAGAGAGAGAGAGAGAGAGAGAGAGAGAGAGAGAGAGAGAGAGAGAGAGATAGTGATAGAGAGAGAGAGAGAGAGAGATAGTGATAGACAGAGAGAGAGAGAGAGAGAGAGAGAGAGAGAGAGAGTAGTGATAGAGATAGAGAGAGAGAGAGAGAGAGAGAGAGATAGTGATAGAGAGAGAGAGAGATAGTGATAGACAGAGAGAGAGTAGTGAGAGAGATAGAGAGAGAGAGAGAGAGATAGAGAGAGAGATTGAGAGATTGACGATAGAGATCGGAGAGAGAGAGAGAAGAGAGAGAGAGAGTAGTGATAGAGATAGAGAGAGAGAGAGAGAGAGAGAGAGAGAGAGAGAGAGAGTAGTGATAGAGATAGAGAGAGAGAGAGAGAGAGAGAGAGAGAGAGAGAGAGAGTAGTGATAGAGATAGAGAGAGAGAGAGAGAGAGAGAGCAATAGAGAGAGAGAGCAACAGAGCGATAGAAAGAGAGAGCGATAGAGAGAGAGCAATAGAGAGAGGGCGACAGATAGATCTTCTGGTCATTTTGGACTCCCCACCTACTGGACCTTTGTTTCATACTTGAGCTGAGCTGGGACAAAAAAACTGGCTCTGGCATTTTTGGCCCAGACGACCCACTACAAATGGTCACCACCCACCAGCACTACTTAAACTAGCCTTAAACATGCACTGCTAAGTTTGGACTGCATACTTTAAAGCACAATAGAGCAACAGGTTCTGTAGACTATACAGTATTACACAGCATTTCATTATTCTATATCAAGGGCACCGTTTGCCGAATAATTCATTGGTCACTCACACCAATGTGGGTTTAGTCAACGAGATGCTGACAAAATAACCTCAGCTAGTTACAATAGTCTGCCAAAGCTGCTACTGCATTGGGGACTCATGCTATCTACAGACTCAATGCGAAATGGCTTATGCTGCATTATTTGACGTCACCAGCAGTAGGTGACGGTCTCACAATCATTCATTGGATCATCTTTACCATTATCATGATTACATCATCATAGCATTTCACACGTACACACACACACACACACACACACACACACACACACACACACACACACACACACACACACACACACACACACACACACACACACACACACACACACACACACACACACACACACACACACATACCACCTCCCTGTGAGTCCCTGTAAGTCATGATGGTACTCCATGCTTACTGATTCTGCTATACAAGTCTCCTCTTGTTTCTGCTTACTCCGACCCTGAGCCTGTGATCCTTGTCACACCTCTCCTCTGCTTGGCAGAGTCCAGTCACCTCTCCTCCTTTCCACCTGCTGGTGCTGAAGCAAGATTTTGTTTAATATTTAGTCCTGTCCAGTTACTCTGGAACACCCTTCATCTCCCATTGCACATCCATTTACAGAGTCACATCATTTGTAAACCAAGATTGGCTTTCCATGACATATTCACTGCTGTCCAGGTCCTTTCACTATTAACGTAATGCATTCCAAATTGACTCGCATCCTTCAGTAGTTCCAGATAATGTTTCACCACCATTATTTTCATGAACTGTAACTACACGTAATGTAGCCAGTAACATTAAAGAGACCCTATCATGTTTGGTGTCAATGACATTTATACTGGAAATCTGTTTTTAATGACAATCTTGCCAACACTAGCCAACAGAGCAGCTCCCAGCCCCTGTGAAGCTAATCACAGAACAGCCCAGCATGCACTGGGGCTTACTCTCTCTCTTTCACTCTCTCCACTCGCCCCCTCTCGGCTATTCTCCTTAATCAGCAGTGAGCGCCACTTTCCCCCGGCGTATTGGCCCGTACATCACACCTGTCCAAAAGCTCACTCCCAGCAAGGAAAACCCTTCATTTCTCACCAAACTGAGCATCAGAAGTTACCATGAGTCAGCCGATTCTGACACACTGCTGCATCAGGCCCCCCCTTCCCCCAACCAAACAGAGGAGTGAAATATTATTACCTCACCTGACCTAAAGGGGCCTTTGCTTCTGCTGCAGTGCTTCAACTTAAGTACTATTTGGACAGGTTAAGTTTTCAGGACATGTATGGTAATGAGCATGCACCAGAGCTGGCAATCGAGTCCACAAGCATCTGATGAATAGATAAAGCCCACCTATGAGTCATTCAAACATAAGCTTTAATGGAAGGGATTAGACTAAAAACATTGACCTTTTCGGTTTAAAAAAAAAAAAAAAAAAAAAATCACATGCTTAAATGTGAACACTGACTTCGATATAATACAGAAACCTAAATATTTGCCACATTATAAATCAGTCTTTTGTTTAATTCCAGGTTTATATGATTAATGCCTATTGGAAGAACATCATTATAAGTCTGTAAGCTACCTATGCTGTGGTGCACAGTGGTGATGATTCCAGGTGTAGGCATGATACATCAATCAATTTCCTACCATAATCCGTGGCATCAATAAAAACGCTGGGCAGGCCCAGTAGATCTCAATTTTAGATCTGGGTGATCATCTAAGCGACTATGGCTGCAGTAACAAAGGCTGTTAACGGATTAGTGTTTCACTAGATACAGTGTGACTAATCTCCTAATCCAATATTAATTACAGCCGACTTTGTCAATATCATTGCCTTAGTCAGTTTTAAGGGGAACAACGAAACCAAATAACACAGTTTCTGACCTGCCTGGAAACAATTGGGCCCTACGAGGTGCTCTATATATGACAATCACAACCACAATTATCTAGTACTCTGGGCAGATGTTCAGCAGTCAAGCCCCAGCCCAGGACGAATCAGGCCTGGAGCTTAATTTATAGAAATTAATTACACCTGAATCACAGTCACAATATTTACTGGAGAAAAGAAAAGAGAGGAGACAGACAGATACAAAGACTGGAGAAATGAAATATTAAGACAGAGAAAGACAGAAAGAAAACAGCACTGATATATACCGTACTGTACTTCTTTATGCAAGCATGTGAACACCCCCCAAATTCACATGTTTTAGTAATTCATAATAATTAATTAGGCATCCTTAACACAACCTTAGCTCCAACATGTCACATTTTTGTCAGGTCAGATTTGGTGGGATTGTTTGTCAGACCATGTCTTACTTCTTTATGTATTAAAAAGGGACCTATTATGCTTATTTTCAATGTTTAGTGTCGGTCTGATTCTTGGGCTCCCCACTCTGTTGTGACTGGTGATCCAGCATAATCCAGCCCCCACATTGCTGTAGATATTCATGCAATGGTGTTACTTTGAGTCAAGAGTCTGATCCTGAAAGTCTTTTCTCCTGAGAGGTCAGTTTTACTGTTTTACAGTTTTACTGCTCTCTGTGTGTTGTGTGAGGGTGTACCCAGTTTCCTGTGTTACAAGATGACATCACATTGTAACAGAAAAAAGGGCTGGAGTTTCATCAAGGCGTTTTAGACAGCTGAGAAAAATGGTTTCTGTGGAAGAGCTTCCAAGTGTACAGACTGTTTACCGGCGCACACAGCCACAACACACACTAAAGGAAAGGGGAATATGGGAAAGCATAAAAGGTCCCCTTTACCGTTATGCCTCAAAAAGAAGGGCAGAGTCGATGTTTAGGTCTTAAATGCAAAATCAACATTATATAAGACATCATGAGAACAGTAGACATTTCAGGTACATCCTCGAAACACGTGTCTCTTTGCGTCCTCACAGTCATCAGATTCAGCCCATCCGAGAAAAGGTCCGAAACATTTTTGGTGCACTACAAAAAACATGTTTTTTAAATTTGCAGGCAAAAGAGAGAGAGTGACAAAATCAGAGACTGTCTAGCAAGCCCTCATAAATGGTCCTCATACTTAAGGATAATAAGCTTTGAGTCAGACTGAAAGAGCTCCACTGCATCAGAGGCTAATTAATGTCAAAATCTTAACTAGACAAGGATGATGGTGCTGAGAGCCAGTGACGTGACTCAGTTCCAAGTGTACTCTGACCGCGACAGATTCAACATGGTGCGATTTCAGGGCCTAAGTGGATTAGGAAGGGATGACTGTGCTTTATAAAGGGTGATAAAAACAAATTATACTGATTAAAATATGTATCTCCATTGCAGCAACAAACCCAGAGATCAAACTGTGAGACTAAATTGAATGGGTTGGGTGGAGCTGTGTTAATTCTCAAAATAAAATGGGAATTTTCTGACTACATAAATATGAATACACTCAACATTAAACACTTTATATGTATATACTGTAAAATTGCTCAGCACAAATTCATATTGCAGCTGTATTACCTGTTACCTGCGTTTGGTAAGGAACCTTGAGTAGGATGTCGGCTTGGAGACAGAAAAATTAAAAGCCGTTAGCAGCCACCACATCAGGCAATAAAAGTTTTTGTCTGTAAGTAAACATGAGATGGGTTACGCTAACACTAGCTACACTAAAATGTGGCTTTATGCAACAACCAACATATGTACCTATATGTCTGGCAAACTGAGCTGTATTTTGCTTGTAGTTCTTACAGAACCCACCATTTTGTAGTTTTGAATTAAACTATTAAACCTTCTTGTTTTGTTGTAGAGAGCAGAGAGCATGTTTACTTTTGAACTCATTCCACAAGCCAAAACAACAGTGTGACTGAAACTTAACACCTAATACCTCCACAAGCTTGAAAAACACTATATTTGGATTTAGCATGGACTGGTCAAGATTCTGGATGTAGGCCACATCGATGTTCACACACTCTTGCATCAAAGAATTGTGCAGTTGGGCCAGATTTGGTGGATGCCTTCCCTGCCACAATTCCAGGGAGAGTTCCCTGTAGACTGGGATTTTAGCCACTGCTGGTAGACCCGTATGACCGTACGCTTCCATACATCTGGAGATTCAGCTACTTCCTTCACACTATGGTCTTTGGCCACGCCCAAATGCAAACTCCAAAAGTACCATTTGTATTGATACCGATATGAAGTCACAAGCCTCCTGCCTAGTAATACTAGTAAGGGACATATAACATGAAAACAGTACACATCAATACATAGGTCACCTCAAATTTCAAAAATGAAGAAGGACTGATCCAAGACCATGGTGCCAACCTTGCATCGCAAAATCTAGGGAGAGACTGGTACCTTTTATGGTACCTACTACTGCATGAAATTCAACTGACACGCAAAATGAGCAATCACAGGCCTGCTGACAAGCTTGATGTACGGTAGCAGGTAATCTTGAAAACACGACAAACATGCCGTCATGAAAACACAAGTCTGTAGCTGAGACTACTGTTCACCATGCTGGAACTAAACTTTATTTACATTGGACCAGTGCAAATCCATACATAAAGGTGTTTAGAACATGGAAGCCTATTTAGCCAATCAAAAGACAACTGGCTGACAGTGTGATACATCAAGAAATTCACACAGAGTGTAAACAGCAGCTCATGTGATCAAACGATGCACAAAAGTAAAAATCGTCAGAACGAAGACATGTTTTTCATTGGACAGCGACGATATGCGCATACATTAAAGACACAACTGGCTGACAGTGTGATCAGGTCAACACACCGAAAGATACCAGACAACAACCCAATATAGAAACATTTTCCCCTCAAGTCATTTTTGCATTTATTGCATTTTTTTTCTTTATGAAATTTGTAGCTTTTCAAATTCTGTTATTAAAAGAGAAAATGATAAAAGATTTTATTCCGTCATCAACAATATAACAGAAACATGCCTTACTATAACAATAAACATCACTATAATCACAACAATAAGGGAACAGCATTGATTATGGGAAACTGGGGCTCAAAGTAGCACAATCTTTTTCCGTGAGTAAGCAGGCTGAAGTAGAGCCTGCCATCAACAGATATTTCTCCAGACTCACCATAAAGACCGTTTCCATAACATAAAAGCGACTTCCTCAGAAAACAACTGCCGTATTATCATTAACAATGATATGATTATGATAAGTCAGCATTAACATAAATGAGAATATCTACACTTCTGGATGTTTTTAAGGATTAATGGACTAGATTGTACCGGTGTTACTTGGCTGGGCAACATATCACCATCTCTGACAGGCAAAGGCGCACGCCCACCTTAAATTATAGCCCTAAAGCTCATAGCGAGTGCCAGCAGCACACTAGCGGGGCTATTTGTGGACTGCACTGTTCTCCATCACTGTACAGAGCACGGAGCTACTACAGCTCCAACACTGCTTTATAGAGCAGTGTAGGTGAGCGCACTCCATAACAACCCACTTACACAACTTAGAGGCTGTGGAAACACTAAATACACACATTCTGGCATATGTTCCTTAAGCACGCTTACTAGTACGAGACAGAGGTTTGGAATAAGAACATTTATAACATTTTTTTTTAATATATAGACATGAAACAGACTTTCA
This sequence comes from Prochilodus magdalenae, assembly GCA_024036415.1. Taxonomy (NCBI): domain Eukaryota; kingdom Metazoa; phylum Chordata; class Actinopteri; order Characiformes; family Prochilodontidae; genus Prochilodus; species Prochilodus magdalenae. The sequence goes on along the minus strand of JAMWET010000512.1, from coordinate 112,359 downwards.
TATGTAAATAGAGTCCAGGCAGGACCACACTGACACAATATCCAATGTGAAAACACTGCAATAGTAGACAACAGCACTGAAACATGATCGCTGCATGCTGTGTCTGGTGTAGGCCTAAATCAACACTGCGTGTGTTTATATTGACACAGTACACACGTGTATGAGGAGGCAAACGGAGATATACGATCTATTTTACTGTACTGATGGGAGAGATAATGAGAGCAAGAGCATCATCAGTGCAACTGATGACAGAACTGTTGTTAAAGTAAGCTGGGCAGTGATAACAGGGTGATGCCAATACAGCATTATAAATGAAAAAACAAGGACTGAAGGAACTGAGGTAAGGAAAAGTCTGCCTGTCAGTAGGATAGAGGCAGTGTAGAGGGAGTAGGCCAGGATAGGGCCTGAAGTACAGATCAGAATCACAAACTGTAGATGATTTATTGAATAGAAGCAAAAATAAGGTCTAAATTAGACTTACCTTCTGTTGATCTGACAGGAGTTAAAGTATCCTGTCTTCACATCTGTGACTGAAATTATTACAGTTTCTACCATTTTCACTGTATAAAACATGCCACTGGGCTTGTGAAAAAATATAGAGCAGAATAAGTCAATGTCTGCATAAGTGTAGACCTGCCTTCATTCTTTTCATCTCGTGTCAATACATTAGTCATTGTTCAGTGTCAGGAAAAAAGCAATAAACCTATTTAACCTCAACAACTACAAATCCATTTTTACTGCAGCTTCAGTTCTTTTTCAGGAGATTTGCTTTCAGCTGTCCAAATAAATCGGTAGGGATATTTCACACCTCTGAAGTTCTATCTGAGAAGTTGGTTGCAGTTTCTGTTTCTCATGATCCAGTTAAATCCAAATACATTCTGTGGTATTGAGGTCTGGACTGTTTTGGGTGGCGGTGGATGAGGGGTCAGCCCATTGTCCTGAGAACACCATCAGTTTTTTTTTTTTTTATGTTGATGCGTCTGTCTCCTTTTCAGTCAGGAGCTTCTTGAACAGCTGCACATCCTTTCAGAGTCATAGCATTGAGTTGTCCTATCACATTGGAAGGATGGACAGCCATGGATGTGGAGCTTGATGTTTTCAGGCATCAAAAGGGGAAATTTTGAAGCTGGACAGGCTGTAAGTGGGAGGATGGAACGACTGCACCATTTAAGGTGGAACTGAAAAACTTGAAGGAGAAGCTGACTGAGTTGAAAGGCATGAAAAGGGAGAAGGAGGTTGCTCTGTTTCTCCTGCACAGGAGGGGAATATAAATCTATTTTTGCAGTTTCACAAAACCCATAGGTCAGTATGGTTTTGTCCTATGAGGTAATATCTCTGATAGTGACTGGTTAGCATTGCAGCAGTAACTGTAGTGACAGTTTACTAATTCACAAACGGCTAATGTCATTTACGTTACATGCTGCATGATTAACACAGACACTGTCATATTACTTGTACACCAGATGAAGAGTTTTGTGAAGGCTTTTATTAAAGATTTATGGCCACGAAGATCTAAAAATGTACGCTAGCCACTTGTTTTCCTTCGACATTGCAAGTGGATTATCTTATATATAAAACTTATTGCATATTGGGGGATGGGGATCCCTTGCAAAGCACAGCATACTCATCTGTCTGGAAGCCAGCGTAGTGTTGTGTTGTGTTACCTCTTCCCTTTAGGTTTTTGCTAAGGATGTTTAAAGTTTGTCCAACCTAGCAACAGTCGTCAGCGGCTACCAAAAGAATGCATCTTTGGGCAGAGCACCTCAGTTGTTTGTAATGGTGGTTAAATCTGATTTAGTGAACCAAAAACACCAGTTCAGCAGCACACACACACACTCAGAGCATCAACTAATGCTAACTCAGCTCATCTGATGTACTGAACAAGCCTCTCAGACCAAACCGGCAGAAAGATGTGTGCACTCGCCACTCTCAGTGTGGGTGTAGCTCTCAAACCCTCATTTTACATGAGGACAGAGAGAGAGAGAGAGAGAGAGAGAGAGAGAGAGAGAGAGAGAGAGAGAGAGAGAGAGAGAGAGAGAGAGAGAGAGAGAGAGAGAGAGAACTTCAATATTATGCAATCTAGAGAAGAGGAAAGCCAAGTGTTACTCAACTGCATGGAAATGACAAGGATCTCCCAAAAGAAATGGATGATGAAGAGAAAGAAAGTGACATAGTGAAAGCACCCACAGGCTTGAGAAGCACTATGGCCTTCATGTGAAATCAGAATTTTTCTGCCATCTTTAAGATACAACGCATAGGCCAATCACAAAATCAGAACAGAATCAGTTACATGCCAGACTTAAAGGCACAGCAACAAAACCCTGTACAATTCTAAACGATAAAGCAACATTTAAAATCATCATGTAAGGATTAATTATAAACGTCTATGGTACATAAAGCCAAATTATCATTAGACGTGGCTCTTTAAGAGGAATTAGATACAAGAAAAATATAGGATATGGCCTCCTCAAAGGGCATGATGTTCTAGTGGCCTGTCTGCTTTGATCATCTAGCTTCTCTGGCACAGCTGCTCCCAGATCAAGGACCAGCCAGACACACCTGTACAATAAACACAGTCCAGAACATCACATCTTTAATTCTGCACTACAGTTACAAGTAATGGAAGCTTATTAAGTTGTTACTTAATCTCAAATGGACTTGCTTAAGTGGTTTTAGACACTATAAGACACACTGTTAATCATGGGCGTGGTAGTGGGGGGGGAAAGTGGACCTGACTACCCAGGGCCCGAGTAGGGAGAGGGGCCCCTTTTTTTGCTCACATTCCTCGTGTACTCGCATGGATAGGGGCCCACTGACATTGAGAGAGTACAGGGCCCAGAATTTGCTGCTACGCCCCTGCTGTTAATAAATACAAAACTACGTAATGTAGCCGCCATTTGGAGAAATTTGGCGTATCAATATTTGTCCATGTCAACAGACAACCTTGCAAAACAGTCAAGGCTGACGCTGGGCATGAGGATGGAAAATAAATTGAAAAAAAAAAAAAAACATCTCCAAAAACAGTAACATGAACATGATTATCAGATAATTACACTTGTACTTGTACAATATTGGGGGTACAGTTCTGCATACTAAGTCTTACCAAAAAATGGCATGGTCCGAAGTGATTTGGGATGCAGCTCCAGTCAGTCAAAGAGGGCCTATACATTTACATTTAAGGCATTTAGCAGACGCTCATATCCAGAGCAACTTACAACCTATAGTGCAACGCACCATTTAATATTAAAAACCATTTAGATATCTTGTGTGGTAAGTGGCACTAAGGTTACTCGTGTCAAAAGCCCTTACAAAAAAGTTTGGCCACTCCACCTTGACAATGCCATCAAGTAGTTATTATTTCGAGTGGCATAATTCTAGACTCCTATCTCTCTGAATGGGGAGGGACCTAAAGCAATGAAACCGAAGGTCAAATGCTAAACTCAGAATAAAAATCTTAGCTCTTAGTGTTGCAGGTTGTCCTGAGACAGACTTTCGCTCGCTCTCGGCATACCCATCAAGCTGATATGCTGTTTTTACTTCAGGTGAGGACTTTCTCTGTTCATAGGTGCTATGTTGAGCCCATCAATCATTCTTGTTCATTTTCAACCAGTGATCTGGCTACTCATTTATGGTTTCTAAAACAAACTAAACCACAAAAGTAAAGCCAATGTGATTTTATGCAGTCTCTCTAATGTGATAACATATAGCCTGTGCAGAAAGAAATGACAGAAGAAGAAAGGTACAGCTTCAGTCCCAGCCTGGTCTAATAACATCACCAAGCGCTACCGTCACAATCCAACCTCTACAACCATTTAACGCCACCCTACATTCAGCGTATGAACCCACCAGCGCTCTTCAAAAAGTGCTGCTGAGGCGTTCATCCATTAGGGATCTCTCAACTTAACCTGAAATCAGGAGCAACCTAAAATCAAAGGACAGGTGTAGCAAGCCACGTGTGCAAAAGCGTATATGTGTATGTCTCGGGAGGCGGTTTGAAGGCCACGGAAAGCTGGGTTTGGTTGTAGGTCCACTAAAAATAGACGCAGATGCAGCAGCGGAGTACAAAGCTCAGTCCAGTTCCTATTACTCATGCTGTCCCGATACTGAATGTAGGCTGGACCTGACGTTTGGGGGTCGAGACGTTATGAACAGCCACGAAAAAGTTCTTCTCACTGTCCTTGTTTGGAAAAGAAAAACTTTACAGTGAGACTTGAAATCGGGTCGAGAGCATAGTAATAATAGGCTTACAGGACACACATACACAAGCACACACACACACACACAGAAACAGGTCTCTCTTTAATGCCATTGTCAGTACTTGCAGAAACAATGCTTGGCTGGTCCAGAATAATAGGTTCTGGAGGACACGAGGGCATTTGGAAAGAGCAATTAGTGAAATAAGTTGTCGCAACACGGCCTAATCCCGTTTGAGTCCAGTAATCCTTTTCTGAGCATGGACGATCGCCTCCTGCAGCGTCAATGCAGCGGGGGCTGACACAAGAAGACGCGTCATCTATGTGTCTTACATGGCACAAGTGACGTAAAATGAAATCATGTACGTTACATGAGTGATGGAAGTGGTCTCTACATAGAACATAGAGTGCTAATAAGACAAAGTGTCGGTTAAGAACAGCACTGCATGGACAGAATGTGTAGAGAGAAACTAGAGAAAGAGCTAGAGAAAAATAAGAGAGGATTAAACAGGTTTAGTACAGACAATAGACAATGCTCATGGTTAGAAAGCTGCAGCAGGCATTTCAGAAATTAAAAAATAATTCAGATATTATGTACGAATATAGACATCATGAAGCAGCAGGAAAAGCAGAAAATATGCACAAAACTGGAAATTGTGCAAATAATAAAAAATTACAAATTGTGCTGTGATGAATGTAGAAAGTTTGCAGAAATGAAAAAATAGGTAGGAATGCCATGTAGCGAGAAATGATGGAACTATAAATATGGAACTGATGTAGAGATTGCACACATATATAGGAACTGTTCAACAATATACGTATATAGTAATGTAAGATGAAATGTGGAAAATATGTACAAAAGTAGAAATTGTGCATAATTAAATGCACAATAGTTTTGGTAGAATAAAACTTGAACTTTTGGAGTAAGTATTGAAACTATATAGCTATAAACCACATAGAAGTGTCTAAATTATTTGCCATTATGTAGAAATGCAGAAATCATGCAACACAAAACTTGAAATTATGTACACAGAATTGAAATGGCTTGTGCTATGCTACAGCCCCAAAGGAAAATGATCATTTCTGCAGAACAGACCAAACCGCCTAAATAAACTGGACCTTATTAGAAAAAAAAATGGAAAAAAGGAAAATGGTTCTTTCATTTTTCTTCAGGTTGTTAGCTGGCATCCTTATCCAGCAAAGTCCAGCTTTAATTGCTGTAACATTCAAGATTTCTTAAAAATTTTCACTTACTGAACCAGCACACTTTAACATTGATTTATGTACCAGGATCTCCCCGATAATGTTTCACTGCATCTCAGATCTATAATTCATGAAAAAACGGCATTCCAAGCGATGCTCTGGCAACACAGTAACTCAAAATGGTCATAAAGCCTGTTGAATTGAATTAACAGGAGATAGGTAGAGGCATATAGAGCGCTAGCCTCCATATCTTCCCCCAGCCTCTGTCAGCACACCACAGCACTCCCCAAACATCAATCAGATTACATAACACTGCAGAGAGAGAGGGAGAGGGGGAGAAAGAGAGAGAGAGAGAGAGAGAGAGAGAGAGAGAGAGAGAGAGAGAGAGAGAGAGTATCGGAGAAAGAGAAGGGGGTGCGCAGTAATGGAACGGGTGCATAGAAATAAGAAACAAACTAAGACTAGAGAGAGACGTGACTAGCAAAATGAAGCCGGGATGAAGGGTTTAGTACAGAGGTGAGAAAGGGGGAACATGGAATCAGCACTGACTAACAAAAATCAAATAAGGCCAGGAAATGATCTAATCAAGGTCTCCTCCAAATACTTAATCATACCTCATAATAAAGTTATTTAATATTAACATCTGAATAGCTATTTCAATTGATTGGTGAAAAGGACACATACACAGCCAGTTCATAAATGACTATTTCTGACAATATAACAAATCATGCTTGTTGTGTTTAGACATCATCAAGAACTGACCAGTGAAGTGAAGCAGCCATGTTTTATTTTACAGTGGGAAGGATAATTTAAGGAGCCGATTTGGAATACACACACACACACACACACACACACACACACACACACACACACACACACACACACACACACACACACACACACACACACACACACACACACACACAGACATGCGCGCACACGCACACACACACACACACGGCCTTGTCACAGCCAGGCCTTCTACCCCTGGTGTTAGTTAGGTTAAGGCTAAACCCAAACTGGCTTTCCTTCATATCTGCTACCTTGAAAACAAAGTGTGCATACTTCAGATGCAAAAAAATAGACAGTGGGAGCTGAATGAGGGTCCGCAGTATTTTCATTTACAACGTGAATCAAACATCCCTGACTCATCCAACCGGCTAAACGGGCTCATGTGAGTACAGTTGTGGATAACATACTGTGGGGAGCATTATCCAAGCCGTTTGTGGCATACCAGTATAATGGCTAATGACAAAACTCGCAATGGAGGAAGTTCTATAAATAGTATATGGCCTACTACTAGTTGTCCATTGTTATAGTCACACTCCATATCATACATGGTCAGAAGCCACAAAAACTACCTGCTAAACTACACATTTAAGTGATCAGCTGTTAATAGCTCAGTCTGTCTATACACCTTTCCCTTCTCTCCATTCTATTCCCCAGCCATCATCATCGCACACCACTAACACCTGATGAGTTGAACGAGGCGTGTAGAACAAGGAAAACAGATAAACGATGTAGCTAAAGCCCTCTGGGACCAAAATTTTGGAAAACTTGCTCGACACACCTGATTCCACAGCAGCCGTATGGAAAATAAGACGCAAGGAGGCGAGGGATGAAGCCGAGAGAGACCAGGGCAGAGGGAGGAGAGAAACAGACACTGATTAATTACAAACTGAATGGAAGCACTCGTCATCATTTACTTCCCAATGGAAAAGAGCGGGAAGCTGCCAATAGTGAGTAAACTGCAGCCACATGACATGTCTATACTTTGCAAACGACATGAAACAAAGACACTGAAAAGAGCACACAGCGTTTTCCAGCCGGAGGGGCAGCACGGAGCCGCGAGCGGCACGGTTTCTCCAGACCAGTGGGTTTGTATTTGTTTGTGTCCATCGTGCCACATACAGTGCAATCAATCAATCAATGGTTTATTGATCTTGCCTCCCTCGTGCTACACACTGACCTTCACGCCTTCAAACACTTCAAACACCGAGTAGCACAGCAACAGAGGAGCTAGGAAAGAGCATATGTCACCAGGTACACTACATAAAGTCAATTTTGCCCTGTGCTATTGCGTTATTCCTATTACTTCACGCATGTTATTACATAACTAACTGATTGATGAACTGACTGATTGAGATCACTGGGAAGAAAGGCGTTTTTTAAATGGAAGTGTGAAGCTTTTGGGCAGCACATCAAGCTGGATGTCAACATCAGCACTTTTCTTAGCAACGTTAAAATTCTATGTTTAAGGTCTTCACACTTCATTATATTTTTAATGAGAGTACAGTATTAGTCTCCACAATTAAAATTAAGGGCTGTGACAACACAATGGATAGAATAACATTGCATTCACAGCAATGGACAGAGAATAGTCCACCAAGCAAAAAATAACCAGCCAGCAGTGTCCTACTGATGACCAACACAAACTGTGTATCAACAGATGAGCCATCGTCTCTGATTGACCTCTACAAGGAGAACCACCAAGGCCTGTGTATAGGACAGTGTATTGGCATGAACATGGCAATACAATAGATATGATACATGAGTATGTATTATTTCTATGTATTGTGACATACTAGTGAGCTTTACATGTAAACTGTTCATTAAAAAGTATTTTGAGAATCGATATAAGATAGTAAAACATAATATTGCAATATTACATTATCTTTTTCTTAACCTCCCTTGTGTCTAATAGGCTGGACTTGATTGGACCCACTGTTTAAAACTCCAGTAGCACTGCTGTGTCTGATAACACTCACACTAGCACAACACACACTAACACAGTGCAGTGCTGAGAATGATCCACCACCCACATAACACCTGCTCCTGGTGATCTTGTGGGGGTCCTGACCATTAAAGAAAAAGGTGAAACTGAGAAAGTATGCAGAGAACCACATGAACTACAGTCTGTAATTGTAGAACCACACAGTGCTCTTATATGGTAAGCAGAGATAATAAAATGGACACAGAGTGTAAATAAAAGTAGGCATATCTAATATAGCAATCAGTGAGTATTCAAAAATTCAACACCTTCAGCCAAAACTACCTTTCCTCCATACTGGATGAGTAACTAGAGAGACGGCTTTCTCAACTTTGGTTAGTTGACTTTGCACAAAGTGAAGTGTTGTACTTGAGTATTTTGGAGAGATCCATTTGTACTGTATTTGCAAACACAGACACACTCTTTTAATCAAAATTGATCATTTCTAATATCATCAGCTTTACTCAACCTAACTTTACTGCTAGGTCCATGCTGTCTGGCCCAAATGCGTTTGAACTTTCTGTCTAATTGTCCCAGTTCAGCACCACTTCATAACACTTAGCAACCCTGAATGTTTGCCTCCACTGAGACAGGGAAACTTTTCTGGCTCGGCTAAACTAATTCTGTACCTCTGGAAAGTGACCTTTCAGATTGGTTGGTCTTAATCCTGCCCAGCCAGTCATGGTGCATGCTCCTCTGGAACCTCAAAAGCTCTCTGCATACAGATTGCTCTTTGAGCAGACAGCAGGATTGACTAATGGCCATCTTCGTGCAGTCGGGCCCCAACAATGCTAACACGTCACACATTGGCTAACCTGTCGTGTCCTGGACACGCCAACGGATGACGAATTGGGCAATCAGGACTCGCAGCCAAATGAAACGACAGGAGGCAAAGTGTGCACCACGCATCACTAATCGAAATCACAGACATGCAGCAGGGTAAGTAACTGGGTGGAGAACAGCATTATTCATTATTCCTCCACAATGGAAATGGATGACGCTAATTGCCCCCTGTTTAGCGCCGTGTTTGACAGGCCTTTAGCTGCTTAGAATAAATCAGTGAACACTTAAATCTGAATAGTAGTTTGAAGCTATTCTGTCTAACAGCAAGCCAAGTTTATTTGTACAGCACCTTTCATACACAGAGGCTTCACACAAACCCAGGACTATTAAAGCATTAAGTGCTCTGCACTGATACCCTTTAAAAACTGCTGGATGAGCCGCAGCGATATGCATTGGTCACCAGACCTCACTTGCAGCCAATGAAAATGCAAATTTGCACTGCTCCACAAATCTCAGGGACACTTTGTTTGCTCAGATACTTAAAACGTATAAACGAAATCTACAAATACTCACTGGGCCATTACAGGAGTCCATGTTTGGTCATTCTTTTATATCTTACATTAACACAATAATAGACTTGATCCTGTACATTACAGTGAGTTATTTGATGCTGCCAGGTTGATTTTACTGGGTTTCCTAGGAAAATTATCCATCCTCTACAACCCAATAAAACACAGCAGCATGGACCCTAGCGAAAACACAACACAGAGCTTCACTTCACTCACGTTCAGGACTTTTAGGACTTTTTAGTTCTGCTACAAGTTATTAAGGGTCTAAATGACCTTAAAGTACCTTACAGAAAGTCTCTCTGTTTATGTTCTAACATGTGACCTTAGATCTGCAGATGCTGTCCTTCTGCAAACACCTACTATAAAATACAGAAAAACGACTGTAAACAAAAACGTAAACAAAAAATTAACTTTTATAAGACAGCACAGTTCAGTGCACACGTTCAATACATCCCACAAATGACATCAAGCATTTGATGGCATGCTGAAACGAGGCTCTGCTCCTCAGATTTTACTACCGTAACTATCCGTGTTTTACAGTGTGTTTTCAGAACCGTGTAAAGTAGAACAGTGTGCTGTGCTGTGCCGCTGATTCTGAGACAATCATGTCCCTCATCTTCCTCTCAGAAAAGGTCAACGTTGAGTTCACCATGTGTGTATGTGTGTGTTTGAGTGGACAAGCCTCTTCACTCAGAACTGAAAGGTCAGCTTCAAAGCTCAACACACTTCAAAGAATCAAACACACAGAGTTTCCACCTCTGTTCAGACGGAGGGGGTCCGGAGTGAGATGGACTTTGGTAAATGCACACACACACACCATGTAGATTCAAAACACACCTGTACACACACCCACCGGGACAGTTGGACCCCATCTCTCTCACACACATACACTCACACACACACACACACACACACACACACACACACACACACACACACACACACACACACACACACACACACACACACACACACACTTATACACACACACACACACACACACACACACACACACACACACACACACACACACACACACATACACACTTATACACACACACACACAATTACACACAATTACACACACACACACACAATTACAAACACACATACACAATTACACACACACACACACACACACAATCACACACACATACACAATTATACACATACACACAATTACACACACACACACACACACACACACACACAATTACACACACACACACACACACACACAATTACACACACACACACACGCACACACACAATTACACACACATACATTGTGGGGACCAAAAAGACTTATCAACCAATAACATTTGAAATATTTCAACTGGAAATGATGTCAGTTGGATGTTTTTTGTTGTATTGTCCTGGTTTCACACGTAACATAGGAGATAACTAATGTAAGGTTCTGCTTGTGTTCAGGGATGATGGCTGGTGCTGAGGGTGTTGAGGCACTCCCTACTTTTAAGTAAAGGTTTCTTCGTACTGTGTTAGGTATTTGTGAGTAAAGGACTGTCTCAGCATGCCTAAGCGTTTCCCCTGAGTGATTCCCTGTTTGTTGGGGGGAGAGGGAGGTGAAACATGATGTGCTGGGTAATATATTACCTGGCCTGCTGGAGCACGGTGATGTAATCACAACGGTAATCTTTTAAATAGTATGAAGTGATGAAATCTGATTACTATGAACAAGGAACATAAGCTAATAAGGTATAAAAGAATCCATGTTTGATCTCAGGTTGACTGATAATTGTTTAACTAAGGTGCAAATTCTAAAAATAACCATAAGAGTAATGACTATTAGTAAAGGATGTGAGGTCACTGTACACAGAGAGTAATGATCAATAACAGCTGATCATAATAAGATTACCACACATCTTATTAAATCTTCTGTAACACAGCACTACTGTGTGTGTGTGTGTGTGTGTGTGTGTGTGTGTGTGTGTGTGTGTGTGTGTGTGTGTGTGTGTGTGTGTGTGTGAGAGAGAGAGATGACAACCACCCACGGAACTCTCCGGACTACAACCGAAGTGGAATGTGTTTTATTTAGCCTTACCCTCACAGAAGAGACAAGACGGCCCTATTCATCCATGTCTGCAGAAAGAAAGATAGAGAGTGAGCGAGAGAGAGAGAGAGAACTAGAGAGAGAGAGAGAGAGAGAGAGAGAGAGAGAGAGAGAGAGAGAGAGAGAGAACTAGAGAGAGAGAGAGAGAGAGAGAGAGAGAACTAGAGAGAGAGAGAGAGAACTAGAGAGAGAGAGAGAGAGAGAGAAGAGAAGAGAAGAGAAAGATACAGACAGAAAAACAGGAGAGAGAGAAACCAGAGCAGAGAGACAGAGAGAGGGAGAGAGTGACGAGAGACAGAGAGCTGCAATGGCTAGGTGGCCTGATCAACATGCAGGCAGAGTTTACCCAGAATGCCTCCCTGCACTATGGGAGGCACCTCAAATGGCCAGATGGAGGCTGATAGAGCGACTCAATAAACTTCACACACAATCAGACCACAGCTCTCTCGCACACACAGAAAATGCTAGTACAGTATGTGAAATGCTAATACAAACAGAAGGCAGTCATTATTAAATTCGGAATTCCACTAATGTAAATGAAAACAGTACAGAGACCGTATTTGTACTTTATAAATACGCACTCATTCCAAATACAACGTCAGAAACAGGTTCTAAATACGCTGGGACAGGAACATGTTTACCACCGTGATGCATCATCTTCAACAACAACTAAAACGCAGTTATGGACTGAAGACACAAACCATTCAGTTTTGAAAGTGGATTTTTTGCCATTCTTCCATTTTCAGCTGTGCAACCGAGCAGATCCTTCTTTGTTGTATTTTGAGAATAATTAGCCACATGTTTCTGTGGGTGACAGTTCCGGACTGCAGGCAGGTCAGTCTAGTACATGGACTCTCTGATCACGCCACCATGCTGGGGTGACGTGCTCAGTGTTACACCCCCATATCATGTAATTCGCTGGCTGTTAAAAGTTTAGGCTGGTAACAGTCTGGACAGAGCAATTTCTTTGCACAGTGCAAAAACAGGTTTAACACAGAAACGTATATAGATAAACATGTGATCTAAACACCCAGCAGCTTCTCTAGCCCAGCAAAAACGGTGCTAAAACTTCACATCCATATTCGAGTCATTTTTCTCATATGTGTATCCCATATCCTCTTGCTTATATGCACACTGGTCATCAGTTAATATTAAACCATTCACACTGAAATGGCAGCTATTGGGCCATGGACTTCAGTGTGGTTGAAGTAAAAGGCCTCGAGAGCACACTGCTGTGTGATGAAGCTGACCGGTGGAGCTGCACCGCAGATAGGGATAGTAGATACACATGCCCAGCTCGCTGACTGATAGCCTAAAGGTTATTTAATACATATGTAAAACGTCTGTAGTGGAAACCACTGTGAACAAGGAAGCTTGGTCTCTCAGAGAAAAGACGGCAATGAAGGGGGAGGGGCTTATATATGTACACAAGCCCACGCTCAAATGACAGAGCATTTAAAAACTAATTCTTAATTCTAGGGATTCTAGTAAAGCACATACCCATGCAACCTCAACTGAACTGGAATGCTGATTGCAAGCCAGGCCTTCCCGTCCAACATCAGGGCCAGTCCTTACAAAAATGTCTTTGGACTACATGAACACAAATTCCCACAGACACACTGCAAAATCACACAGAAAGCCGACCCAGAAGAACAACGCATGTTATAGCCACTAACTAATCAAAGACACACAGAGGGGTCCAAATCACTTTCTGCTTATACATCACATATCGCACATATGATCTTCAGTATACAACATACTACTGGACTGCTGTGTTCATCTTGACTATATAACACACACATACTGAATCTGTGTGTGCGTGCTTGTGCAGGGGGAGGGGAGCGGTCTCTGAGCGACTGCTCACACTGCAGAGGAGGATCAACTGCTGCAGTGCTGCGTGGGTAAGGAAGAGAGGGGAAGAGAGAAAGAGAGAGTGCGAGCATGCTTGTATGTGCACACATGAAGGACCTCCATCCTGTGTGTGTTTGTGTGTGTCTGCACACCTCGGGCGAAGAATACTGAAGCACTTCAGCACAGCAGTCAAAATATTATACCGGGAGCATTGCATAACGGCTCTATAAAGAAGAGGAATAAACACTTTCCGAAATGACCTGCAGGCCATCCCTCATCAGCAGGGTAAATATGGGGCTAAAAGGGGGAAATGTCAATCATTTTTCATAATGTTTGCATAACTCAACCCTTTAGATGTACACGAAATCACTCAAGAGTCATCTGATATGACATGGTTCACTGTACAGAAACTTGCCATGATAGGAACCAGGGGTTGTGATGGCTACAACACAAATATGTAAACCATTTAAATATAAGGTCTGGGTAATGTTATAGTTCAACAGGAATGAACGCCATCTTTACTCAATAACTCATGACACTGTCCTGAACGTCCCAGGACTCCATTTTTATTTTTTTAATGATTTTTTTTTTTTTAAATGCTGCTATAAAAACTGTAGGTTCTGCCATAACAGGAACCAGGGGTTGTGATGGGTACAACATAAATATGATCAACTATCCAAGACCACCAATGAACCTATACGTGTCTTCTGAGTATATATATTATGTTAATGATGGTAAAACAGTGGTTTTCTTTGGGGGCAATTTTGCCATAAAAAGTCCTGGACATACAAATCTGATATAAATATGTTTTAGATGGAATCTTCTCAAAACTCTCATATAAAGACATCATTTATAACCATTTCATGTAATAACTGTGAAGACAATGTGGGAGGAGCAGGAGTCAGATGTCTGGTTCTTCACACCACCACTGTGAAAACCTCTGACTTTGTAAGTTTCTCTAGAACTGAGCATTTTAAAGCAGTTTAGATGGCTAATTATTTAATTATGTCAAAATTCCAACTGAACTCCCTTTTACGTGTATGTATGTGTAACAGGCTTTTGCCACATTGCCTCAACAAAACCTGGTCATATACTCATGTTGTTGGAGCCACAAGCAGGTCCACATGATGTCAACCAATTTTCTTAAAAGGTCAAGGTAATGATAGAGTTAACACTTACTAATTCCTGTCACTGTCATAAACGTTCCTGGAGTCCACTTTTAATGTTTTATAGTTTTGGAAAATGCTGTTATAAAACCTCATCTAAGGCCTCTCAACTATCACAATCACAACATCTGCAAATGAGGAGTCTGATCATAGCAAGGCCGCAGCCATCCGTGGTCCTCCTCAGAGGGAGAATATTTAAACTTGGTCTCTGTGAGTGACGTAGGATTGTCCTCTGTCAGCCCTTCATCGCTCAGTACCATGCAAATCAACACGGGTGTCTGTTAGCTAACATGACAGATTTAGCAGTTACTGTTTTCCTTGTGTTAGCAGCAGTTGTGCATGCAGATGCAGTAGTGCTTCATTAGATCCCAACTTGGTAGCATTAGTTCTAAAGAAAAACTGGTCAAGACAAAGTAGAGGTCACTTTCCCAGCATGCAAAGAACAGCTAAGTGCTCTAAATTCCCACATTTTAACCTCTCTGTCCTAAAGCTTGACCTGTTTTTCCCAGAATGCACCATTTTTAGTACAACAACGTCAATGATGATGACCTTGTGAGGGAAAACAAAACTCCTGGCCTTCTGGATGTTCTAGATACGTCACTGATGCGGTGCTTTAAATATCAGATTTTAGTGCACGATTTAATATTTATTTATTTATTTATTTATTTAAATTATCATTGCGGTAGAGAGAAGATTTATTGGCAAGCAGGCCCAGGTCTAACAATGTTTCACCACTGAATATCTTTACATCGTTACATCAGCATGACCAGGGCTGGGCAATGTGATATTTTATTGTTAGCATGATATATGATGTCACAAAGCACTTATATGAGATACCATCAGTGTATTGTTTCATGACAAATGAGGTCAGTATTAGGAATTTATGAGTATTAAGATAACTGCATGGACATTATTATTACCGAAGTCTTGGATGTAGGCCACATCAATGTTCAACCATTCTTGCATCAAGGAATTGCATAGTTGGGCCAGATTTGGTGGATGCCATACCTGTGCTGCGCTTCTATACACCTGCAGATTCAGCTACTTCCTTCACACTATGGTCTTTGGCCACGCCCAAATACAGTCACTCCTTTTAGCCAATCATTAACATCTGCTCTGGAGCCATTGGAGCCATTTCCACACATGGAACGAGACATTCCCTGCACTGGAGCACCTCTTCTCAACCTATGAAATCCCGTCACTCACACCCTGAACTTCATTATAGGTGATTCATCCTTTTTGTCCAGTGAGGAAAATTACTTAAACATCATATCATGTTTTGGCAAGCTTATGTTGTGATACAATTCTATATTGTGATACAATATTCTTTTAGATTATCATCCACCCCTAACCATGACCGGCATCAATGCAGACATTTACTGAGTGGAGCATGCTCAGCAGTAGAGCCTTCCTGGTCACATGAGCAACTTGAAGTGAGAGGGTGATTTCACTCAGCCTTTCAGTCACAATTCTGAGGAGCTTGTCTTTCTCGCAGTGCAGTATGGTACACGCAATGAGCACGCAAATCAACACAGTGACTGCAGCAGAGGCAGAGCTTCCTTGCTGGATATACTTACTCAGGGTACATAACAGTTCTGCATTTCTACTGTTCAGATCACCTACTGTACGCAGACTGAACCCTCCTAGACCGAGACAGAGACAGAGCATCTTATCTGCATAGAGCGAAGGATGTGAAAGATAAAGATACAGCATAGCACCAGCACCAGAGGGCAAGACAGGGAGAGAGAGAGAGCGCAACACAGCAATTGTGTTCTTACAACAGTGATAGATCAAAGTGGCACTGCAGAACGCTGAGACCGCTCTTATACGTCCCCCCTTTTCTTCTACTCCCTCTCTTAATTATGAAGTAAATCAGCCAGGCACTGCAGTGAAGCCACTCTGACTTCATTAGGAGGACGTAGACCGCGACATCTCATCCCCCAGCACACTTTCACTGACCCATCTACTGTCAGAATCCGCAGTGGACACCTTACCAGACATTCTTAGTGTGAGATGGGGGCTGTAACTGATGTAGTTGTGTTAAACAAAGAAATAATACACTTTAGTACAGGTGTTTCCAGAGTCTTCTATGCCAGGACCCTAGGGCTGGACCCCAATATTCGACTATTCAGTTTTTCATTTGGTTTTGGTTTTGTTTGTGACCAAATTTACCCCATGAGTTAATACAAACAGAAATGCAAAGCACTGTAACGCTCCGAGTGCTCATGAGAAAACCTAGATGACTGGTCCATAATGAGGCTGAAATAGACAGCAAGAGGAAAAACGCCATCTCTAGCACAGCTAAAAACAGGAAAACCCACCACTCCACCAGCATTCAGTCACTGCGAATGACCCCAAAACAGCTCAACACAAACATATCTCCTTTTAAAAAAAATTTAACTACTTACAATACACACTGTAACACCACAATACCAAAAAACGGACACTGTTGTACTTCATAAAGCTCTGGTTATCCCTTAGCCCACCACTAAGAGAGGCTGGAGGAGCTGGAAGACAGAGCAAAGCCATGCTGCAAAAGCCTTAGCCCTCTGTAAGGAAAGCTAGTAGCAGCCCTATTTTAAAAAGGGACAGACCGCATCTAAAGAGAAACTATCCAAAACAAAGGTATGTGGCTTTCCTGAGAGTCTTCCTATTTAAAGCTTGGAATAAGTGCTGTTGATTACTGACGAAGCTGCATAGCCCATCAAAATGGTATACAGTACAGCCATGCATGTAGAGACAGGGTCCCGAAA
>JAMWET010000512.1:0-90000 GCA_024036415.1 Prochilodus magdalenae | reverse complement strand
AAACTATTTGGAAATTTTTTTATTAATCTAAAATCTAAAAGGTTATACAGTATATAGGCCTCTGTCACCCACAGTTAATAAGGTGACCACAGTAACCGTGATGCCCTAGTGATTGTTCAGATTAATTTACTGCTAACTGAACAACACACACACAGGCACACATGCACACACAGGCACACGCAGGCACACGCAGGCACACGCAGGCACACGCAGGCACACGCAGGCACAAGCACTGCCTGGACAAAACAAAAGTCACACTAATATTTTGTTGGACTTCTTTGATCACCGCACGCATTGGCTGTGGCATCATTTCCACAAGTTTCTGCAATGTCACACCATTTACTTCCGCACAGAGATACTTCTCTCCAAGATCCTGTATTGATAATGGGAGATTTGTACCAATGTACTAAGATGTACCAATCAATCAATCAATCATTATTTATTTGTATAGCACTTCTTACAACCAATGTTGTCTCAAAGCAGCTTCACAGAAAATCAGTTTGTTAAAAAAAACACTGAGTTAATGTACAGACATAGGGATCAGTGGGGCGGGGTGGGGGGCACCAGGTCCAAGCCCCCCTTGAGCAAGCCAGAGGCAACAGTGGCGAGGAAAAACTCCCTTTAGTAAGGAAGAAACCTCGAGAGGAACCAGGCCCAGGGGCGAAACCCAACCTCCTCAGGTCGAACCCGGATGAAGGGAAAGACCAAAGTTTTCTCCAGCACATCCCAAAGATTCTTAATGGGGTTCAGGTCTGGATTCTGTGATTGTGGAAATGACGCTTCATGCTCCCTGAACCACTCTTTTACATTTTGAGCCCGATGAATCCTGGCATTGCAATGTTGGAATATGGCCGTGCCATTAGGGAAGAAAACATCCACTGATGGAATCAATCAATACGTTCAGGTGGCCAGCTGACCTCATCCTTTGGGCACATTATGTTGCTGAACCTGGACTTAACCAACTGCAGCAACCCCAGATCATAGCACTGCCCCACACAAGATGACATCAGCGCTACTAAACACACCTGAATTTTTAAACATCCTACATTAATACACACTGCTTGCTGGTTAAACACACTCTGTGCCGTCCAAGTTGACATCACTGTACATAATGCATCCTCTATGGTACAGTGTACATCTTACAATTCCTCACACCACATGTTTTTCAGACTGAAAAAATTACCGTTAAGAGAACCGCTGCAAATTCATTGGTGAGGCAAAGGAATATATATACACGCGAAATGACGGTTTAACCCATTACTGTGGTTATTTTCCAGCTGGTTACCTGAATAAGAGGCCTCTACTGGCCCAGTAGTGTGAAAATGCTTAGGGCTGCTTTCTGGAGGTCCACACTTTGGGTAGCACTTGTCTAGATGAACGGAAGGTCACGCATGTGGTAGTGACAACAGTGACACAGAGATAATCTGGCTTTAATGTCCTTCTGCACGCACACACAGCCTTCCTGCTACACCCTCATTACAATGCACATCACACACCTGCGCTCCCAAGACCTGCTATACACACCTACATTAAAGATACATCAATTAGGACTGTCACACAGTATTAAAGAACAGAACCATGACGTTTTCATCCGGCTACGCGTGAGCAATGGAATGTTCATCATCAGAGGGACATCCCAGTACATAATTTTTTAATTAGTTTCGCCTTCTGATATTAATTTGCATAAGCTATTAATTGTTTTTGGGTTTATATTATTTGGGATTGTTCTCCATACAGATTTGTAAATTATAGTTTTACAGTCACTAGAGGAAAATACAACCATTTGTTTATCTAATACTGCTTTGCATACATGCCATCAACCATAAACCATAAGCTTTACCTGTGGTTCGCACAGCTGCTCCAACAGTACACATGTCTGGCACATTCATGCTTCTCCTGCTCACCTCCTGAAGGTTTTGGGTTTAAGCTGAATCCGGTATGCTGGAGCAGGAATACACCAGAATGTGTACTGCAGAGGGACTATAGCAGCAGCAACAGCAGCGATGGGGAACACCAAGCTATCGGTTTACACCGAAGCTCTGCATCAGCCTTAATGGCGCAGGATGAGTGGAGGAAGGGAAGGCTGCTGAGATTTTCACCACTTTTCCCTCAGCAATATATCCAAACTTCACATGGCAGATCAGCAACAAAGCCATATTAAGCAAGATGTAATAACACTGTATGTGCAAAAGTTCTGGAGTGTTCAGCAGACTGAACCTATTTGGTTTAGGGGCCAGAGCCCTATGATATGCTGATATAAACAATATACTACTGTGATTAAATTATTTCACAAAAAAAACTATATTTTATATTATATATGACTATATTTTTTATCTAGTACTGCTTTGCACACATGCCATCAACCATAAACCATAAGCTCTATCAGTGGGTCGTATAGCTGCTCCAGCAGTACTACTGTGGTTAGACTTCAGATTGTCATTTGCCAGTTACAGGCGCAATAATGAACACTTAAATAAATACTTTAATTTACATATAACGTTAGTATAGATTTGTTAAATTGCCAAATTGTGGATCTGTTGGGCTATTTTATGGTGCTGATATTAGCCTGATATCGATATCCATCAATATCAATCTATGTGCTTGAGCCTGATTCATCAAAACCTTCACAGAATCCCCTCTAGAACATCAGAAACTGGCGATCAGTCTCAAGAAGAACTTCTTGGTTCACCAGCTAGCTTTAGGTTTAGTTTACTTATGCATTTCAGGGTAGTGGATCACTTTTTACCATGATATGCTTACCATGATGGCACCCCTACCTTATCAGGTTATGTATAGGACTTTCCAACCAGTCAGGGATCAGAGGCTAATTTGGATACTAGTCTTCTACAATGTTAAAACTGCAACACCAAAAGACCCGCCTTGTACGTTACCAGTTTGGCCATTCACACTACCAGCTTGACCTACTGGTATTCCAAATGTTCTGTTTTTCAGTTCGCCATTATCAACAACTACATATGAAAACTGTACTGGTGTTTCTTGACCACATGCACAACCAGTCCTGCCATACACACCACTGATTTGACCATATACACCACAAGTTGGCTGAAATAACTCAAGCAAATCACAGTGATGGTTGTTACTGGATCTAAACATGGCCTTCATGCAAACACCCCCACCCCACACCATCCCCCGAATAAAAGGCCAACAGACCCCAACTTTTAGCCCTCCACTCATATCTCCACCCATAAACAGCCCAGTATGTTTTTACATGTCCAAGTGTGTGCATGTGGTTGTAGATCCAGCATTACATCATTTCTCACAGTGCATGCTGCTGCTACTGCTGCTGTCTGCGCCAGAGCTCAATATACCAGACTGATGCAATGCAACACACACACACATACACACACACAGAGACCACTGCAGTTACCCGCATCTTCACCCCATAGCTGAAATAAACCTCATCAAACTCCAGCAAGCGTGTTAAGGCACTGCCACCCACGATCAACAGTTCCTCCACCGTCATGTAATGCAGCTCACGTCCCAGTATCTCCCACACAAAGTTCCCTCTGCACTGCACATTTCAGGGCTTCCCTGCTTTCAACACACCTGTTTCAACTCATCAGTGTATACACACACACACTTCACAACACATCACAGTCATCCATGACAATAAGAGGGGATTGAAGCCCCTCGCTCTCAGCAGGGGACTTCATCATACATCATTATAGAGCCCATCATTCAAAAGCATTACACTGCGAATGAATAAACTGCTTGGCTAATGTTGCTTTTATACACACCCATATTGCCTTCCTTCCCCCAAACACACCTGATCCAGCCCATCAGCTTACACAAACTCATCTTCCGCACGCATACATGTATATACATACATCACTGTCATCACCGCAACAATGAAAACAGTGTAAAGCATGAAGCTGTCAGCAGAGCACCATTGCAGATCACTGCAGACTATTATTATAGAGCTGCTCATTGGAAAGGCATTATAGATCACTGTGGATCTCATGAAGCACAATCAGCAGAATCAATCAGCTGTAGTGAATAATTTAGGCCAATATTCCCCAGACCGGCATCTCTAGTCTCGCTGCAGTGCACGTTTGAGCGTGTTCCCTGCTTTGACACACCTGATCCAACCCGGCAGCTCGTTCACATAGCCTTGACGAGGTTCATTTCGGGTGCGTTAGAGCAGGTGAGGCGGTGAAATGTGCAGTATGTGTGGACTGTAGTTGCAGACCGAAGGAAAACGCTGCTGCTGCTCTAATTCTGCAGCTGATCCACAGCGCGCAGACACGAGAGAGAAAAACGCGACACATACACGCAGCAGGTCTGCAACAGAAACGCGCGCACGCACGCGCTGCCACGATCACGCTCGCGTGTTCGGTACTCACGGTGCGTAAGAACTGGATCTCATCCTCGCCTTCACCGCCTTCCGCCATGGTGGAGCCGCACAACTGCAGCCCTGAGCGCGGTGAGAGACAGGGCACTGATGGAGAGAGAAGGGGGGAGAGAGAGAGTGAGTGAGAGAGAGTGAGTGAGAGAGAGTGAGAGTGAGTGAGAGAGTCGGCACACAGCGCCCTCTGGTGGGTATAGCTAGGAGCACCAATTTGGTTTTATTGGCCATGTAAGGTATTACTAGCGGGCACGTGTACAGAGGGTGGGGTGGGGTGAATGGACACCTGCTATTTGCCCTCTAATTGTTAAAAAGGCCCCCCGCGACAGAAACCGGACCCATGGATGTTTTATAGTGGCTGTATCATGTTCATTTCGTTTATAGGAGAGGTCACACTTGTTTGATTAAATTGTTCACATGTAAAATCAGAGTGGAGTACAGCGTTCTGGTGAACATTACCAGGTCAGAATTGTTCACAGAGGTACTGATAGAAGCCAGACACTACCGGTATGACTATGTATACTACCAGTTTGACAATATACGCTACCATTTTGGTCATATGCATTCAGTTTGACCACATACACAACATATTTGGCCATATACACCACTGGTTTGACCACATACAGGGCCAGATTAGCTATGTACCAGGGGTATTTAAACCTTGCCCTGGCTACTTCCATGAAAATTTGAGATCCCACACACTGGGCCCTAATACTCAAATGTCCTTGAAGACCTTGATTGCCTGGATCAGGTGTATTTGATTAGGGGTGGAGCCAAACTCTGCAGAGTGGTAAATCTCCAGGACCAGGCTTGAGCACCTCTACTGTACACACTACCAGTATGGCCATAAACACTCCTCCAACTTTCTTTTGGAATTGAGAATATTGACAGGGAATTTGTCATCCCTTTTGCTTCAGTAACATCTGCCCCCCGGGAAGGCTTTAAACTAGATGATAGACCATTGCTGTGAGGATGTGACAGCGTTCAAACAGAATTAAACAGAACTTCCTCTACACGTTTAAACAAACTGTCTTTGCTGCTGGCTACGGTTCTAATTGATTTCCATGATGACTTAACTGGGTATTTGTTGATGTTCTGTAGTTCCGCAGAAGGCAGATCAGAATGTTATGACTACTGTTAAAATGGGACGCATGTTGTTTAATTTATGGTCAGTTGATTTTAGGTGGTGATTCTAAATCAGGTCTGTAAATCTCTGGTCGGTGAGGAGAACAATTCCTGGAGTTCTGGGAGAGGAATGTTGCCCCATTCTTGTCTGATATAGGACTGTGGCTGTTCTATTTCAAAAAAAGATCAGGATCAAAATGTATTGTCATTATATCCATACAGGGTTGTACAGTATAACGAATCACAGTCAGGCTCCTTCTCCGGTGCAATCCTGGGTCGTCTTTGCCAGCTATTTATGATGTGCCAAATATTTTCTATTGGTGAAAGATCTGGACTGCAGGCAGGCCAGTTCAGTGCCTGGACTCTTTGTGAAGCCATGCTGTTGTGAAGGATGCAGTATGTCGCTTGCCATTTTCTTGCTGAAATGATCAGATGTGTAAACTCCCCATATCATCAGAGATGCAGGCTCCTGAACTGTGCACTGATAAGCTGGACGGTCCAGAGCCCGCAGGATACGGCGCCTGTTGTCTCCAAAAATAATGTCTAATTTTGAATCCTTTGATTCACAGAACAGTTTTCTATGCTGCCTCACTGTATTTTAAATGAGATTTGGCTCAGAGACAACGGCGCCATGTTGACATACGGCTTCTACTTAACATGGCACAGCTTTAACTTGCGAATGTGAATTGAATGGCGAACTGTGACCTCAGCCTATGCAGTGCACTGTATCGGATCGCAAGTCCCTGCAGCGAGTAGTGAGGACGGCTGAGAAGATCATCGGTCTCTCTCAAAGCAACCAGCATTGTGGATGACCACACACCCATCTTCACTCTCCTACCGTCTGGAAAGAGGTACAGGAGCATCCGGGCCCTCACATCCAGACTACGCAACTGCTTCTTTCCCCAAGCCATCAGACTCCTTAACAACCAGAGTCTGGTCTGAATAACTGCGCACATTCATCATCGGTGAACCACAAACACTTTTACTTTAAAACCAGAGCAAAATAACTTCTGTTCTTGTATTTTACTCCCTTAAGAAGCTCATAAAATGTTGCAGTTGAACATTTTTGCCACTCTTGTAACCAATCTTCACATCTCTGAACTGGAACCTCTGATGAGGCAAAAAATAAAGTTATTATAAGTTATTATATAATTCTATTAGTAGGGTCATCATTATAAAACATACAGACGTCAGGAACAGTTATAGAAAAACACACACATTTTGACATACTAGAGATGAAACTGCTGTATTTGAGATGTTTGAAAAGACAAAACAGGGACAAATTATATGTTCAATGTCTTATAATCACTAAACTGTCCATCATGTGCAACATCCCAACAATCAACTTCCACAACAGATTTCTGAACAATCAACAGATGGGTTACTACTAAATAGTCTAAATAGACTAACAGCCGTCTAATAATACAGTATTCTTTTTTAACTAAAAATATACATAAAAGAATAAAATTACTAAAATTCTAAAGCAATAACCTTTTGTAGCCAGGCCATCCTCATCTCGTTTTAGTGATTAGTGGTTAGTACTGAGAACTTACACTAATACTCAGAATATACTACAATAAAACTATCAATCTGTTATTTTTCGTTTCTTCCCAGACCTTAAAAGAAGTTTAAAAATTAATTTAAAATCTAATTAAAAGGTGCACAAATTTAAACAAACCACCAAAAACTTGACAGTATTCTCATTAATAACAATAACTGTAGTCTGAGTTTGGCACTTGTGTAGTGTAAACAGGTGAAAGCTTCTTCAGTACAAGTTCAGTACAGTAGCAGTTTAAAAATAGATGTTGTACAGCAAAAGTTCTGGGTCCAAAGCATTCAGTTGTGCGCTCCACTCTCCAAACTCCAGGTAGCACCTTTCCATTGATCGAGAAGCATTACCAGCAGCAATGTTTTTTTTTGTTGTTTGTCGATTTAAATGTCTCTCCAGATTTGTGGGTCTGTTCGGAGCAGTCGGATGGAGTCCAGACGGTGGAGTCTGGATCAGTCGGTGTCGTAACTCAGGTTGGGTCCCAGCCATCTCTCTACCTCAACCACAGGAATCTCCTTCCTTCTGGCGTAATCCTCCACCTGACCACAGCAAACCAGTCAATCAGTTCAAATCTACTTTGTACTTTGAACTAGTCACTCTTCAGTGAACTAGTCTCTACAGGGAACAAACTAGCATATTTTACTGTACAATGTTTTGCGGAGTTTACCATAGCACAGGCACAAGTTTATTTTTATTGGCTGAAATGCAGCAGCCATGCATTTCCTGAACATAAAACCATCAACCAGCAAATGGAAACATTAAATAAATGTAATGTGTTGCCTTCAAATAACTTGTTAGGTAAACAAATTTAATGAAATAAAGTATTTCTATAATTAAAGCTATACAACTCAAATGAATGGCACTGTGTAGTTTCAATACTGTTCCCTCCACAGTTAAGCTTTATACTGAGGTAACAACGTTTGTATATGCTGACCCTACTCTAACTAACTAAAAGAAAATGTTCACCATAAATATATTTTTGTTGAGTTAAACAGTTTTGTTTTGAGTATGTGGAAGATGTTTTAACTTCTTTCACATAAAAAAACACAAACTTTGACAAATAATTCAACATCTGACAAACAAACTTTTCCCACCAGGACCAGTATTTATTTACAGCTTCAGCAGGAACAGTCAGCTCTTTCATGTTCTTTCACCAAAGTTTGATAAAAACTAGCTTTTCTTATGGAACTTGGGCATACTGACAAAATCAGTTATTAATTCCACAGAAAGCACAGATCCATACAAAAGTGGCAATGCTAACTGGCAGAATGAAAGACGTTACTACTGTGCTGTTCTCGTACTATTAGAGATAAGATCAACTCAAATAAGACTACTTTGATTAGTAGTTAAGTAGTACTATGCAATCTCCTCTCCAGGTACTCATTCTGTTCTAATAATTAGGAAAATTGATTTCATGCATCAGTCAATTTGTGCATAGGGTGGTGTAGCTCAGTGGGTAACACCACTACCTGCCAGGGAGCCACCATCACATGTGGGAGACTAGGGTTCGTCTGGGTGACTATGCTGTGCTACACCAATAAGAGTCCTTGGGCAAGACTCCTAACACTACACTGGCCTACCTGTAATATGATTAACCTTGTAAGTCGCTCTGGAAAAGAGCGTCAGCTAAAGGCCATAAAGATAAATGTAACCCCAAATTGATTGACAAGTAACCCATTCCACAACTTTTATTTAAACTTTTATTATATTTTTAATTTATGAATACGCTAACCATCATTTGCTTCATTCTTGTATTTGCAAATGTCTCTGATATTTACTGACAGCACTGCAGAAAATTATTGCTAAACAATAAATAAATCAATAAAAAGACATTATGCTCCATTTGGTTTCACAGTAAAGTTACAGTAATCCCTTAATGTGTTAACGACACTTAGGTGACACAAACTAAGAGCTGCTAACTCATTTTGTGCGTTTAAATCAGTCATTTCAATGGAATCAACAAGGAACTATGACAGACATAAATCCTAAACTAGATTTAACATGACTTGACAAGACTTTTGTCATTTTTGGGGGCTTCAAAATACTATCTAGATTTAAAATCAATCACTAAAATTCATCACTAGAAAATGTATATAATAATCAGCAACAATTACTGATAGTTAGGAAAGCCAGTTACCTGCTCCTTGGTGATCTTCCCCACAGCAAAATAGGTGGATTTTGGGTTGGAGAAGTAGAGGCCGGACACAGCAGCAGCAGGAGTCATGGCCAAAGATTCAGTTAGGCTGATACCTTAAAACACAGCACAGGCAGGGATTTACCCAGTGTTCTCTTTAACTAATAAATAAGTGCTGAATTTGAAGAATTTTGGGAAATCTTACTGTTGGAAAGAATGCAACATACAAATGGCACTGCTAATAATCAGCAACATTCAATTTCATACTTACCTGTCTTAAATTAGATCATTCCTTACTCTCAAACAGCTTCCAAAACAGCCACATTAGCACTGGCTTTCATTTGCCGTGATCCATGTCAGTATTCTTGGATAAGCATGGCAGTGTTGCATACCTGTATTCTCCTGTATGCTAGCTAGGCTCCACATGGTGCGCTTCTCAGTATGGTCAGGCTGACTGGGGTACCCAGCAGCAGGACGGATCCCAGCGTAACGGAGCTTGTGCAGGTCACTAGCTTGTAGGTCTCCCTCTGCACTATAACCCCAAAGCTCCCTCCTCACACGAGCGTGCAGTTCCTCAGCAAAGGCCTAAAAACAGTTTCAAAATCAGAGTGCTATCAATTTATGGCTTTCCTTTAAGCACATGAATGGCACAATGATTGTTTTCATACCCTACTAACCTACTCACTGTTATCCATCCTAACTATTACTTTAAATTTTCTTACTGCTATCCATGGCAGCACTTTGCACTGGCCAACCTATCTTGTAAAGGAGGATGGGACCATAGCTCAGCATACATGCACACGTATCCAGTCTGTTACGCAGTGATCTACACCTTTTACTATTTGGATTTGTGATGTCGTGTGAGAGGTACCTCTGCAAGTCTGTCGGCGAGAGCCTTCACCATGATGCTGCTATAATCATCAGCCTGCTGTTCAAACTCCCGGCAGAGCTCTTCTGCCCCGAACACAGCGACAGCGAACAGTCCCACATAGTCCCGCACACTGCTCTCCAATGGAGCCACAAAGTCAGACAGACACAGGTACGGATCCGAACTTGCCGAGTCCTTCTCCCCCTGCAGAGGACAGTAAAATGAATTTCTTGATTGAACAGTGATTTCCAAAGCCATCATTTACAACCATGAAAAGAAATGCACATAGTTTCACAGTAAAAATGAACAGGTCCGCAGGGTCATGAAACGGAAGCCTGAACCTGGCCTGTACATATGACCTGACCTTAAAAATCTGAGTGGCACTGTTCAATTTTAAACCTAAAAAATCACAAGAAATTTTACAGAGCTACACTAGAGACTATTTTTTCCATGATGTACAGACTGGCTTTATCATAATACTAGACTACACTAAAGGAAGGACCTTAAGAGAGAGGTATATATACACAGTGGCAGTCACAATATTTGCAAATTAAGAAAAGTATTTTTTTGAACAAGAACAACTAAAATAGCTCAACACAACTCATTTTACAAGTTGTTTCTGCAATATTCAACACAAAACGCCCCAGGTATAAACTTTTAGAATTATTCAACCCCTGCATGAAAAGTGTCTTAAGTACTTAGTAGAGCAGCTTTTGGCAGCATTCCTGAGGAACCCCTGTCCATTCCTCATGGACAGTGCCCACCTGTTCATTAATATTTCTGTGTTTGTGTGGCAATTGAATAATGTAATTGCAACTCTATATTGGAAAACAACCCTAAGTCTGGCCTGACCCCAATGCTGCATGTGGAAAAGCGGCCCAAATCCAGCCTGAAGTCCAATGTTTATTGTATTTTTGGATAGCTAACTTCTAAACCCATTTAACACCAAATTCTCCATCTTGTTCAGTTTTCCACACTGTCTGAAAAGCAACTATTTCTTACAGAGTATAAACAGCAAAGATAAACAATACCTACAGAGCTCATATTACACGCCAGTCCATCAAAATACCAAAGTCAAACACGACATTTGAACAAGTGAGGAACCTGTATTTGACCACCCTCCTAACCTGCTGCCTGAGACCATAGAAGGTAGCGATGGGATTGGACGAGGTAGGAGTGGTATCATCAGCGAACACCAGGATGTCGTCGCCGTGGCTTTGTGCAGGCCAGAAGCCCACCAAACCCCTTGCCTGTAGACCCTTACTGTCAATCAGCTTGTTTAACAGCATCTGAGCATCATCGTAAACACGTTTGGCCTCCTCTCCTACACACCCACACATGCAGAGACGAGAGACGAGAGAGAGAGAGAGAGAGAGAGAGGGTATGAGTGAGTAATGTACACAAGAACACATCAGCGACACACTGTCTTGTATTCCTACAATTGTGAGGGCTCACACTCACGTAATGCTTAAAGAAACACAGAAATAAGTCAATAATTAAACACATCTGTGTCTAACTCTAAACTCACCACATATGGGGAAAAGAGATTACTTTATTATTGCCTGCTTTATTCGCTTATTAATTTATGTGTATAGAACTCATACAAACATGGACACTAACAGGACAGCACTGTGATAGAGCCAAAGGAGCACCAATCACGCCGTATTCAATCAATTATGTAAACTTTCAATAATATTTTAATTATCAAAGTGAATGTGTGGCAAAATGCCAGATAAAGTTGCGTGTAACTAAATTAAACAAGTACTGAATATCTATGAAAGCCTTAAGCAGATTACACACTGGTTTAAACACCTTACCCACGGTTTTGTCTTTAAAGATTTTGGGGTAGCCTCTGTTGGGGTACTTTCCCCTGAGCTGCCACACGTCAAAGAAGGGCTTCCAGTCGATGAAATCCACCAGCCTCCTCAGGTCATATTGCTCAAACACACGAGTTCCCAGGAACTGAGGTCGAACTACAGACAATAAGAGACGACAATCAGTCTCTCACGTTCATTTAGGTGTGTCACAATATTTCAGTAGGATTGCACATTACACATACATACATACATACATATACACACACACACACACACACACACACACACACACACACACACACACACACACACACACACACACACACACATACACACACACACATACACACATACACACACATGCATACATACATATACACACACACACACATATATACACATATACACACACATACAGACACACATACAGACACACACACACACACACACACACATACATACATACATATACACACACACATACATACATACACATACACACACACACACACACACACACACACACACATACACATACAGACACACATGCATACATACATATATACACACACACACACACACACACACACACAAACACACACACACACATACAGACACACATGCATACATACATATACACACACACACACACACACACACACACATAAAACACAACACCCTCAACTACATTTGTACAGTATTTCGCAAACGGCACAGCACCAAATCTAAATGTGAAACATCTAGTGAGTCAGTCAGAAGTACAGATGATATCTGATATCGTGATGAGCATATCAGAATCAGAATCAGAAATACTTTATTGATCCCAGTGGGAAATTGCCGTTTTTACAGTAGCAACCATTTAGAATAAACAATAATAATTTACAACAAAATATATTTATAGAATTTTTCAATATGTACCCATATATAAAATCTTATAATATTAGAATAAAATAATTTTTTCTAAAATATTGTGGCATAATTTCATAAAATATCATCATATTTCCCACCCCTACTTTTAATCTTAACATTTGGATCACAATGTTGGTGGCTAATTTAATATTTAAACAAAGTTACTAATCAAATAGAAATAGCTAGAACAGAACTTAAAATAATTATTATTGCTATTATAAAATGCCTTTGCTTCAGGCTAACTTTATGTTTAGCCCACTGTATGCTGTGCATAACGTACCACAATCACCCCAGACAACAGAAACTCTGTTCACTAGGTGGTGCTACTGAACAAATATCTAAGGGTTATTTAAAGTAACATTAGCAGGTTAGAGTTAGGGTTAATAATAATGATTAAGGAATGAATAGAAATAATGATTTTCCTTCTTCCCTAAAATGGCTTCTTTTGAGATTCAATGCTTTCTTACTGATGCTAATATAAACAGAATGATGCTAAAATTTTTAAAAATTGCGCCCGAGAAAAACATGTAGAAGTTCAGAGAGGTATGGTTTCTCAGTTGTAACCCTGTAGGCTTCCTGTGTATTCAGTAATTACAGGAAAAGACAATGCATACTGACCAAGTTATTCTTCAAGGAAATTCCATTCTGTAGATTTCGTATTCTAGTGGGAATTGTAAAATTTTAGAATTGTTCAGAACAGTCTTATGTTCAATTTTGCATTAAGCTTGTTCATAACAGAGCCCAAAGAAACGCATTTTTGATGGACTGCTATTTACCGTTTTCACATTGACCCCCTTCAACCGAGGAATAAAAGGCAGGACCCGCTGGTTCCCACCGAACACCTTAAATGTCTAGTAAGCTGACTGGTATTTGGCAATTTAACCACACACAAGCCCTTCTGCCGGCCGGCCCTCTGTTCTCTATTATACACAGGGGGAATCTCTAAAATGGTCAGATTACATTTAAAGAATACATGAGATCTCACTGGCAAGAGGCAGTACACATGGGTACACAATTTTCAGAGATGCTTTTATGCTCACTAGTGCTTTCTGCTACCCCCCCGGGAGTACACTGATGGTGTTGAGCAGCTTTAATAGTCACCTGGTGCTGGCTGAGAGAGCCAGTCCACATGTAGCCCTTTCTCCCGCGCTAGTGCAAGAGACAAGTAGCGCCTTTCCTGAAACAGAGCCAATAAAACATGGATAAATATTAAGACTACAACAACCCACACATATTCATTCATTCATTTATTCATTCATTCATTCATTCATTCATTCATTCATTCATTCACATTGAGTTTCAAGAGCATGGCTATCTAATACTTAAGTAAATCCATCTAACTACTGTAAAGCAGACAAGCCCATCTAAGGGTTTAAGCTGTTTTAACTCTATGGGGAAAAGAGAAATAGCATTCTCAGAAAAACACTATGGTGAATACTAAAGCTCCAAAATCCATCTATTTTTTCCCCTACACGTTTCCCCTGAATGTCACCAGACCCCTCTGATTTATTAGGTTGTTGAGCATAATGTGTTATATGCTTACACATTATACAGTATGATAGCAGGAATAGATTTTTTTACACAACATCATTGCTGTGTACAGTGGCGTTTGGGTGCTTGTAGCACTGATGTGGAAATATTCATATTTTGAAGACTTAATGATTTTTGGGAGTGATAAATGTTTACAGGCCTGAGCATTTGTTCATCATATGGTTGAACAGCCATGCTTTACCACAACACTGACGTTTCTCTTATGAAAAAGCCTTCTGTACTATATGATCTTATATTAAGATCAGAGCCAAACCATGACATTCAGAAACAGACCTTCATTTAGGCCATGGACGTCAAAATCTCATCCACAAAGGGTCAGTAGTTTTCAGTCCAGTTCTACTTGCTTACTCAGTAGGTCTCAGTCAGTGTCTATCTTGATTAGCTACTTGATATGTGCCTCTGCTTAGCTGACGTGAAAACTGGAGCAACACCAGCCATTTGAGAATAAGTTCGGTGACCCTTAGTGACTTGTTTTCTCACAAAGCTGGTCACATCCAGTGGAAATCACAGCGTGACTCGTTGATTCCGCTGTCAGTTCCTAATTATTTTAGTGGCTAATCTGACACTTTGGGCATTCAGTTCAGCTTCTGAAGTCCTCACCAATGAGAGGGCTCCCTCTGCTGTCTTCACCTTAAATAAATCCTGTCTGGCTAATTTTCAGTAATCCTTTCGCTTGTAATCAAACATAGTGCAAATAATGTTTCTGTGTTTGGCTTGTCTCCTTGCTAGTCACAATAAATACAGTAACCCAGCTTTGGACTGTTAAAAATACATAAATGAGCAAACACATAGCAACCCTGTTAACAAACAAACCTTGAGTGAGTCGTAGTGGTCCTGTCTGATCTCCTCATACTCTTCTGTTATCTCCTCAAAGAAATCCTCACACACTCCCTCGTCCAACAGCTGAGAACACTGCAGAGAAAAGGTAGGAGCTAAAGGGCTGATTACAGAAACCATCACAACAGTGTTAAATAACTCTAAATCATAGGGGAAATGAAACCTGAGCAATCCTAACCTCTCTCTGACCTTGGATTTCAGCATCATCCAGAGCTGAAAGTGAGGAACTTCATTAAACAGCCAAAGGCTGACCACACTATTCTGGCTCTACTGTCCTTCAGACACCGGCTTTGAGGACACAAGCCCTCGCTGAGAAAGCCGTGAGTGAGTCAGCTATTTTTATCGGCAATGACTCATCGTAAAAGAGACAGTTTTAATGACTAAAAACGGCCGAGCTTATTTTGCACCACCTCATCTAGACGCCAAGCTACTGCTATTAATAATCAACCAATCAGAATGAAGTGAAATTGTGCCAGCTGTTTTTTGACTGGTAGAATTTCATACATTCTTTAATGGGATATGGATTGTGAAAATGTTACAGGCTATTTTTAATTTAGGAATGAGCTTTTAATCGTAAGTACGTTTTTACTCCTCATTAATTAAGGTTAAAGCTTTCCTTACATTCTACAGTCTTCATCATAATAACAGTTGAACAAATATTTTCACCCAGAACGAATCAAATGACAGGTATGAAACTTGGTGGGTAAAGTCTCACCCAACAGCCATAATTGCAGACATTCAGTGAGAAGTGATGTCCTCCATGATGCCTTCTGGGGACTACTTGCATGCAGTTTGTTATGACTACTGCAATAGTGTCAGACTGTCAAGAGTGTAACTGTGTGTAAACATTTAAACTGCATGGGACGGATTATCACACTTTTAGGAACCTCTGCAACTCCATGCCGAGATGCCTGGGTTAGCAAACCTGTTCCGACGCCATACTGAGAGACACTCCTTCTGAATGTGTAAATTCTAAATTTATTATCATTTATTGTTCCTGGTACCCTTTATCTTCCTTCCCAATAGCCCTGCAATCCCACACTTCCTTCTGTAACTACACTGCTCAAAAAAATAAAGGGAACACTTAAACAGCACAATATAACTCCTAGTAAATCAAACTTCTGTGAAATCAAACTGTCCACTTAGGAAGCAATACTGGTTGACAATCAATTTCACATGCTGTTGTGCAAACAGAATAGACAACAAGTGGAAATTATTGGCAATTAATAAGACACACTCAATAAAGGTGTGGTTCTGCAGGTGGGGACCACAGACCACTTCTCAGTACCTATGCTTTCTGGCTGATGTTTTGGTCACTTTTGAATGTTGGTGGTGCTTTCACACTCGTGGTAGCATGAGACGGACTCTACAACCCACACAAGTGGCTCAAGTAGTGCAGCTCATCCAGGATGGCACATCAATGTGAGCTGTGGCAAGAAGGTTTGTTGTGTCTGTCAGCGTAGCGTCCAGAGCCTGGAGGCGCTACCAGGAGACAGGCCAGTACACCAGGAGACATGAAGGAGGCCGTAGGAGGGCCACAACCCAGCAGCAGGACCGGTACATCCGCCTTTGTGCAAGGAGGTACAGGAGGAGCACTGCCAGAGCCCTGCAAAATGACCTCCAGCAGGCCACAAATGTGCATGTGTCTGCACAAACGGTTAGAAACCGACTCCATAAGGATGGTATGAGGGCCCGGCGTCCACAGATGGGGGTTGTGCTCACAGCCCAACACCGTGCAGGACGCTTGGCATTTGCCAGAGAACACCAGGATTGACAAATTCGCCACTGGCGCCCTGTGCTCTTCACAGATGAAAGCAGGTTCACACTGAGCACATGTGACAGATGTGAGTCTCGAGACGCTGTGGAGAGCGATCTGCTGCCTGCACCATCCTTCAGCATGACCGGTCTGGCAGTGGGTCAGTAATGGTGTGGGGTGGCATTTTTTTTGGAGGGCCGCACAGCCCTCCATGTGCTCGCCAGAGGTAGCCTGACTGCCATTAGGTACCGAGATGAAATCGTCAGACCCCTTGTGAGACCATATGCTGGTGCGGTTGGCCCTGGGTTCCTCCTAATGCAGGACAATGCTAGACCTCATGTGGCTGGAGTGTGTCAGCAGTTCCTGCAAGATGAAGGCATTGAAGCTATGGACCCGTTTCCCAGGCCTGAATCCGATTGAGCACATCTGGGACGTCATGTCTCGCTCCATCCACCATTGTCAGTTTGCACCACAGACTGTCCAGGAGTTGGCGGATGCTTTAGTCCAGGTTTGGGAGGAGATCCCTCAGGAGATGATCCACCACCCCATCAGTAGCATGCCCAGGCGTTGTAGGGAGGTCATACAGGCACGTGGAGGCCACACACGATACTGAGCCTCATTTTGACTTTTGTGACTAACGTTTTCAGGACATTACATCAAAGCTGGATCAGCCTGTTGTGTGTTTTTCCACTTTAATTTTGTGTGTGACTCCAAATCCAGGCCTCCATTGGTTAATAAATTTGATTTCCATTGATGATTTTTGTGTGATTTTGTTGTCAGCACATTCAACTTTGTACAGAACAAAGTATTCAATGAGAATATTTCATTCATTCAGATCTAGGATGTGTTATTTGAGTGTTCCCTTTATTTTTTTGAGCGTGTATTCTTTCGATGATGATTGTATTTCATTATTTTTTTTTGGTTTTTTGGGGGTTTTTTACTGAAGAGCTTTGTTGTCACAGAAACAAACATTTGTACATGTTTACACCTATTAAGTCTACAAACAGAACAGTAAAAAGTCATGGAAGGTGTTAGCTCAAACTGCTTCCTGAGTGGAGGGCAAAGTAGATGATTTAAATTGGAGATATAATTAATTATCAGAGCTGTCGGTACATAAAACAGCACAGTGTCATAAGTGGACCTCGGGGGGGAAAAAAGCACTACAACAATGTGAAACATGTGACTTTAAGAGAAAGAGAGCTTTACCACAACCACGCTCCGAGATGCATCAAGTACATGAATAACAGGGCAGCTGTACCGAGGGGCGATCTTCACTGCTGTGTGAGTCCTGTTCAAACACACACACACACAGGTAGAGATAGTTATAGGAAGGAATAGTTCCAGTTCCAAATTATACATATAAATGATGGCAATAATATGGGGCTGACTTTGAAGTTGTTGCTCCTCCAATCAGCAGAGGAGTCTTCATGCCCAGACGCTCCATCTCCTTAGCAACATGAATCATCTCATCAAGAGACGGGGTGATGAGACCAGACAAACCAATTACATCTATACACAAACAGACATGAAATAAATGTCATATCCTAGCATGTTTTCAGTAGAGAAATGAACGACCAACCATAATGTTAAAACCACCTCCTTGTATTCGCACTCACTGTCTATTTTTATCAGCTCCATTTACCATACAGGAACACTTAGTAGTTCTACAATTACAGACCGAAGTTTATCTGTGTCTCTGTATACTTTATTACCCTGTTCTTCAATGGTCAGGACCCCCACAGGACCACCACAGAGCAGGTATTATGTGGGTGGTGGAACACTCTCAGCTGTGTTGAGCTGGTGCGAGTGGATCAGATACAGAAGTGCTGCTGGAATTTTTAAACACTGTCCACCATATAAGACACTCCTACCTTGCTGGTCCTTGCTACCTTGCTCATCTGCTGTTGCATAGTTTGTGTTGTTCATCCACTAGCACTGCAGTGTCTGATCCATTCACACCAGCACGCCACCACCACTACAAAACTGTTATGGCAGTGCTGAGAATGATACACCACCTACATAATACCTGCTCTGTGGTGGTCCAGTGGTGGTAATGACCATTGAAGAACAGGGTAATACGGGGTCTGTAATTGTAGAAACACAAGAGATCCTACAAGGTAAATGGAGCATGTAAAATAGATGAAGAGTGTGAACACAATGAGGTGCTTTCAGTGTTTAATTTGGTTTTAATGTCTGCGGGATGGAGAGTTACAGTGTAGGAGCAGCGTAATTCAGCTATGCTTTTCGCCTGTTATGTTTGCCACCAGCCTATCTGCATGCTTTTGTCCCGTAGTAAGTGGTGGGAGGCCAAGATGGAGCTTGGAGTGATGCAGAACCAGCCAAGAAACGACTGAAAATACAAATGCCTGAAAGTTTTGGTTTCTATTGCTTGCTTAGTCTTACTCATAAGTAAGAAGACTGTATGTTCCTCTGTTAAAAGTATCAGCTCTATTCCCCTGCACTACCAGGTCCTCCTTCTCCTCTAATCCCCGGATTTTCCCACTGCATTTGTCTTATTTCCCAAAACGTATCCCTTTTTGACCCTATTGTTTTTACAGTGGTTGTAAGTACACAAGCTCTGCTTCAGATGTCTCCTCCAAGTCCCAGTCATTACATTGATTAGTTTAAATCCAACACCAGCATTTTATTGAATGGAAGTCTGATCACATAAACCAGCTATTGGGTTATAACTATTGGGTTATAACTGTGGTTGGTGTGGATATGGATAACACCACTACTCACCAGGAAGCTACCGTCCCAAGTGGGAGACTGGGGTTTGATTCCCGTTCTGGGTGACTATGCTGTGCTACACCAATAAGAGTCCTTGGGCAAGACTCCTAACACTACATTGGCCCACCTGTAATATGATGAACCTTGTAAGTCGCTCTGGATAAGAGCGTCAGCCGTCATGCCGTAGATGTAGATGTAACTATAAATTATACAGGGCTTTATCAAAGAGAGTTTTTTCATCAAACTAAAAATACTGACATACATAAAATCACTACTCCTCATAATCTTTATGTACTGCCATATTATTTTTTATTCTAAGCACAAAAACCATGTGCTCAAAATCTGTGAACAACTCCGTATAAGACAAACGTCTACATAAACTCTTTTATCTGCACGTCCTGCTTGTTTTGATAAATGGGATGCGTTTCCTTTGAAAAGTATGTTATTGGGTGGGTTTGGGTCACATAACATAGCCCACCTGCTTTCCTCTCAACAGCCTCCTTCAGGATCCTGTCGGGCGGCACCATCACACCCAAATCAATCACTCTGCAAGAAGAAACCTACAACTGTTAGGTTTCCAGATGCACACATACTCACCCTCAATCAAAGGTAATGGCTTAATCACCAGACCCCCACAGTCTTTCATTAGCAGCGAGCACTCTGCTAACTGCCCCATTACAAAGACTGATGATGTTGTTTATGTAGCCATCACAGCTACAACAACAACAACAAGAACAATTCACAGCACCAACACACACAAGCCAGAACACTGGACACTGCAATCAAACTGCTGTATTCCATATTAGTCACACCCTTTATAATAACATCATCTCAGGTGTGTGTTTCTGTTTGTTAGGTTGTAACTCATTAATTTACATTCCATACATACCTGAAGTTGTTGCATCCCAGTACCACACCTACAATATTTTTGCCGATATCGTGGACGTCTCCCTTCACTGTGGCCAGAACTATTGTGCCCTGATAGGGATCCTGCGGATGCACAAACAGAAATCAGTCCCAGGTATAGACTGTAGGGTTAGTTTCTTCTTTTCTTCTCTTTTTCTTAATTATTTGTAACATATACAATGCATATCCCATCACAAACCTTCTTAGTGTATATTTTGGAATATACACATGGAAATAGATACAAATATAATTATTTTTCAGATTTTTGTTTTGTATATTACTGTACACAGAAACATAGTTAACTACACATCTATATTAAATACAATACTTAATGGATGATTCAATTACTCTACAACAAGCTTCTTAAAAAGTCATCAGAAAGAGAGTTATAAAAAATATTATCCATAATATAGTTATTATTAAATTAGCAGCTGGAATGTTCTACTTTTTTAATGATAAAAAAAAAAAAATAATAATAATAATAATAATAATAATAATAATTGTATTGAGAATATTGTTATTATTAAGATCCAGATAGAAGTGCAAATTCCATGAATCCAATTCATATTAAATTTAGACCAAGAAATATGAACCATTTTCCTTCAACAATATAATTTTTTTCTGATTACAGAACCCATTAGTCTCAACCATTTGAAAACAGTGCATGTTTAGAAGAAGGACCTGAGTCCAAACTAAATCTATAAATACCGAAAGCCCGCTGCAGTGATTCTAACAGATGTTACAACAGATGTTCTGCTGCTAATAAGCACAACCTGTGGCTGTGAAGAAGCCCTGTGGCTGTGGGGTCATTTTCAGGGATCAACATATTTGTTTCCTTGTATAGTTTTGTGTCGATTTAGTTTATATACATGTGAACCCTCACCATGTCCTCAGACTCTCCAGATGCTGCCATCATCTCCTCTCTCTCTTTCTCCATAAAGGGAATCAGATAGGCCACTGCCTTCTTCATCACACGGGCCGACTTTATTACCTGAACACACACACGGACGCTATGGTTACATGATCAACATTATATTTTGTGGTGACAGACCTGGACGCTGCCACCAGCCTGAGCTGCTCCAGAGCTCCCGCAAACTCTCCAAGGTACTGAACCCAAGGAGCACTGGCGTCTCCCTCTCTCTCGCTCTTTCTCTCTTCCTGAACCCAGGCTGAGTTGACCCTCCCACTAAAGCATCTCCTCACACTATTCCTCGCTCTTTCTCTTCAGGTCGTTTCTCACCTTTCAGCTGAGACCTACTGACCCTATGTGGCTCACTTGTAGAGCTGCAACGAGAAACTGACTTCATTACATAAAATTGATGGCCAAATTAGTTGGCAACTAATTAAACTGTTGATTAGATGGTGAAGTCATTTCCTCCCCTTCAGTAAAGACCTGTGATTGCAGAATGTAGTTGCAACAGAGCGTAGATAGGCCAGAACACACTGTTTAAATTCAAAATTGTTTTTTTTTTTTAATTAAGAGCAAAAAGGTTTTAGATTTGTTGTATTTAATTGCTGCTACTTTGAGCAGCTTTTACATTTCAACAGGAATATTTACATTTACTTATTTATTTGTGTCAGCAGGAAAGTTCATTAAAACAGTGATTTTTCTTGAATATGGTATATATCTTTATTGTACTGTTAGTTAACCAATGCGTAACTGTTAGTTAACCAATGCGTAAAACACTCAAGTTAAATTTAAGAGCTGATGGCTACATAAAGATTTACTTGGTAACTTAAGAGATTCATAATCCAAAGAATCAGATAGTGGTTTGTGGCGATCCATACTTATATATGTAAGGTATATAACCGCAAACATTTAATGAACACTGATGTTTATTCAGTCAAGTCTACAACATCCTCAGTCAAATGACGTTTTGCAGACCTACATGGCGCAAATTTCAATATGCTATTTTTCATTATTTTGAGCTATTTGTCAAATTCAAAACTTCAGAAAAACGAAAATGCCATAATATTCACACAGACCACATTTTATGAGCCTATTTTTCATAATGCTAAATTCAACAGTAAATAAACTAAAATAAACAGTAAATGTTCAATAAAGCTGTATCAAAACATTGCATGTGACCAGGAGTGCCAAAAACACGTTTGCACACAACTGCACGTTAGGACTGTCAAACATTGAAAATAATAAAAGTTGTGATTTATAGAAAGGTTTTAAACTGTTCATAAAGCAGTACAATTTGTTTACCATACAAAACAAAAGACAACAGGACATCAAGAGGCGTTCAATTACAAACTAAAACAGACATCATTTA
Source organism: Prochilodus magdalenae (assembly GCA_024036415.1). Lineage (NCBI taxonomy): Eukaryota > Metazoa > Chordata > Actinopteri > Characiformes > Prochilodontidae > Prochilodus > Prochilodus magdalenae. The sequence goes on along the minus strand of JAMWET010000512.1, from coordinate 67,173 downwards.
TTCATCATCATACTGTCCCTCGCTGCCTCACTTCATTTACATCTCTATTTATAAATGAAACATAATGAGCCTAAAACACTCCCTCTGGCACAAACATCAGAGATTCCAGTAAAACCCTTATTAATAAACAAGCTGTTAATATTGCACATGATGCTTTTAACAAGGTATTTAATAAATCATAAAATCGGGATTGTCTTTGGTGGTGCAGTTTTAATCAGGGATTTATTTGCTTTTGCTATTAAAGAAGAAGCTTCTTTCAAGATCGCTGTTCCTGCTTTAACACTGTCTGAGAGGCTCAGTCAACAGCATACTTTAAATGAAGGAGACTTTTTTGTTTTTACCAAAACAATGGGGTTTGGGTTTGTGCTGCATGCTAAACCCAACTTCTAATTACTGAGCAAGTCAGAGACTTTACAGACATTTATACAGACAAAAAGTATTTATATGAATTATTAATCCTGAAAAATTCACAAACTAACTTTTGAGGGATTCAGGCAATTAAATGGAAAAGGAAAAGTGTGTGGCACCACTGGAAGTGAAAGAGGGTGTGTACTGTTGGCTGACCTGCGGCAGGAACATCTTTCCAGCTCCAAACAGATCACCCACAGTCTTCATGCCATTCATGAGCGGTCCCTCTATAACATGGAGTGGACGGGGATAGCGGTCAGCCTGCGCACGAGCCTCCTCTGTGTCCTCGACTACATACTTCTCTATGCCCTTCATAACACACACACACCAAACACACACCAAACACACACACAGACACACACCGAACACACACACAGACACACACCGAACACACACACACACGCACGCACGCACACACACATGCACGCACACACACGCACGCACACGCACACGCACGCACACACGCACGCACGCACACACGCACGCACGCACAGACACACACTTTTTTTTATTTACATTAAGTAAATTGATGGGTGATTAGTGGTGAAGGGGAGAAAAGCATTCGTATTCATGTATTCATGTATCCATGATGGCCATTGTTCTTTGCCAAACAACACAATATAGAGAAATATTAACCATAATAATGCTATAAATACACATAAATACTTCAATGAAAGATTTAGCAGATTGTCTGAGTGAAAATATGTGGACACCGTGTATGAAACAACCAGCACATATACAAACTCACTCTCCTACCTTTATAAGCGCATACTCCAGTCTCTCCTCCACACTCCCCTTTCTCCACTCATCTGTCTGAATCACCTTCTTCCCTCCTTTGGCGTTGTTCTAAAACACACAGTTCAAGCTAGAAATTATTGTTCATATTCAAACCGGTGTTCACAATACTATTTAATAATGAATTATTATATGTATTATTATTATTACTCCTACTACTACTACTACTACTACTACTACTACTATTATTATTATTATTATTATTATTATTATTAATCACATTAAGGGCTGAACTGCTGTAGACTGGTATGTATATATGTTGTTTTCAGTCATATTACAAAAACAGCAATGCATTTAAAAAAAAGGTTTCCATATTTGGTATATGGAGTAAGAATGTTCAAATTTTAGAAATGTGTAGAAATTACATTAAACTACAGAAGTAAAAATACAGGCCCTTTAACCAACAAAACAACCAAAAAGTACCTGAGCATACTGCAGCAGCTTCTCCGTGGCATCTGGCTCTCGATTCCAGATCAGGTTCTCACAAAGCACCAGGAGCTCTTTATCAATGTCGTCATACACTGGCAGATTTCCTGCGTTCACTATACCCATATCCATCCCATCCTGCAGAAAAGCAACCGAGACAGGTTAGATCACCATCAGGTCTGTTACCAATTGTTATACTATATTATTTAATGATGAATAGGCAACAACAGTCTGAACATTAAACAGGTAGCAGCAAACGTAACTAGACTAAGCAGTCTTTGCTGAGAACTACTGATGGATCAGTCCCTTCATACGTGTTACTTTTTGATCATGTGTAGGTTTGTGAATATCCATATACTCCTTTAAAAAAGGGGCTCTCTCTCCCTGACATGACCCAGAAGTACACCTGTCTAGAACAGCCCGTCACTTCTTACTCCACTATAAACTTTGCTTCGACTATCAAACTCATTTAAAGCTTTAAATGACCTTGTGAAACTGAAAAATTCAGGAAAAATACACAATGGGTGCCATTTCTTTTGCTTCTCTCCTCATTCTACAGTATATAAGGGGAGCTTTGTATTTCTGTTAAATTTTTCTGTCCATGTTTAGTTAGAAGTTCACCTTCCTAATCATCTTATCCACTGAGATTTTGGAAAATGGTTCTTGGAAAATAAATAAACCTGAACTGGCTCCCTGGTTGCTAGCCAATGTTTAATTTGGAAGCAGGTCTAGGGAAAGAGCCCACTCATTTTCTGTTACGGCTCAGCCCAGGCCAGGTTGGAATATGCTTGCGTAAGTGAATATGGATAAATATGGATAGATATGGGGTAAATGCGGTCAAGACCTATATCTGAGCACCGTCGAACGTGGTTTGACTAACCTAATCCTAATCCACATCTGATATACATAGTCCAATTACAATACGTCCTAAAGGTGTTTGCCTCTTGGTATAGTTAAAACATCAACATCACGAGTTAACTGCAAATCTCAGTGAAGCTGTGGCGGCACCTTAATGGCATGGTAGAGAAAAGCTCCATGCATGGCCTCCCTGATAGCCTCCATGCCTCGGAAAGAAAAAGATAGGTTGGACAGACCTCCACTAACACGGGCTCCTCGTAGAGTCTCCTACAGACACAGAGAGAAGAAGAGAGTGACAGGGAGAAGGTTGGGTGGGGCAGTGTGCAAGAGTCAAACATTTTGAATAGATCAGTTAAAAAATCTTACCTTAATAATTCTGGTGGCTTTGATGAAATTGATGGCGTACAGGTTGTGTTCCTCCATCCCGGTGCCTATGGTCAGGATGTTGGGGTCAAAGATGATATCGTTTGGGTTGAACCCCACCTTGTTGATCAGGAGTTGATAAGCTCTTGTGCAGATCCGCACCTTCTGGTCGATTTCAGTAGCCTGGGAAGAAAATGGGGAAAAACATACATACATACATACATACATACACACACACACACACACACACACACACACACACACACACACATACATACATACATACATACATACACACACACACATATACATACATACATATACATACAAACATACATACACACACACACACACACACACACACACACACACACACATACACACATACACACATACATACATACATACACACACACACACACACATACATACATACACACACACACACATACATACACACATACAATTTTGATATACAGAGAGCAAGAGAGTATGTCTATTGTTCAACTAATTAACATCTAATATATATAGTCTATAGTTTAACACACATAATCCCAAAGTAATTCAGTTAAAATGATTATGATTTATTTGCAACGCAGAATTTTACTACACCAAATATTTAAAAAATATAACCATATAAACATCAGGACTTGATTTAAGGTGCAGGTTAGTTAAGAGAGAATTGGTACTCTGTATTGGCCTATATTCATAGATCAAATATCAGTGCCTCCCTTCTCTATAGTGCGTGGTGAAAATTTGTTCCTCAGTATAATGGTGGAGGAGAAGCCAAGTCTACAGCAACCAGCACAGTTTTAACTCGTATTGTCTTTTGGGTTTGTAGTTTTTAGTAGTTTTATTTGTTTATTTTCTTTATTTTAAGTTATATTACTTTTCCCATATTTTATTTCACATAAACATGTATTTAATAGTTTATTGCTGAGTTTTGCTTTTATACAAATCTATTTGTGCACCTGTTATCATTCTGTTGCTTTTACTTCAGTTGTGACACTCTGTGTTAAAGATGAGCATTCCCCTCAATGTAAACACAAGCTTAAATAAAGAACACGCTGATCAAGATTAAATAAAAATGTTTGTTCCCAATGTGAGATCGGCAATCAGTCACAATACAGTTTTCACTTCGTGTGTGCGATTGTGTTGCAGTTGTATGACATAAATAATATCCAGCCTGGAAACTGTGCAAACATTTCCGACAAAACAAAGCTGCAGCCTCCAGCAGACCCCAGTAACGCAAACCCAAATGAAGCAGGTGTCCAGAGCACGTGTCCGGAGCGACCCAAGTCTGGACTGTGTCAGGTATGCACACCAACCTGCCCTTCTTCATCAAACGCCATGACTACCACGGCGGCGCCGTAGCGACGAACTTGTCTCGCACGCTTCAGGAACTCCTCCTCACCCTCCTTCAGGCTGATGCTGTTGACGATGCACTTTCCCTGACAGCATTTCAGCCCTGCCTCGATCACGGCAAAGTTAGAGGAGTCGATACACAGTGGCACCTGCACGTTAAGACACTTCAGGTTAGTTTTAGGTTCTGTGTTTGACAAGCTTTGTACATTCAATATTGTCTGAGACCCCCGCCCCCCTTTTCGTCTAGTTAATTTCCAGCCAAAATGTCCAAACAGGCACATTATCCTTTTTTGTAAATTACAGTTTAGCACCAGGAAAGAGCAGAAATTCTAAACTGGGGTCCAAAGAGTGTAGAAAGCACCAACAGTAATAACCCCATACTGCTATTTGTGTGTTTCTAAAGCTAAAGAGCTGCATGGGAGCGTCCGTACTCTGGCAATGTCTGGCTCGGAGGCGATGAGGTTGCAAAAGCGTGTCATGGCGGAGGGTCCCTCCAGCATCCCCTCATCCATGTTAATGTCCAGCACCTGGGCGCCCATCTCTACCTGAGTTTTAGCGATACTCAGTGCCTCCTGCACACAATCACAAACACACATATTACAGTAATGGGTGTCCAAAAAATTAATGACACTGTTTCATTAAATCATATGACTACTTTCAGCACATATGTACTCAAATCTGCTCCGTTTTCACAAAGTTCTGTCATAGCTTTATACTCTATTTTATTTATGTGACAACAGACAAAATCACATGATTCCACAGAGTGTAGGCATGCACCAATATACTTTTATCATAGTAATTATCTAAATTTTCTTTTTTCTTTTTCAACAGTTCACTATAGTATTACAGTATTGCTTACGAGCACCGTATAGCCTGCTGAAGGTCCAACTACGATTCAGTATGCACTACTACATATAATAATTTGTGCAGTATTAACACACGAGTACTAGGGCTGTACAAACATTTTTAAAATATAAAATATCACAACATTGTTTTGTGACACTGTATTAATTTTCAAAACCCAGTATTGATATTTAATCAATAGCTACAGTCAAAGATTATTGACAGACAGACTCCTCCACATAAACAAACATCGTTAGGCCACACCGTTAGCGTTAACATTAGGTAAACATAAACATATGAAAGTTTTCCTGAAACTAGAGAAAAAAAAAATCACAATATCACCATGTTAAATATATCAATATATCACAACACACTAAATCATAACCCTTGTGTCATGATACGCATCTTAACACCAAGATCCTGCCAATAGTACCCTTTATTAGTGCCATGCTAATTGTTACAGCCATTCAAAGAACTAAAGCAATAGTAAGATAAAAACCCAGCTACATTATCTAGAAGGTTCTAGAAAAAAGTCTGATCTACACTGAGCAAAACTGCTAACATGATCCAGTTCAAATGCTAAAATGTACATATGTGCATTTCATAGACTTCGCTCAGACTTACCTCATAATTCCCTGACATGATGAGTTTGGCAAACTTTCGTGATCCAGCAACATTACAGCGCTCCCCGATGTTCACAAAATTGGTGTATGGCCCGATTCGAAAAGGCTCCAGACCTAAAACACAGTGGACAGTGTAATATGAGCATTAGGATTTGAAGAAAGTTTGACTGATTGCTTGATTAATAACTTTCAGAAACTACATTATGTTTTAAAGCCCTCTGGACTTCACCGCTGTTAAAGACCACTTACCAGAAAGCAGCATATAGTCACTGAAGATGTCTTTTTGTGGAACTCTGGGCTGGCACTGTTTCACACTCTCAGATATCGCACTGCATCATAAACAAAACAGACACACAAACAAGCAAATGTACAACATGTACAAAACATACTGAAGTCTGGCGGTGAATAAACACAAGGCTGAGATTACTGTGAGTACGGAACTGAGGAAAGACTCTGATCTAGATGAGCCATGAAGGGGGTTATTACCGTATGTGGTCCGGCGTCGTTCCACAACAGCCACCAACAATGTTCACCAAACCATCCGTTGCAAACTCCTGCGCGATGGGAAGACTTTAATACTTTTAAACAATAAAAGCCACAGTACAGGTTCCTTTTCCATTCAGTGGCATTATAGTCTTTATTTAATCAGTTACTAAATGACTGCAGCATGTGACCTCCTCCAAATATAAATATTTATACATATATTTATATTAGAAAATATCATATATACTGCATATGAGTTTTAGATCAGTTTGATCAGTTGGAACAGAAAGAAAAAAACAGTAGTGCTTACATTTACTACTTAAATACATACTTAAATCCAACACTAAACCCAGTTGAAAGGCAATTTTAAACTTATAAACTTGCTTTATAATGAAACATGCATTGGTCAGTGTTCTATAAATACTGATGACATTCACAATATAATTCGAAAAACATATAATGGTGTATATTGTATACATCGCTTAGTCCTACAATCACTCTCCTAGTAGTTTTGTGCTGAATTATATTTGCATAATTACAACGTTTGCATAACTATAAAATTTGCATATTTATTTTGCAATTCTGATAAACACCTGAAGACCTCATATAGGGGAAATAAAAATTTTCCCACAGTACACACAGTAATACAAGGTTGGAAAACAGTCATGTAACAATTACCAAAGACTGATTTCAGGGAATAAACCACAACAACAATAACTGAAGTTTCTACAATGTGGTGCCAACACTGAACGTCTGAAAGGAGTGAAACCTGAATCTCACCTTTATATGGGAAGCAGTGACCTCAGGCGTTTCGTCATATCCTCCAAATGTGTTGGGGAGACCTAAAGATCAGCAAACATAGATAGACAGAGGTAAACTAAGCCTTCAGTGTGAGCTCAACCATGACATGACAGAGCAGCGCCGCCTTACCCGCGTTGGGATAACATATGACGAAAGCGTCGGTGCTCTTCCCAATTGCTTCAATAAATGGCCTCATATCAGTGGCTCCCAGAGCACAGTTCAGACCAATGCTGTAGGAAAGGAGAAGCTCTGTTAATGGAGTGTAAAGAGTGCAGCAAAGGGCTCATCATTAAGTGGGTCATAGTTAAGAAATTCTGATCAAGAACGCACTACTGGTTTTGTCCACTAGGAGAGCATGTCTCACATGTCCTATTATGTATATCGGAGTGATGAGGAGTAGTGGTGTGTTAGATTGTGTTATTACTAAAGGTTTAGTCAAGCACTGTTTCAGAGTTGTCCTCTCATCACTAAAGAGAAGTCTTACCACATGGGCTTCATATGGGACACGCTGACAATGAAGGCCTCTCCTGTCTGCCCTGAGAGAGTGCGGCCACTCTTATCTACAATAGTCCCTGAGATCTGTAACACATGCACACAAAAAGAACCCCATTAAGTAACAAATCGCTTCCCTATAAAGGTGTGTGTGTGCGGGGATGGGGGTTCTCCAGTACATAATATACGCAAAAAAATATATAATATATTATATATATAATATACATATAAGAATATTAAAAGTATGAATAATGTTTCAGTGCAGAATATTGCTCAAAACTGAAACAATTTAAATAAATATCTAAAAACAAATAAATCAGATAAAAACAAAAACAGACTGAAATAAAACAAGTAAAATAAATAAATAAATACATAATTTATGTATGTATGTACATGTTACTTACAAAAATGGGTCTCGGTTCATAAGCTTCTTCAAACAGCATGTCAATAGCAAACAGAGCAGCCTTAAAGAGAGAAAAAAACATGCATGCCAAATAAACTGTTAAAGTAAACAAAATAATAAGATCTGAGTTTTTATTTTCCATGTGTCAAATGTACAGTACTGTTTTACATAATACAGAAATTAGAAACACAAACTAAATAAAACTAGATGTTTTCAAACGCTAATGACCAGAAATGCCTCATGTCCACACAGCACACAGAATTAGGTCCAATACACGATTTGCCACGATTTCTGTGGCCTACTTTGTTGAAAAATATAATTTGGGGGGGGACAAAGAGAGAGGCAGAGAAAAACAGAGACAAAAAAGTGACAGAGACAGAGACAGAAAGTGAGACAGAGACAGAGAGAGGCAGAGGCAGAGGCAGAGAAAGAGAGAGACAGAGAAAGAGAAAGACTGACAGAGAGGTGTACCTTGGCATTAGCCGTATCGAAGATGGTCTCTACCAGCAGGATATCACTGCCTCCGTCCAGCAGCCCTCGTACCTGCTCTGCATATGCCTCCACCAGCTCATCAAACGCTACACAAAACACAAAACAACTCTTAAACCCACTCTAAACATGTTCACCAAGTAGTTAGTACCATTAGTTGTTAACGTTATTTGGAGTACTTGGTAGTGAACAAGTATAAACATCCGTCAGTCACGTCAGAAATATTCCAGATATCATGGCTAAATGCTTTCAAGCTCTCATTCACAAAATCTACTGCCCTTTAGCTCCCCCTGCTGGTGAATGAAATTGGTTTATGGGAGCATTCAGTATGAGCAAAGACAATCTGACTCTCCATCCCGACACAGCAAGTAAAGAAAAACATTTTCTACTCTAATCTGTTTTCTATTAAATACCAAAACCAATAGCAAAGACCAAGAATGTGGGGCCTAATCTGAAGTGTCAAGAACATGTGGAGGGTCCATCTGTGCTAATCTCAATGAATGCACATATCCACATTGAAATAATCTTAGACAGTAACTGAAACAGTCATTTCTGTTATTTCAGCACAGGGGAATACACTGGACTACATTACAGGCTACTGACAAAGCAGGCCATTCATAGATCTTATACATGTGAAAGATGAAATACGGCTTGTTACCAGTTTAAATTTTAAATCAATGTCAATTTTAATCACCTCCTGCTCTGAGCAATATTCTGTATCAATGTATCAAACCATAATTAGGAACATCTTGTTATTGAATGGTAATAAATATTAATAATATATATAATAAATCAGTTTTAAAGTAATATGTTTAATCAGTTTGTGCATTCAGAATGTACCTGTGAGATAAACGACAATAAAGCTTAAATGTTTATTGACGTGTTATTGGTCTACTTTAATGGGCTGGGATACTCCAAGGCACATTATTTCTAAGATGATTAAAAAAATAGCAGAGTAATCATCACAATAAGCACTCTACCAGTTAAGACAACCGTAAAAGATGCTTTTCTGGAAACAAAGGAGGAAAAAAAAGAGAATTTAAAAAAGAGAATTAGGAATGTCTAAAATGAGACTGACACCCCTGTTTAAAACAGACAACTCACTGATGTTTCTGAAGTCTGGTCTCTCCACTGATGGGGATACAGACAGCGTTCTGTTTGTTGGTCCCACAGCTCCGGCCACGTACCGTTTCACACCTGTAGGTCATACAGAGCGTGTTTACTCTGACACAGCCTCCTTTTATTACAGTGTTGTATATGATTTGATGTGTGTGGCATTACAGTATTTTGCATTACAGTGTATAGAAGTGCCAGGACTTATTATTTGGGCATGATCATACCTGTCTCAGCTGTGATGTCATCAGCTGCCTTCTTGGCTATTTCTGCTGATGCCTTGTTTAACCTGTAAGCCTGCACCAAATCAACAAAGTGAGAAAACAAGTAACTACCTGGGAAGCTACACTACAATGTTAATAGGTATTGTTACATGGACGTCCACTGCATTCTACAGAAATCACTTAAACTCCAGGTAACATTGTTTTGTCTACACTACAGAATAAGTGTGAGGCTAGTTTGTGCCTCTCTTCAATAAAAGAAGGTGTTCAGGTTTTGGGATTTCTTTAAACAATCCCCTTCACAAACCGCCCAGTGCTGTGGGGTGTATCTAATCCATAACCCCTTCTGTCTGTGAACAGTTCAGTAACCGCCGCTTCATAAGAGCTAAATGTGTTGCGACAGCGGTACCTGAAATTCAGGCACCACAGATTTGAAATGTCTCCTAGTTTCACTGTTAGATGCATTAAACGAGGCCCACCAGGTGATGTGTTGCAATTCATCTTCTAACCTGATGGAGGCAGCAGTACCACAAACATATAGAAACCTCACACTGTGTTAACCAAGTCGGGTATGGTGTAACAGCCTTTTGCTCTTATTAGACAACAAATACATTCATTCATTACTACAGCCAAAAAGCAAGAAGCTGAAAGATAGAAATCAGAACACTCCTTCAATGTGAGCCATAGAAACTAACTTTTACACAAGTTTATATAGTCATTTCTGTAACAATCTGTTTCATTTAGCAAATAAACAGTAACTGCGCCTTAAAACAGTCAGGAGTGTGCTCTCTGTAGAGGAAGCGTTGGTGTGATTTCACACACAGGCGTGATAACAACTCCTGTATTTTAATATGAAAATGTTCAGATTCATCTGTGTATAGAGATGTTTACTACATTATAATATGATGCCCTGTAGTGTTGGGAGAAAGTCACATGTCTAATATGAAATTTACATTTACATTTACGGCATTTAGCTGACGCTCTTATCCAGAGCGACTTACAAGGTTAATCATATTACAGGTAGGCCAGTGTAGTGTTAGGAGTCTTGCCCAAGGACTCTTATTGGTGTAGCACAGCATAGTCACCCAGACCGGGATTGGAACCCCAGTCTCCCACATGTGGTGGCTCTCTGGCGGGCAGTGGTGTTATCCGCTGAGCTACACCAACCACCTACCACCAGTGTGAAATGCTGTGCTTGTGTCATGAAAAATGTAAACAAAACATTTCAATAACTGAAACTAATAGAGTAAGCCTGTTAGTGCAGAGACGAGTCAGTCTGAGTCTCACCAGTTCCTCCAGTCCGTAATCTGCCTGAGCAATCCTCGTACTGCTGAATGTGTTGGTCTCAATGATATCAGCCCCAGCAAGCAGATACTCCTGCAGAGAGAGATAGAGAGAGAGAGACAGAGATAGAGAGAGAGAGAGAATACTGTATTTTTGACCAATCACATCACAGTACGTGTCAATCATATAGTAGAGGTGTAAGAGTTGTAGACTACAGACAATAAAAGCAAAAATATTTGTTCATAATTTCAGGAACTGTTCCTACACATGGTATCAGTGTATTTGGCATTGTTTATTGTTATTGATTATTTCATGTGCAGCATAAATGTCTGCATCAGCAGTTACATTCAATGAGGCCCATCAGTGATAAAGAACTAAACATATTTTTTTATATTATTGTGACGATTGTGGTAAACATAAATCTTAAGCGTCTATTTGTTCATGCAAAGAAAATGTGATGGCAGTAAAGCGCTTGTATCCCTGCAACATTTCTGACTAACAAAGTCTGCAACCAACCAAACCAAATGAAAGGCGTCATGAAATCTAATAAAATGTCATGCATTCTAAAGAAATCTAATAAACCAAATAAAGCATCACGCATTCGCAGGAAATCACAAAAACTCAAACTGTAGTTAGACAAATTAAGTGATCCAAGTGATATCTAACCTGTAGCAGCCAAGTCCTTCAGTGTATCCTCCTGACACTCAGCATGAACAGAGGTAATTAATCAATTAATCATGTGTGTAATGTCTCTCACAGTAATCAATAATTAATTTCACACAATAGCTCCACCTTTATTATATATAAACTGTTGATCTGCTGTCATTCAGACTTCAGATGTTTGAACTGACACACTGGACAGCCTTTTCAAACTTTTTTTAATAGCCCATCATATGTGCCATTTTTGACCACTGCAGCCAAAACGTTTCTGTGCAGCCCCACAAAGACACTTCTAAACACGTAACATACAAACACCCACCTTGTGGATGCTGTAGATGACTTCAGGACGGGTGATGCTCAGTAGGTCGTTGTTGCCCTTCAGAGCTTTGGGGTGGTCTTTGAACTCTTGACCCCTGAAGTCCTCTTCTTGCAGATGCTTCTGCTGGATCATAGTGCCCATTGCTCCATCCAGCACCATGATCCTCTTCTGGATGGTCTCTCTGAGCTCAGCTTCAACGCTGGACACTCCACTCCCTCCTACACAAGTTTAATAATGAGCTCACCTGATTTACTAACAATATCCAGTTCAGTATTTGCCTTGGCTGCAGCACAGTCTTTACCACGGTCTTTACAGAATACCTAAATACCTAATGCTACTGTATGTTACCATGCATCATATTAGCCACAAGTCAAAAACAAGACATGTTACAACACAATAAAACACACTACACTGCTACACCCTTTCCTCGCGGGCCAGACTAATAAGATCACCAGTCATCCCAGGAACAATAAAAATAACGTTCAGGACAACCGGTTTGGAGTTCTTCAGTGCTGATTAACTTGCACTGCAAAAACCAAACACTTAATATCTGTAAACATATACAGAAAACCCTGAATCACCCACCACTTAGAAATGTTTATCTGTTTCAGCTAGCTTTTAGGTTTGTCAAATTCCTGTCATAGACATGCCCCTAAATTATTCATCAGAATGTAGTGGGAATTTCTATGGAATATCAGAACCAGTTCCTTAAAGCTTGTAAATTTGATTTACTGTTTTACACTCACTGTAGAATCTTGTGAAATACTGCAGCACTACTAACAGAATACAGACAAGAGCTGGCTGTGTTTAGTGATTTGCCTATGGTGTTTCATAACACCTGAGGATTTACACTTTCAGAGCCAAGCTTTCACAGCACAGTAATCTTGGCCTGTTATTCTAAAAGCAGCCATTAATGATGATACAGTTTGATACCTGTTTGTAATTACTGTTGCCCATTACAGAGCATGTTGGTTCTGAGGAGCAGTGGTATTATTATATATTATTATGATAAATAAATAATTGAGAGGTAAAAAAAAAGAACACATCCTGAATTTACTGGGCTTTGCGTTGTCATTTCTGGATTATATGGGCTGTATGGTATGAGCATAAAAGGCAATGCCTGAGTTGTTGGATATTATGAATGTTCTTCTTATCACGTGTAAGTTAGGGCTACATGATATTGAGAAAAAAAAATTTACACTGCAATATACATTACATTGAGATTGGGAAAAAAACAGAAACATTGAACAGCTGGAAAGAAATAATTATTGAACTATGATTGGTGCGATTCTGTAGGGGACAGCTTCTACACAGAAAAAATAAAAGAGCTGAAACACTGTATGGAAGACTTTCTCTGAGTGTGAAGGAAATGTACATCTATACAGTTTGTTTCTCCCCAAACATTAAAGCAGGTGAGGGGTGACTTCTTATTGTGTGTCCAAGAATCCTTGGAATAAATGATATGCGATAACTGTCTAATGTGGATTTCTCTTGGAACATGACTGTTATTATAGAAAAAAACCATGAAACAACATCTGCTGCTTACATCAGACCAGCACTGTCAGTTTTAAGGCACTGAAAGACTTTCAGCATTGACTTAATCAGCTTTTAAAAAAAAGCCCTCCTCAGCTACTGTGTGATAATGCTATGCTGTATGTAATGTTATGCAACTAAACTGCTGCCTTGAAAAACATCTCTTTTTAATCTACTACTGTAGGGTCCAGGGTCGCGCTACACGGCCCGATTAAGGATAACAGCAACACTGAGTGCATGCAGCATGTGCAACACATGGCCATTTAATACACAGCTATTAGGGACTGTCAAACCTGAGAAGAAGCCCAGCGAACGCACTACTGTAAAAGTGACCCAAACGAAGACACTCTGGCTCAGGTAAAGACACTCAGCTGAGTTCCGCCTCGTCATTTTAATGCTGGTAGTATTAATCCTATGTGGATAATATCTCCCCTGGAGTTTTATGGAGCTAATAATAAGCACTACAGAAGGACATATCCCTAAGAGATTCCTCTACTTTCTATATCTCCCAGCCGGTGGTACAGTGCCAGCAATCTCTAGCTGCTATTTCAATGTAAAACTTGAAAGTCACTCTCTACAGACACTGTGTGGATTATCTTATCTAAGCTCCTAAGGACATTGTGGCTCTACAAGGCAGGCTTAACTGGAAGATGAGCTGCTCTGATAAAGATACGAAGGGCTCGTTCTAAACCATTCTAAATGTTAGTACAAACTCACCAATTTGTAGTTACACGTGATTAAACACTACATGTTTCTGATCATAGATCCCCCTAAATCTTATGAGCTGTATAGCTCCTTTAAAATGTGATGTTATAGTAAAGTAATTAGAAGTAACAGTAACTCAGGTTCACTCAAATGTATTTTCTGTGTACTTTTAAGTGATAATAATCCTGGATACCTCCAATATAGTGCCTCATCTTTAGTTCTTAACTGTTGTTCTGAATTACTTTTAAAGTGGCTAATAATATTATTTTGTATTATGTCTTATTATAGCTCAGTGTTAAGAGTTATTAAGCCCAGAAAAGATACATAACCTACATGTCTTAACAGCTCTACCTAGTGGTGACAGCAGGAACACAGCTGTTAAATAATCCTGGCTGAAAGAGACAGAAGTCAAGTGTGCGCTGCTCATTCAGATACTGTCAGTCTGTCAAATGTCTGGCATGAACACTCTAGGTGCCACTCCGAAAGATGCATTCATAACGGGTATGGCCATTGTTTGCCTAAAGGTTGTTGTCAATCTTAAGTCGTTTATGGACTGAGTGTGTATGTAGGTCTGTAGCCCGTCCTCCCTGAACTTACTGACTCACCAGATCAGCTAATCAGACAGTGAGGAACAACGTACCGATTCTAAGCAGCTGTGCGGAGTGTGAACTTACCTTTCCTTGCAGCATAATCAACAGTGGGGGGCATTTTAGCACGTCTGCGAACTTTAAAGTTGAACCGAGATGCAAGGGTAAAACAAGAGCGAGTCGCTGTTTGCCCCGTGTTAATTTCTTCTAACACACTTCAGCCCCGCTGAACTTTCTGCAGCTCCACTCGCCCCAACGTGCCTGACACATGTTGCACAGCGCATGCGCAAACCGAGCCCGGAGTTGCACCATTTCCGCCTCAGAGTAACAGAATGAAGCCGGTTTACAGAGAGCGGAAAACAGCCAGTCAGTAAACCAGCCAGCAAACCTCAAACTGCAGCTGTGAACATGAATCAGTAAAAAATATACTCATTATTTCACAAACGTAGCGTGTTTATAGATATGGGTGATTAATGCGATCCTCTATTTTTCAGCTTTTTAAAATGTATTTATTTATTTCTAAATAACTTTAAAGACTTTAAAATTAGCAACTCATTCGAATTTAAAGGCCTAATGAAGCCCTTACTTCTTTAGTCATTTTTATTTATTTATTTTATTAATAGCGTAGTGCATATAATAATATAATATACATAGTGCATATAAATGACATATAGCAGTGTGTGCATATGTCTAGATTTTTTTTTTTTTTTTACATTTTTCATGAAAAAGTACATATTTTATCATTAATTTACTTGCGTTTTGTTTTTAAGAGGGCTGTAATTATTTAATAATTTAATATAATGTTTCACCTCAACCAAAACTGGCCTTTTACACTTTTACACTATCGTATATTCATGTATGCATTTGTGGTTTTACAATGGAATTTACACTTTACACTGTTAGTTACTGCTACAAGTGAACATGTTTCCTTTCAAATTCCCTGCCATACAATACACACACACACACACACACACACATACATATATATATATATATATATATAGTTTTCTGTATTGTTAATATATATTTCTAATTCTATTCTAAAATGTATTAACCCTGAATGTGGTTTAGGACGCAGCTATAAAACAAAAAGTTTTTTGAAAAAAGTTTATGTCAAATGTTTTGCTAGTTATGTCATCATCCATTACACTATACTGTTTACTTAATACTGCATGTATTATTGTGCCACATCCACCTACCCTAACTTTTATTTTTTAAAATCAAAAATTAAAATTGTGCGCTGTACAAAAGTGGTAGCACCTTTAATTTACTTTATTTACACATTTAAGTTTGTTCTTTGTAAAACCGTGTTTCTCAACTCTGGTCCTGGAGACGAGGCCCTCTGTTCTTGTTTTAGTGCCTTTCGCTGTGTTAGCATATCCACTTGAAGCCAAGAATGGGATGGTAATGAGCTGATCAGTTGGATCTGGTGAGCTGGGAGCAGGGCATTATAAATTGCAGGGCAGTGGTTTGCACATGGCTGTATGTTTTTAAGGGTATGTTTTGGAGAATTGGTGAAATACTCCTCATAGTCATAAATAACACAGTACCCAGTCCTCATACTCCTCCTTAAAGAGTGTAGATTTGATGATGTGTGATCAGTGGTAAGCTCTAGTTACATTTACACCACTCTATGTATAATAAAAAGAATTTTTTTATTTTTCTTCACAATCAAGCCATTTAGACCTTACAATAAAGAAGAAAGTACACCAGTTGTTTGCTGTCAGCCCAGTTTATTTGATTTTTCATGAACTAATACACACTGTGGTAATTGTGAGAGTGTGCGCATGGATGCCAACCATGTTTTGGTTAGCAATAAGCATATTTAACGCTTGAAAAGATTTTATCCATTGTTCTTAAGAGGTCACTGGGATTGTTGTTATTATGGTTTCAATGTTACCCAGAAATAGTATCTGCCATCGTCTGCTTTAACCTCATTCTAATATTATAATATAACCTCATTCTAATAATTTACTATACGGCAACCCTCATGAATATGCAGTAAATATTATATATACTGATACTCTCACTGTAGCATCATGGCCAAGTAATCAAACATTAGATGTCAGCAGCATTTTGTCAATAGTAGATCTGCTGCTGGAGCACACTGCTAGAGTGAGCACTTTTTTTAGATAGGCATTTTATTATTCAGCAAAAAAAAAAAAAAAGGAACAGAGAATGTGGCTCTGCTGTGTGCCATTAGAGGTCGCTCTCTCCATACAGTGCAGTAGAGAAGGCAGAGTAGTCCAAAGCTCCTGGAACTCCATCAGGCCCAGCGTACAGGGGCATCCTGGAGATGCAGTACTCTGCCTGCTCAGGTGGCAGCTCACGCCTCAGCTCTTCAATCAGAATATATGGCTGTGGAGACAGCAGAGATGGCATAAGTGAAAACAGCAACACTTACAAGGCAGAAATAATCACTGAAGTTATTCAGATTCACAAATGTACTTAGATATAATCTGTATTTGTTAATGTATTATGTTGGTGTGTTATGGATATGTATGTAATCTGTTAATATGTATGTTATATTATTTCCCAAAAATGCAAGGTTCTAAAATAAATGTAATTCCAGACTAATAGGCAATACCGTTTTACAACTGCAATTTTAATATATAAATATATATATATATATATATATATATATATGCACAGCAGCAACGTAAAATCCAAAATTTGATGTTATGTTTGATGTTATGTTATGTTATGTTATAGCTATGTTTGTGTTATGTTATGTTATAGCTATGTTTGTGTTATAGCTATGTTTGAGTTGTGATATAGCTGTGGTATAGCTATATTATAGCTATGTTACGTGTTATATACTATAATAATGGTGTGTCAGTCCAGCACCACAGATCCACAATCGCACCTTATCTCCTGCCAGGATCCTGAAGGAGGCGGCAACCTGTTCCACAGTGTCTGTTTCAGTCGTCTCACGAGTCATGAAATCCACAAAGGACTGGAACGTCACCAGTCCCTTACCGTTTGGATCAACCAGTGACATGATACGGGCAAACTCTGCCTCCCCCTACACAAACACCCAAAAATCAATGTACAGAAACAACTTAAAATCTAAAATTATTAGATATTTAATTTTACTCATACAGTAGTGGGGGAGTCAGCCATATTTGTTCTATGTAATTCAGTGGTCAGAAAGATCATTCAGTGTTCAGTCTTAAGCGAAATGGTTTATTTTGGAAAAATACTCTGGCTCAAAACCATCATAAAACTTGGCAACAGACAGCATATTCATAACCATTACACGTTATAACTTTGAGTTTTGAGAGGCATTTAACTCGTCTGGACATCTGGTTCCCTTAATCCCCACTATTAAAAATTCTGATTCAGTCAGTTCCTCTAGAGTAAACCAATTCACACCAAACCACTCTGTACACCACTGTTTATCTGTCACTAACTGAGTTATGGGAAAATCTGTGGATTTTGGGTTAGGGTTAAACCTGTATATTAAGATCAGTATTGTCTGTTGGTGTTTTCATTACCAGATCATAGCCCATGGAGATAAGACACGCTCGGAAGTCATCAGTCTCCATGCCTCCTTTCTTCTTCTGCAGGACGGAGAGTAGGAAGAGAGATGGGCAAACATAACATGAAAAAGAAGGAGAGGTGAAGGGATGAACAGATGACTACGTAGAGGGAACCCGCAAGGTCAAATCAGAGAGGAATAACGATAAGATGAAGGCAGCAGCTCACAAACACAAACCAGAGTAGATATGAGTGAAAGGGCAAACATAAGAGACATCAAGGACAGAGACCAAGGAAGGGAACAAGGTAAAGGGGTTCCAGTAAAACAAACAATGCAACACGATGAGACAGAATATTCAGAAATGCAGTCATATGATTCAAATTCTGGCCTGCGCACATCCATACATTTTGGGGGGCAAGGTCTTCAGAACAGGGGGACAAAAACATGAGGTTAAACCCACTTACAGTGTATTGCAAGTCACTCTGATCCTACTAAGCAACCTCATTTCAGGGTTCCCAAAGTTGTGAAAAAGAGAGTTCTGGAATATCATGGAATTTTCTTTGTAGCATGTTTAGATGTTTAGTTGCCATTTGTCAAAATATTATATATTCATGCATTTCCTGTATTGTGAGAGTGGTTGTTTTGGTCACTTGAGTTTTCCACGCGCACACTGACAGGCTCAGCACCAAACACATAGGCTGTTATTCCATTCATCATAGGTCATGGAAATTCACCTTTTCTGTCAGTGAAAGTTGCATAGAAGTCAGGGAACTTGATGTTATAGTCATTTGAATTAAAGTGGGAACCATAAACATTCCATGAACCATAAAGCCTGGTATAAAAACTCTGCTTTGTACAATAACATATACCCAACAATAAACTCTCTACTGTGCCTTACTGTCTTTACTGTGCTTATATGTTCTTCAAAATAACCACACTATGTAATGTGGCACTTTCAGGAAAAAGTTTTTGAGTGAAATTCTCTCTAGGCGATTAAGAGCTTTGGAAGCTAAGCCTCGCTGAAAGTTTCCTTGAATAATGACCATATGACATAAGGCAATTATTGCAATTACACACATACCTGAAAGACAATTACAGGCAGAGTCTGTGCTAATCAGAGCCAGATTACTGTGTATGCCAGGGAGTAAGTACTTGGGTAGGATAAGTAGAGTTAGATGTACCTGTTTATTTTTACCTCCTGTTTGGAACAGACAAGCTTTTAGTTCATCTCAACAAACTGTCCTCGGGTTACTCTGTGACAACATACAGACACACAAAATTATCAGCACGTCAGTAAAACAGTCCAAGAGGTGGCGAGAGTGATGGGGAGTCAAGGTTAACTTTGCAACACCATGCAAGGAGATCTCCATGATAAATGTAAAAACAAAAAAAAACACTATCATTAAACAACACCTTAAGCATCATTACTGCAATACAATTAAATAACATTCATTCATACTAAGTGCAACCAGGTACAAGCAATAAACTGCAGTTATTTGTTATTCAGTTATTTGCTTAAAGACTTATTATTTATTAACTCATAAGAACTATCTAATAAATACTATCAACTTAGAGTTCAAGATCAACCCCAATTCAGAAAAAGCTGGGACAGCATAAAAATGCAGTATTTCTTAAATTTACCCAAGATATGTTACGTTTTGTTGGTTCAACTTCATATAATTTGTAAATGTACATCCATGCCTGCATTTCAGGCCTGCAACACATTCCAGAAAAAAGTTCCATTGGTAAAGCATTTTCCAATTTGTAATGTTGTCATGGGGATAGGTCAGGACTGCATGCAGGTCCAGCGCCTATATGTGTTTTGTCTTGTTGAAAAATGTATAGATGTCTTGTTAAATTCAGTATATGGTGCTCTAAGAGCTCTTTTCTGCATTAATGCTGCCTCACAGTACAATGCAGGAATGAATGTATGTTAAATTGTATGAAGTTGAGCAGACAAAACATGAAATATCTTGGGTTCATACTGTCTGCAATTAAACAAAAGTCAGAGTAACACTGCATCCTAAGGCTTGTTTCCTAAAAAATACATAGAAAACATGGACCTGGACCTGCTGGAGGCTTCCGAACACTTAAAAGGGTTAATTACGCATTAATTACAAAGGGCTCCAAAGTCTAAATGGTGAAAAGTGAAAAGTTTCTTGATTGCTGAAACTGATTATTGCATGGTGCCCATTGCTGGTATCTTGATATTCTCTACCATGCAAAATTTTGAAATTACTGATTACAGTGAAGTAAATACCATTTATTTGAGAATATGCTGACGTCCTGGGCTATATGTAAATGTCATGGTTTGTGTGACATCAAAGCAGACAGTTTTTGCAGTTTAGATTTCATATGTGGACTGCAGGGCCTGGAGAATGTCATATGATATGGGGTCCTTTAAATGAGATCTTCAACTAGAGTATACTGAGTATAAATGTTTACATTTTAGACATTCTTTACATGTGTACATGATTTCTGAGTAGCAGGTGCAGTGCCCATTGGGTGCTGGGTAATGTGCTCCTTCAGAAATAGGTGTTAGTACGTCAGCAGAGCTGGTGTTCATAGCTGGGTGACGTTACCCTGTCAAAGTGGGTGAAAGAGGAGCGGAAATCGTTGAGCTGCTGCTGACTGATGCCCTTGGCATCACGGGTCAGGATCTGTGTCTCAATCTCGTTGATGGTGCGAGCGACTGTCGTCAGGAGGAGCTCCCAGCCCACGCGAACGTGCTGCCGTTACAGTGGAGACAAGACAGAGATCAGCACAGGGATGTAACTGATGGATGTGAGTCTTGAGTTGGTGAGCTGTTGACGTCTGGCAACATCTATTCCGTTAGTAACACTTTATTTTCATGGTCCACAAAAACACTTCTATTTTCAAAAGCGCCTGGCAGTGTAAGGCGCATGGCAGTGTTTTACAGACCACCTCCACAAGCACCATCCCGACACCCATGTCAATGCTGGTCCATTTATTTCAGCTATTGGATAACAGTAAAACTGCACCTGCACTTGAATTAAAATCAGCTACACACCAGCGTTACTTAATTCGTCTGTGCATGTCCCTGCAGTGAGGGCCATGTGTTTAATTGGATAGTTTGTTATGGGTAAATGATTAGGTGAAAATCTTAATACACAGTTTCTCCCTTACTTCACATGTAGTCGATCAGTCAAAACAAAATTGGTATCCACATTTTTCATCTTTGGTTTAGCACTGAACCTACAAAACAAATATTACTAACAAACACTAGCAGCCAATAGTCACCCAAATCTGTTCTGTGTCTACTTCCTTGACTAACCTTCGCACTCAAGCAGGCATATGGACACCAGATTTATATATATCTATCTATAATATCTATATATTTAAATATATCTATATATATATATCTATATATATATATATATATATATATATATATATATATATATATATATATATATATATATATATGTGTGTGTGTGTGTGTGTGTGTGTGTGTGTGTGTGTGTGTGTGTGTGTGTATGTGTGTGTGTGTGTCTGCTGGTTTCAGCTACATGATGAGGTTTTGTATAGCTCACAGCCAGGCCATGGAGAAGCTTCTTCCCACATGCCATCACACTCACAAAGAGCTGAACACTACAGCGCACATTACAAATCCACACTCCTCTCACTTATCTTGAATTACATGAACACATACAATTTAATATTTGAGACATGTACCTCACTTTCTGTTCTTCCTGTATTGCCCTTCTAATTTATCCCTACTCTGTGTGTAATAGGAATGTGTGTTTTGTGCTTCCTGCAATATTGTCAGGCTCTGTCCACTATAAGCTACTGTAACCAAAAACAAATTCTGTGTGTCTATGTGAGCATACTTGGTTAATAAATGTTGATTCTGATTCTAATGTTCATATACGGTGTCCTACAACAAAACAGCAAGTATGTGGGACCTTAATGTGTAAGTGCTGGATGTGATTTGAACAGTTTAAAAGAGGAATGTACTTGCAGCAGTTCTAGGCAACTACTGACCTCTAGTGTTTGTTAGCTGCACATAGTCCAGGATTAAAACAAAGAACCAACATTTGGACACCAACATGTCTTGACTGATAGTGTGGATAATGGGTTAAATGTGGTTTGCTGACGATCATTCCTTTTACCAGTATGAGCTTTCAGATATGTTATTGGGAACTGTCAGTGCTGTCGGAGTTTCAGCATGTGTACCTCCATGGTGTAGTTGGTGTGTTTGTTGTCGAATATGAGTGACTCTTGGATGAGCTGGTGGTCTCCCTCCAGCCTGTCGATGTTGGGTTTGTAGTTGATGATTATGCTCTCGTACTGCTTCAGCTGGTTCATTTGATCCTCCAAGGTGCCACCAGCATCCATTGAACTGTGCAGGATTTCCTGAAATCACAATCCACAGCTGCAGCTCGCTCACAGAGGATCACAGGTAATCACTCCATCCAGCACACACATAGACTTTGATGTCAGTGTTGTACCTCCATGCGTGTCTGTATCCAGGGTCCGATGAGGTTAGCCTGGCCTGCAAACTGCCTTCTCAGACGTTCATTCACCTGCTGTCTGGATAGTTCCTCCTGCAGGGCACTGTCTCGCTGCGGGACCAGCCTCCTGACCTACTCACACAAACATTCCATATATTTATTGGGAACATTCAACATGCTGTCGGAGTTTCATTGATGTGTAAATCCATGGTGTAGTTGGCATATTAATTCCGAATATGAACTTTTTATATGATCTGGTGGTATCCCTCCAGCCTGTCGACCATATAGGGGTAGTTGATGATTATGCTCTCGTACTGCTTCAGCTGGTTCATTTGATCCTCCAAGGTGCCACCAGCATCCATTGAACTGTGCAGGATTTCCTGAAATCACAATCCACAGCTGCAGCTTGCTCACAGAGGATCACAGGTAATCACTCCATTTGGCACCTTATAGAGCACACACATAGAGGGTAATGTCAGTGTTGTACATCCCATCAGTGAACTGCCCAGGGTCCCTGAGGTTAGCCTGAACAAACTGCCTTCTCAACGTTCATTCACCTTTGTACTGGATTTTAGCTCCTCCTGCAGGGCACTGTCTTCGCTGCGGGACCAGGGCCTGACCTACTGACATGAACATTAATAATAAATAATTTATTTAAAATTTAGCAATTCATAATCAGTGTACTTTTAATAATAAAATCACTATCCACTAATATTAATAACCTAGCTCCATTTACCATATAGGTGCTCTTTGTAACTCTACTACTTCAGACTGCAGTCCATCTGTAGTCCACCCATCTCTGTTTAATTTGTTAACACCTTCCCAACCCCCCTCCCATCATCCCCATATATCAATGCTCAGGATAGTAACAGACGGAGGGTAAAAGGGCACATAGCTGAAACTCTGGGTAACACAGGTCATGATAATAATAATAATAATAATAATAATAATAATAATCAAACATATGCATACTATTCTGCACACATACCTTGTCCCATTTGAGGCTGAGCTCAGTGGGAGTGATGGTGGAGTAGATGTTGGTGAGGTTGGGGGAGATGCCATAGCTCTGGGAAATTTTCTGCACCTCATTATAGATGCTCATAATGGCCTGTCTCTCGGTATCTGCCTCTGGCAGCGTCGCTTTGAACTGCTCATGAGCTGAAATCAAATTCTGCACACATGCATGCACAAGCAGGAAAACGTCATAGCATGAACACAAATAATTGAATGAGTAGCCTTTTATTTAATATAAATTATGCTATAACTGCAGTTACTGTCACAAAATGCAAACGATCTCACTGAATTACTGAAGGTACCTAATATGTTCTGCTCAGGCTTATTAAGTCCGCTCACTTAGCAGTTTCATTATGGAATAAAAAACAATTATTTTAAAATAAAATTTGAGCAAGTAAGACAATTAGTTTTGTCTTACACAAAATAATGTCATTTATTTGTAAAATAAAACAATAATTTTAATCATTTGACAGTCTCAAAGAAACACACCTTACACACAGTATACAGTGCCTGTACAGCCACAGTAGAGATTCAATACATCCTGTCGTCTTGTGATACAACTACAGCAGAGCGTTTTCGTGTCATGTCGAGTTGAACCAACTGGGAAAATGATGAAACTATCTAAACTATTCAAGATCAGAATAAAATGTGCAGTCATGTGTTTACATGTGTTGGTGTTTGTACCTGTATTTCCTCCACACTGTGCACGATGAACATGTCCTGCAGGTCCTCCATGGCTCCTTCCATCCAGTTATTAAAGGGAGCAGATCTTTTAGCAAACTCCAAGAACAGCTGATCGATAGTCTCCAGCAGCTTCTCTGTTCGCTTAACAAATACAGACATACAAAGTCACACATGCTACCCAAGGCGTAGACCCAGTTTCAAACATCAGGTTCTACATGAGGATCTGGGTCTAGTATAATCGGCTGCTCCTCAGCCTCCTGTCTACACACATACATCCCCATAGTGTAAAATAGCTCCACCTTCACAATAAGAATCAGAATGAAGCTAACAGTAGGAAAGAGAGAGCAAGAGAGAGAGGTACAGGAGAGGAAATAGCTCATCAGAAAACAAGAGCCCAACATGGTACCTGAAAAAAACACCACACGCTGATATTCTATAAACCCCCATCAGGTCTGGGTTGTGGCAGCAGACCCCTAATGAGTGTTTGTGTGTTACCTCCAGTGCCTCCCTGCGTTTCTGAGTCAGAGTTCCCAGCTGGTCCCACTGATCACAGATCCGTTGACAGCGCTCGTTGATGGCTGCTGAAGCGTAGTAATCCAGTTCACTGTGGGCAATAAAAAAACACAACAGAGCAAGCTTGCAGTTAATATCTGCATTTACTATAATTTCCTCATTACAGTTTAAATGGGGTTGACTTACACAGAGCAGGCATATCTCATTAGTTCAGATCTGAGATAAACAGGAACACAGCTACACAAGGCTCCATAAAATGGCAAATTGTAATTACATTGCTATCACAATATAAACTGCTATTGGGGAATGTGTTTTTACAACACGTATGTGAAAAATACAAGGAGAAGCCTGTATAGGGAGGAGTCAAGGACATACAGTGTCATCAGCTTGCCATGAAATCCGAAAAAGGATCTGAAATATTTTGTAAACATGTACAAAATGTTAGCATATGAATGATTTGCCTAACATGTGGCAAAAAACATATTTATTTTTCTTCTAAAGGACAAAAAAGTCATTATGTCTAAATGTAGCATCACAACATAAGATTTTCCCCACAAAAAGCAGGGTGGAATCTTGGAGGATTTTTAAAAAGTAAGGCTGCCACCTATCAGCTCTTACAGAGAGCTTATATAAATAGAAAGTTCTCAAACAGCTGTATATGTAAAAAACAGGGAAGTCACAAAATTCTATCACTTGCACTTTGCATGCAAAGTCAATTGAAAACCATCTACTGGAGTACTTCTCTCATGGAGATTCAGAAGCTACTTGAATGCTAATTGTGCCCCTTGTGGAGAATTCTCAGCCTACTAAATGTGAGTGAGTGAGTTACATGCAGGTCCTATTTATACAGCAATTTAACGAAACACAAACCTTCCATGTATATCCCTTGATTACCATCATTTTTTCCATGACAGTATTCTTTCACTGCCCAACATTTTCTCTCATAAGCCTGCTAAAAAATAGACTAAAGACTTCAAGTCTGCTGTTACTGAACAGATGAGACATCAACAAACAGCCTCAATAACCTAATTTAAATATGTTTGTGGTGACAAACAGGCAAATATCGGGATCTAGGTACACATGAAGAGATAAAACCAATTGGCCACTGAATGCTAAGTATATATATATATATATATATTCAGTATTATGTGATCTTGTTCTTTAAATAATAAGATCTAACCAACTAAGCAGCTCTAGCTTCCTGTACATACAGCGCGTGTGCTTTTTTCCATTGTTTTTTTTTACATAGGTTTTTGGTTAATTTTGCGTTTATTTGATTTGATTTCAGTGTAGCGGCAAACCAATTTTCTTCTTGTGTAACAATAAAGAAAGAATTAATTAATTAACGCATAACTTACAGCACATTAGAATACCTCGGCAATGCTATGGTGTTGTTTAAAATTAGCCTACAACTTTTTAAAACATTTTTGAATTGTAAATATTATATACATAACACAAATATTCTGATTCAGATTACAGCAGTGAAGTAGCTACAATCTGCCCATATTACATTGTGTAAAGACATTAAGAAGCCTGAGTAGACTGATGAGTCAATGTGCTGAGTCACTTATTTATCTCCATGTCTCAACTATACATACTCAGCTTGAACAGGCATATACATATACTCGTTCAGTAAAGAGTCCTGCCATACAGCTCCTGCTGTTTTCCATATCCAACAACTGACTGAAGCCGGGTTTGAATATGGCTCATATTCACAGTCCGTGACATATCTAGAACTTCCAGAAGGCCTAGAGTAAGGTTTTTGCCTCATGCAAACTGTCAGTTCCCTATAATATTAGTATACAGTATAAATGATGAATCTAACACATTAGGTTATTTCCTTAAGTCCTAACCAATGGAAGAATTTACCTGTCTACCCAGACACAGAAGGAAATATGCCTAATTGGAAATTTCCAAGTTCAGCATTTTCAAGTAGGCATTTCAAGAATTTAGTGCTTTTGTTTCCAGCTAAAGCTTGATGACAAAATAAGATTCTGCAGCACATTTATGGTTTAAATACAATATTAAACATTTAATAATGAAATCAAAATTAACTAACAAGTCAGATGTGTATTTGTTATATTAAAATTTTACAGAAATGATTAGTTTTGTAAAAAAATGTTGGTGAAAGGGTGAAAATAAGTTCAACTGAGAAACCTCCAAAGCAGTGGAAACTGTGCTTTATGCTTACTGTGAAACGGGGTTAAAACACAACGTGAACTGGGCTAGCAAACACAGTAGTAGTGCAGTTTTGGCAGCCCCTGGTGGACACCTTGACCTTCCCAGGTCAGCACGATCATTAAAAGATCAACATGACCGCACACGCACAGGCTGGTCTGATGATTTAGCCTGGTCCACGTGTATGTGGTAAGCTAGAGTGCAGGGCTTGGAGAGTATAAATCACACAGAGCCCATGATATGCTGATCACCTCATGGTCAAAGTCCAGTTGCCAGCAGCTCAGTAGAAACGGCCACAACCTGCTGATAGCACAGACTGATATTACAGTAAAGGCCAAGAGGGAAAAGGAGAGAGCAGGACACAGAGAGAAGGAAGTCTGATGGCCTTGGGCTTTTTTATGCACCTGTGGGCCTGTAGTGGTTGATGCTGTCATTAAAAGATAGATTAGTAACAGGGTTATCTACTTACTATTTTCGGGATTAACTGAGAAATGAGAAACAAAAATCCCCAAACAACACAAACTGACTTAACTGAACTGTGTCTATAGAGCTGAAACTATGGTTTGTGCCATAAATGTCAAAAATAAGGAGAAGACCCCTCTATGGTGGGGTTCACTTCTGCCGTCATTCTTATGGGATTCTAGCGGCTCAAGATCTTCCATAAGCACTTAACTTAGTTTTATCTACCAAGATACCACAGAGAGTAAAAACTCCCTGGTTGGATCGGATGTTTTCTGCTAGTGTTAACATATTTTCATTTAGAAAATCAATACAAAATTCATTGAAAAGGTAGATTTGAATGTATTAAATCTTTAATGAGCTTATCTGAGTAATCATGTTAGTCCTAGAAGAGATTTCCTAGATGAGGCTAAATAGGCCTATGCAAAAATGCTGTCAATCTAAAATAAAAAATGTAGCTTTTCTAACTTTTACCATTTTCATATTCCTGTTCCTGTTAATTACTCATCATATCATTTTATTTGCAAGATAAATTTCTTATTTTCTTGTTATCTTTCATCCAGAAGCGTTTTTGTCCATCCTTCCACTGTGAGAGGACAAGTATCGGTCTAAAAGGACTTGTACATTTTTAAAAGTAAGGCTGCCACCTTTCAGCCCCTACAGAGAACTTAAAGAAATAGAAAGTTCTCAAAACAGCTGTATATGTAAAAAACAGGGAAGTCACAAAATTCTATCACTGGCACTTTTCATGGAAAGTCAATCGAAAACCATCTACTGATGCAAAAAGTACTTCTCTCGTGGAGCTTCAGAAGCTACTTGAATGCTAATAGTGCCCCTTGTGGAGAATTCTCAGCCTACTAAATGTGAGTAAGTGAGTTACATGCCAGTCTTCTGAAAAAAAAAATCTTCTGAGAAAATTAAGCTTTTCTAATAAAACAATAATCATAAAACTGAGATATCTGGGATGTGGAGGGACATTTTGTAGATCATTTAGATTGTGACCCCGGCAGATTTCTTTGTACAACTGAAAGCGAGTCTCCTGAAGCAGAATAGAAGCCGTAGTAGGTAAAAAGTGGATACACTCATTATTGAAAAATAACATACTACACTTAATTGTTGAGATTTGTGTATAATTCTCTCATAACTGTGTTTTTTTAGATTTTTTCCTGCTGCTCAAAAATAAAAAATAAGCTCTGGAACATGTCTTATGCACAGTAGTGTGAAATATGTGCTAACCTTAAAGTTAACCTCAGGGAACAAAGAAATAGTATATTCAATGGTTCTTTTCATTTGAAAAAAATGAATACACAAAGATTTCATAAATATAATAAATAAAAACAGCACTCTACACAGTCAGAATGACATACGCCCTCACACAGAGGTCTGCCTGAAGCCCACTCCTCTTTTAAACTGACACCTGAACTGGTCATTGATTTAGTGCATGTTCATCAGGACAAAGTAAACTGCCCCTGAACCCCAGTGGCGTGTCACACTGCCAAACACATTCCTCTCTGAGCGCGGCGACCGGAATTAGACATGCACACACACGCAGAGACACAAAGTCAGAAAGCATTGTGGACAACTCAAGGGCACCTGGCTTACAGTGGTTCAAACCAGATCTCAGAGAGACACCACAATGTAACTGTTAAAGCTCCCACGGCCACAAACGTAATCCGAACAAGGGCTGATTCATGCTCAATATTTTTTAATATGTATTTGTGATTATGGACTGGAGGTCTGTCCAGGGTGTTTCCTGCATTTTGCCCTATGAGCACTGAAATAGACTACAGCCTCCCCACCACAACCCTAAAGGATAAGCAGCTTAGAAGATGAATTAATGGAGATAAGTACTTTTTCTGGACAATGACACTATGTTTTCTGTGTTTTCCTGATACTGAAAAATGTATATTTGTTACATAATGCTGTCCTTCAGGTTGGTCTTTGACTTTTGAAAGGTACTGTCTGTTCCACCTACTTCTATCTATTTCAGAGGGGGAAATGACAGGAATCACTTGTACTACAATAATGGTCCACTAGAGGGCAACCTCAGCTCAAGCATGTGAGAAAACAAATAAGACTACCAGAGTTCTTTATTTTTAGCATGCCCGTAAAATAACTAAACAATATGACTGTTAATTAGAAGCAAATTAAAATATAAACTTCACTGTACTGATTCATTCAGGACAGGCAATAAAGTGTCTGCTCTTGCACCAACCTTTAATACATAGTGCAAATTGTTCTCATTAATTACTAAGATAATGATGTAGGTTAGTCGAAATTTGATCTAATGGTTTGAAGCGCTAAGAGTAGTGATGGCAGCAGTCATGCAATGTGCAGAGTGAACTCTGACGTGCACAAAGGTCTGGCATACCCACAACAAAGCGTCCACAAATAGATGGGTAAATATATGTCCTTGAGCAAATGTGTGTGTGTGTGTGTGTGTATCACAGGCAGAAGCATGACACTGAGACCTGAAGAAAACCAACAGGTGTCCCAGTGCATTTACATCCCCATTTAGAACAATGGAAATGAAAGAGAACCACCATAACTCTCTAAGGCAGCAGTCCCTACCCTGTTCTAGTCTATGCTAAGTGTCACTGCCAGTGGTGTCACTAGGCTAATATCGGGGATGCTCAAATTGTGTCTCCCCATCCACAATATAACGACTGCTTATTGTTTTACACTTTCTGATCCTGTAAAAAATATTTTTGTCATTTTGCTGCCTAATCGGCTGGGAACAGGACAGCATTTTTATTTAGTTTGCTTCATTTTTCACACTAAAATGTCATATTTAAAATTGAGAAAGTCTTTAAGAGCATTAGAAAGACTCCATTGTGTTCATGGCTCTCTGAGCTCATGGCTATTTCTGTTTTGTTCTTAGACAGCATGATCAGGTTGCAGATTTCCCTCCTATGTCCTGAGCCTGAGAGAGATCCTGTTCATTTGCAGCATGTTGAACATCAACTTTGCCAAGGCAAAGCAGGCGAGGGATCAGAGTAGGATTGAAATGAAAGTCCTGCTGTCTGCAAATGGCTTTCCGCTCAGGGTCAACCATGAAGCAGTTAGCATACTGAACTGTTCATGCAACTGCAGTTTTTAAATCATCTTTAAACCATCTATCATGATGTTATGCAAATGTTTGGACACCTAAGTCAAATCCTGCGTTTTGTTGATTTCCGATGTGTAAATGAGTTTCACATCCTCTACAGAGAGCACACTCCTGCACATTTTAACACACAACTGGTGTTTATTAAACACATTAAATGTTGCAGAAGTTATGGCACATATTATAAGTTTCTATTTTAAAGGTTTATATTGTATTTGATGTGAAATATTCAAAACTATCAATACAATGTGTCATCTGATTGTATATTATGGTGTACTTTATTAATCCTACACAAGAAATTGGTCATATTGCTGTTTCATTTAACAGGTAGCGTGGCCGAGCGGTCTAAGGCGCTGGATTAAGGCTCCAGTCTCTTCGGGGGCGTGGGTTCGAATCCCACCGCTGCCAGGGTAGACTTTTTACGGGGGCAGTCGTGGGCTGGAGGTTAGGGAACCAGCCTTGAGACTGGAGGGTCGCCGGTTTGATTCCCTGAACGGACAGTAACGACTGAGGTGCCCTTGAGCAAGGCAGCTAACCCCCAACTGCTCCCCGGGCGCCGTGGATAGGGCTGCCCACCGCTCCGGTAAGTGTGCTCACTGCCCCCTAGTGTGTGTGTTCACTAGTGAGTGTGTTTGTGGGTGTTTCACTTCACCGATGGGTTAAATGCGGAGACTAAATTTCCCCACTGTGGGACTAATAAGGATTAAAATTTAAATCTGTTTAGTATCATGTTTTCTAAAGTCTGGCAAAGGTTTTTTTTTTACTCTGTGTTTACGAAAGTATAAACCCTACTAAATGACTCATAGAGCAATATAAACATAGACTTGATTTGACTGCAGTGCTGGAGAAAGTTTCCATACTTGAGCTCTTGAGCAATAGCTGCTATTTGCTCCACCCTGTCCTGATGTGCAGCCAGGTCACTCTCAAACGCCTCATGCCTCCGTAGCATTGCTCGCACCTCGGTCAAAGAGGCTGCCTCGTAGTCCTTCATCATCAGGAGCTCGTCCTTACCTGCAGCACACAAATACAGAGGCGTGCATTTAAGAAAAAGGAACTGCACCTTCATTGGAGACCATGTAATGGATGTATTGATTTAGAAATTGCTGAAATTCTCCCAGAACAACAAGGGTTTGAGGAATGAGACGTTAACTGACTGTCACTATTGACCTTTACATTTAATACCAAGAGAACACCATGCACAGGCAAAAGGGGAATCCAAAAAGGGAATGTAACAAAGGTGCGAGATATATAGCTAGACATAACTAGAGGAACACTCGGACTGGATGATACACAGGAGGGAATCCTAAAGGGAAGGTGGGAGTGTGGAGTGTGGAGACAAGGAACAAAACAAAAACACACGGCTAGGAAAGAGGGACATTTTCATGTGTGGTTTTAACAGCTGATTTGTTTGGCATGCTTCAGTTATCCATAGTCTTCAGCTGCACAAATGTTCATTCATTACTTTATGTTGTGCTTCAGGTCTGGACCACAGTATAGACCAGAGTATAGTGCTACAATATACAGAGACAAGCTGTACAAGACTGAATAGCCAACTAATGATCATTTCTGTAATATGCAAAAAACAGCTTAACAGTCAGAAAGTCTGCACTTGAACTTTGATTCTGTGATGCGATGGATTGGCAGCCTGTCCAAGGTATTTCCTGACTTCTGTCCAGTGATTGCTGGAACAGTCTCCATCACCCACCAACAGCTCTTGAGCATAAGCGTTTTAGAAGAAGACTGAGGTAAGGAACTTCTTTGATCTCTTTCTCTCAGACTGGATTTTTCAGTGATCTATAGTATTTGAAGAATACAGTGTCTTTCAGGATATGCATGTTTAATGATTTATACAGATTCCTCTGTAAACTGACAGTGCTTTAGCTCTTAAGAACAGGAACATGGCTCTGTTGTTCAGGTCGCTTTCCTCTATTATGAAGTTATCAACAGATTTGTTGTATATACTTGATCTGTATGAATGTGGTTTACACAACCGTACTGAGTAATCGACTTATTAACAGAGACGAGCAGATTAAATGACAGTAATGGCTGTTTTTGCATTAACATTAAAGGGTTAAACAAGCTAAAGTTGTCCATTCTAAGAATCCAATGGATCACAGGTGAGCCACTTGTTGCAATGAAGCTTTAATGGAAAAAAGGTAGAGTATAACCTTTAGCCCAGGCCTCGTGGGTGGAGGCTTTCTGCTGGAACTTCTCAGCCAGGTGCTCAACACGCTCCAGCCTGCGGATCTCGGTGAGCAGCCACTCCTCATAGCCTTTCTCTGCCTGCTCCAGACCCTGCCATGCACCCGTAATGTCCTACAACAGGATGAACACAATAGAGAACAGCCACACACGGACTGTCAGAAGTCTGAAGACACGCTGTCTTCTTTAGAAATACTAGAATTTCAATGAGTGTTTAAGTAATACAAAAGACCCCTCAGACGTTTTCTTATCATTACTATATTAGTATTGTCTCCTTGCTAGTCTTTCTTGCCACAAAAGGTAAAGACATTGCCAATACACTTTTGATTCCCTAAAGAACCATGTTTTAAAAAGAGAGTGTTTGAAAATGTGAGCGTGAACGTTTAAAGAACTTTCACAACCCAATAAAGTGTTCCTCCTAAAAGGTATTTAAATGGCTCATATCATGAAGTTGCATGGAAATGATGTAGCTGCATAAAAGGTCCACCATGTAAAGCTAGTATAAAGTGGCTAGGTGCCACAAAGTGCTCCTTGGATGATGCCACAGAAGGACTATTTCCAGTTTCCTAAAGAGCTATGTTTGAGGGTGTACAAAAATATGTGCATGAAAACTTCTTTACAAAGTTTAAAAAACTTTAAGATCCAATTGAGGGTTCCTTCTACCATCTACATTTTAAGGGCCCAATATTGTAGAGTAGCATGGAATTCACAACCAGCTGCAAGAACGTTTCACTCTGTAAAGCCAGCCTACCGACACCATCTTGCCCTCAGAGGGCATGAAAGCAGGTCTGTTGCTGATGCGCAGCTTGGTCTGCAGGGTGTTGAAGCTGATCTCCAGTTGGCACTTCTCCTGCACTTTTGGTGGCTTGTGCATGCGGCGGTAGTCACGGAAGTCCTCCAGCTTCTTCCTCATGGCCCCCATGGTGGTCTCAGGAGTACGATTCTCCAGCCATGGGGTGGTGCGGCGGATCCATTCCAGGAGCTGGAGTTTGGTGAAGTAGAGTCAGGACAACAGTGGAAGATTAAAAAAAAACCCATGACAACACCTTGCTTGCCCCCCAGCTTTCTTTCAGTGTGTCTATCTCTCTCGAATTCTGGACAAACCACACAAAGACATTGGGTTCCTTGTTGGCTTTGAGGTCCCCCTGACTGGAGCTGTCTTTTAACTCTTGTGCAACAAAGGAAACGGCAGCATGGCATGTTGGGTATATAGCGATGTAGAAGTGCAGTACCTGAAGCATAGCTGTGAATCCCCTTATAATATTAAGCATGCGTCTCACCTCACTGGCCAGTTTCTCATAGTCTTCCATGAGCTTCTCATTCTCCTGGTTGACCCCCAAGACCTTACAGATCCTGTTAGCAGCAGTTTCCGCCTTTAGAGACAGCAGAAAAAGGACATGCAGTCAGGATTAAATCTCTGAACTGTTTGATTCCACTTCATTAGGAAACATTTTAGTGAATCATGAAATCTTTTCTCAAATATGACCATGAATGAATTCGTCTGCCAAAATGATCTTTGACATTCGGAAAATCAAACACAGGCCATTTGACCAAGGGTACCCAAACTTTTGCATAAGACCATAGGCAAGTGATCCTAATTAATAACATCTAATGAAAGAACCATTCAGCATTAGCCTTCATCACACTGAATAATTTGTTTGTGATTAAGGTAACTGTAGCATTTACTGTCAGAAACTTCAATTTTAAATCTCTGTAAATGCATCCCCATAACTTCACTTAACACCGCTTAACCATAGGCAGGTCTTCATTAGGCTGTGTAGAGTTGTTGATGCCATTTGAAAGTGTGATTACTATCCACTATAATAATAAACCAAACTTCACTGTGTAGGTAAAACAGTGGGTAACTATTTAAGAAAAGTGTTTTCTTGGTTGTTTTATATTAACAGTAGGTCATACTGTGCAAAAGCACATGACCTGAATGCAGACCTGGATGTGGCGTGAGCAGGTTAAGCCAAAACTCTTTCCAAAGAAAACAGATGTACTACTATTTTACATCAGCATTACATATAAACCCAGCAGACATGCTTAGGTTCAGATGTTTCACTGCATGTGGATATACCTGCTCAGCTCCAGCAAAGGCATGGTAAAAGCAGGACACATAGGTCATAATAGCTCGCTCGTCAGGCTTGGGAGTGTTGATGATATCTGAAGAAAAGAAATGGATAAATAGAGATAGCATAATGCCACTGTTCCCTTTTGATGCCAGAGATGTTCACAGCTCACTTTACGCAAGACTTTTCAATTTAAGTCTCTGTATTATACAACTAGAGCATCAAATAGTGAGTCCTTCATCACAGAAAAATTAAACACTACATCCTTATCGGCAAGCATGTACAATGCTGCTCAGGTTAGCTCAAGTTAATTCAGCTACTCACCTTCAGGGTCCAGCATTTTAGGGATGTCCAGGTGTTTCTCTGCAATTTCCAGAGCCATGTTAAGGTTCCCCAGAGGATCGTCCTATGGAGGAGAAGGTTACAGTGAGAGATTCATCACACAGAACAATGAGAACAGTGTACTGACCAGTCCTGCGACTGTCTCTAACTCGAGCATGGTCTTATTGCGGTTTTGAATATGTTATTTAATCAGATCGTTAATGACATTCCTAATTAACAAAATGAGTTGCAGTGGTTCTGTTTGCTGTTTGCAGTGTTCTTTCAATATCAATATCACAAGTGGCAAAAATGTAAAGCATTGTTTTTCTTATACTGTATTTATCTGTATAAATAAGAAGACTACACAACAATTTTATTTCATCAAATTTCTGTCATCAAATTTCTGTCATAATCCAGCATTTCTGTATCGGCTAACAAACACACATTTTAAAAAAAAAACACATCAAAAACTGAAAGGCCAGTTTCAATAAGCTTAAGAATTGTTGAAAAAAAACAACATTCCTATACTTGAATATGCAGCATGCTTTTGTAATTGCCAGTCAAAACGTCTAAAAGACTTCTAAGGGTTAAATGAGCACTTTCTGTTGAAGACTGCAGCCAGCTCTACAACTAGCCTGAGAGGTACAAACGAGCAGTAAAGTCGACCATCAGCAGAGATGTTATTATAACTACAAACAGGAATAACCTTAACAGACTACTCCAGCCCAAAGGAAAAAAACATTAGCCATTACAATGTGTGGCTGTTATAAGTATTGTTATAGTGTCTCGAAAAGATTCTGATTTTCCTTTGCCTTATATATTTATACAATAATACATAGTAAAGAGTTCCTTACACAGGAGCCTCCTGTTGTTGATGCATTTTGTTTGTATATTTTGCTCCTGTTTATTTAGTAAAGTAAGTGTGTATTGTGGAGAGTTTTTTGCAGGGTTGCCTGTTTTTTTAAATGTATTTTTACCTAGTGAACGCTAACACTTTTTACTCTTATAGACTTTTACTTTTTACTCTTTTGCACCTGTATAGCTGTTGTAGCAGTTTTATATCAACTCTACAATACTGGATGGATGACTCACCTGACTAAAATAAACTAGATTAGGAGGACAACATGTCAACTCAAGCTCATGTTACCAATGCAGTCTGGCTATCTTGATTTTATTTATAATTTTTAAATATTAGTTTCAGCTGTCCATTTTGTGCTGAATAAGGACAGAATTGTTCTCCTGTTCAAAAACCAAAGAAAGTGTTACATGCTGTCTGTATATCGTCGCTGTCCAAAGAAAAACAAGTATCTCCAAAATGGCAACTTTACAGGAGATGCCAAAAACATCATTCAATTTTAATGCAAGTCAGTGGAACCAGACGTCCTTCCAAGCACTTCCGGGCCATTTCAGTTGGTCCGTTTGTCATGCAAATCTCACCAAGTGTAAACGGCAGCGGCTGTTTTCAAATGATGCATAAAAGTCAAAATGGAGAAAAATGGAGATACATGTTTTTCATTGCACAGTGACCATTCTAGCAAGGTTTCAAAAGAGATGCACAATGTATTTGCCTACTACAGATGCATGTTGGAAAGTGAACACTGAAAGAGAATACTGATGCATGAAAAAAGCCTACAAAGTAATGTAAAACTTTAAAATGTAGAACTAGAGAGGCTGAGAATATCATTTTGAGCAATTACAAAACTATAGATGATGAATTACACATTAAGCTCCAGTTTGAGGCTGGAATGCCTCTAAGATTAGGGCTGAAGCATTTGCTACTTTCCAAACAAGCACGGCTGTAGTGTTCCCGACTATGAGGCCATGCAAGACTTATTATACAACTCTTAACCATTTAAGCTTTTTCACACGGTGAACCACATGCCCGCAGTGTTAGGCCGGAGAGCATGCAGAACAACATGTGTGAGGACAGTAGAAACCTTTTTCAGTTTGGCGTAGTCGATCAGGTCAGGTCTGTGTCTGTGTATGAGTGCACAGAAGGCCAGGCCATCCTTCCAGCTTCACACACACCACCACAAGAAAGGAGGAAAGGATCACATAAAGGATCACTCATACACCCACCTCTTTATAGATTGCACACATACCAAAAAGTTTGTCATACAGTTATTTATAGCATTGCTACACATACCACTGCTGCTCAATCTGTATCAGTACTCCAGTGTACTGTGAGAGTATTTTTTGCATACTTAATACCATAAAACTTTCTTGCATGCTTTTGCACTATAAGACTGGTTTTACACTGTGAAACTTGCAACACTGGAGAGGCTTGAAACCTCCATGAAACTAAGTTGAACTTCAGTTGCACAGTGTAAATAAGCCAGTTGAAAATTATCCACAGCAGCTGAACTCATCTCAGCCTCATAAAACAGGGTTCATGAACCAGCCAAACAAAAAGCATCACATGATTATGTCAAAAACCTGATTTAAAACCACTCATTTTACTGATTCAGCAAAATAACTGGGCTTATTGCGCAATTTAAATACCAAATAATCAATATTAGGTATTATTTATTAGAAATACCTGTGTTTCTAAACTCACTGTCCATTTTATTAGCTCTGCCTACCATACAGTAATTTGTAGTTTTACAATTACAGACAGTGCTACCCTGTTCTTCAATGGTCAGGACCCCCACTGGACCACCACAGTGGAGATATTATGTGAGTGGTGGATAACTTTTTTGGTGGTGACACTGACGTGGTGGTGGTGTGTTAATGTGTTGTGTGCTGGTGTGAGTGGATCAGACACAGGAGTCTATATTTATAGAAACACAAAGTGCACCTATATGGAAAGTGGAGCTGATAAAATAGACAGAAAGTGTAGATACGCAGAGATGGTCCACAGATTATTAAAAAATTAGAAAGACTTTACAGTAAAGATGATAGTTTTTCATAAAATCCAGGTTACTGATTTGTCTGGGAAAGGTTCCAGTCAGAGTAGCCGATGACATACTAATTTAGATAAGAACATATATTTAACAGACAATTGCACAACTGAACTGCCTCAATAACTAAATATAATATCCATAATATCCATATAACATCCAAACAAAGCAGTGCTAGGCACTCACTCATACATTTTCTTTTGATAATTCTGTAATCGGGAAATATGGTGGCTGCCTTGCTTGTACACTAGCTGGCAACAAAGGGACAAGACCAATATACAGTGGTTTATACTGGTGGTGTCGGCTGGTCCAGATTTAAAATAGAGAATGTTTTATCTCTTGTTAAACACAAACTAACCTGGCAAACGTTTTCAACTGTTTAAAGCCATCAGTGCCAAATGGGGCAATACTGACTTCTCTTTCTGTGGATGATTGTCTGCAGGTTTAACCCGCCAACTAATAATAATTAATAATAATAAAGGGAGAACTTCTCATGCAAAGTTCCATTAATCTGTGTGTCTAATAATTTGTTGTTAAGACCATTTTATGTTTTATATATAAATACGTTATTTAAATTATAACACATTTCGGTGGCACAGTAGGTCTGCAACATAAGTTCAATATTATTCAGCAAATCTGATCATTGAAGTATGTTTAAATAGTAAAGCTGATCTGTGTAAGAGATCTACCAGATCTAGAGCAGCACACAGTTCTCAGTTCTGCACACTGGACTCACTGGTGCAGGGGAGTTGTGATCACAATTTAAGGCTGCACTCTTAGTTTAATTTTCAGGTGAAGTATTATTATAAGTCACAATTTATCTTTTAGTTTTATATAGTTTTTAAATTAATCTTTTAGTTTTTGGTATCGTGCTCTCACACCAATAAAAAAGAAAGATGTTTGCCTTTATATGGCTAGAAATAACTGGCCAGTGGTGTTGCAAAGATGGCCGCTGTGTAGACAGACTTTCCTACAATGACTGTGCTACTATTCTGGATTGCTAGCTCGCTAGTTAGCAGGTTCTTCAGTTGCATTCATTACCAAGAATAAATGACAGAGTGCTGGGAAGCTAGATGTCCAGAGCGGTATCATCTGTTCAGATGATGAATATCTAATATGTTAAGATGGGTATCGAAACATTATAAGATCTCCTGAAGATTTTGCTTGTTTTAAGCAAATGTCTGAAACTAGATATCATCTGCAAATATAGTGAGATCATATAACATAATAAAACTACTTAAAATGTAAAAACAAAAATGTAAACACCTTTAGTTATCTCATAATACAATCTCAAAATTTGAGACTGAAGATGGGTAAAACACTATTGTTTGCAGTGTACACCGAGATTCTCCAAGTTTCTGCATTTGGTTAGGAGAGGAAAAAAGGAGGGGGTATACATGGCAGCTTGCCGGGGGGGCTTCATTCGTCAAGTTAGCCTACTGTGTTACTGTCTGAGATCATTATGCTGTTATAAGCACTCACCTGCAGTGGAAGTTCTGGACATTGACGTTCCTGTAAGGTGCTGTCTTCCTCTGGCACCACAGGAGCAGGCCCTCTTTCGCTGAAGTTTCTGAGAAATCGTCAGAAGTAATTACTAACGTATCGGTTCAGTTAGACGAACTGAATCACCTTTAATGGCCTAAAATACAATGATCTGATCGTTCTTGGTGAACGACAGTGAGGTGATCTGTGTATGTCCGCAATTGCCCAGTAAGGTGCACTCAGTTACAGGCCAGTTATTTAGGCGTGTAATAGGGTGTGGCCCACAGCCCCTGCAGGGTGTGTCGCACACTATGGGTAGTGTCGGGCGAGAGGCCTTAGGGCCTGGAAAAAGTTGGTCGGCACGAGAACGAAGATGTCTTCCTTTTTATAGAATATTCCACTCTTACAAAGGGTAAAACAAGGACAATTAATATAAAAACATTTCTGGTGCAACAATTGTTTATCCCTCTACACAGGTAATTCACTTTACAAGTCATGACTTTCTTTAAATTATTTTAAAGTACTTTAAATTTATCCTTAAGTTCAACATACAATGTGCACATATCTATATACAATATTAAGATAGTACAATTTCTGTACCTCCTACCCCTTCTGCAGAGGTTAGACTAGCCCCAGGTAAGTAAAAGCCTGAGTTTTGCTCTCATTACTCTCGGTACGCAGATAAAGACTAGTCACGGGTAAGTATATACGTCTACTGGTATTACACATACACTGGTGATGTGTAGCTCAACATTATCACAAGGCGGTTCGTCTCTTCCCTGAAACCTGTCTGCCTTTCTCTCCTTACCTTCCACTGAGATGTCCTGGATAGCAAAGCGGAGGATGATGGTCCAGATCATTCCCAGGGTCATTTTTACATTTCCATCGACAATCTCTAAAAGTCACACACAAAACAGACTTTACTGCAGGCTATAAAGAGGCAAACGCAGTTCTAAATATTATACACAGTTTCATACACACATACACACATATATACATATATATATATATATATATATATATATTGCAACATAAGCTTATATGTACTGTAATTTTTTTCTTTGTGACTGTAATATAGCTTTTACACAGTGATATATATGTTCTGTTGCTAGTTTTTAGGGGCCAAAATGGCATTAAAGCACATGCAAAGATCACAGAATATCTATCTGTGTTCCAGCTTGGAATCTGTGATCTGTGAACACCTTCTATAAAACTAAGAAAATGTGGAGAGGCTCTCTTTTCTGCCTCTAAACTGTGGAACACAAATCCTCCTTTTATTTGACAGTCAAACTCAGTGCATAGTTTTCACCAACATCTGAAAACACACTTCCCTAACTTAGTGTTCAACTCAAAGGGTTCAAGGGTTCAAAAGTCTACATCTGCAACTTCCCTCAGGATCAATTAAGTGTTATCTTATCTGATCCTAATTTATCTTTTTGATTAGATCTCTCTCTTATGTCTTATGTGTATTAAAAAAAAAAGGTAGGTTATGCTCCAGTCTCCTCTAGTAGGCTAACAGCACTAAGAAG
The DNA here is from genome assembly GCA_024036415.1 of Prochilodus magdalenae. NCBI lineage: Eukaryota > Metazoa > Chordata > Actinopteri > Characiformes > Prochilodontidae > Prochilodus > Prochilodus magdalenae. The sequence goes on along the minus strand of JAMWET010000512.1, from coordinate 25,986 downwards.
AGGGTCGTGATTACCTTCAGCTCCAATGGACACAAGCTTAACCCCTTTACTGGTGATGTACTCCAGGGCTTTGTTCACGTTGGCTATTTTATGGAACCGCATCTTTCCTCTGTCTGGTTTGGGCAGCCTTTCACCTGAAAATGAATATGTTCGTTATGAGTGTGCTGTCACCTGGAAAGGATCATGGTCGATACCCCTGGGCACAAGGATCTTAGAGGCCCCCACAGACTTTATCTAACAACAATACTGACTAACTAACTAACTAATAACTAACCAACAAACTAACAAAAATATGTATATATTATATATTATAGGTGGTTGTGGGTTGTTAGGAGTTTTCGCTCTGTAGATTTTCTCCTTACTCATGCAAGTGTTTTATCTTATATTTAATCTCCAGTGGCGGAAATGAATAACTGTTTGGCTTTATTGAGCAGGTTGTCTTTGACTTTTTTGTATTGTATAATTACAGCATTCATTACACCTCTGTAAAATACATTAAAGAAGAGAACAACATGGCTGAGTACCAGAGATGACTTCCAGGAGGAGCATGAGCTTCAGTCCATTTCGAAAATCCTCCTCGATGTTGTCAATCTGAGTCCCAGCTTTGCGCAGGTGAGAGTTGCACCACGCAGTGAACGTCTAAAGAGGAAAAGGCACAGACAGAAAAAAAACTTTTAAAATCTTTTAACATGCTTTTCCAGCATTTTATGAAGAATACAATATAAATGTAGCACATTTAACCTCAATGGGAGAGCATTTTTACTTCAATGTCCTTTGCAGCAGAAAAGAACACAACAGCTCCTTACAGCAAAATCCAAACATGCTCTTCCATTCATTCCACTGAAGATTCCATAGAATGGAAATGTGTGCATTGTACATTGGCATAGTTGAATTAGGAGAGTTCAGTACAAAGAACTGACATACTGTGATCCTTAAACAGTGTTGTACCTCCTTCAAATACAAACCCCACATGTGCTAACGTCTTGACTCATTAATATTTACAACCCCTAGATTAACATCCACAGCTTGCATTCCAGCCAAGAGAAACAACAACAATGACGGCAACTACTATTACTATTACAACTACAACAAAGGTGGAATTATGAAAATGGATGACCATGAGGAAAAACCATTCCAGGCTGGGAAAGTGATGTCAGCACTTTTCAGTCTCTTCCCAAGAAACCAAACTGTCAATAGATTGTGTGGGTGTCAGAATGTAACCGTGGAATCTTTAAGTCAGAATCGAACTTTAAGAAAATAAGTAGAAGTCAGTCGCCATTCATTCATTAATTTGTCCATCTTCTGAGCCACCTATCCCTCTGAGTCATTATTAAATGTTAAACAGCTATTTAAACCAGGTTATTGTGCTCTTATTCACTTCTGAATATGAGATGGCTGAACAGCGGGCTGTGTTTATCACTGCAGATCTCTTCTGTGGATTTATTATCTTGATTCGGAACAATTGCACATAAAGAACATTTGTTCCATTAATGACAGCTGGCTCGCCACTCTTATAAATTAACCACGTGCTTAAATTTCAGTGCTATGCACTCACTCGCATGCCGTGCTGAAAACAGTCCTTGTCAATCAGAACTGAAGGTGACTCAGCTGGGATAGTGACACACTCTGTCTTCTCCTGCAATGCATTTAAGTGTCTCTACAAAGCCTGTAAGGGTACACCGAATGTGGGAGACATGGGGACAATGGTGTGACAACAACAACTTAACCAGGATCGTAAAATTGCTTAACAATAATAAAGCTGCTTCGTACATATCGCCAAATAGCCAGCCTTTATGTCACTATGTACACAAATGAAAATGTGCCGAGCAAGATACATGTCAAAAAGTCCAAAAGAAAAGCCTGAAAAGGTACAAAGGTAAACAATCACACTGTCAGGTTAAAAAACTGAGCATTAAAATGAACATAGCATTGGTTAACAACTTACAGTTGCTGTACAGCAAGGGAAGTAAAGCAAGCTTTGAAAGTTGATTGACACAATTGCTATGAGTGTCTCACATTTGAAAATTGACGATAATGACGATAAAAAGAAAACACACCATTATTATATTATATTATATTATATTATATTATATTATATTATACAAAGGGAAAAGCAGAAAAAGCTTGAAAAGTGGCAGAAACCACAAGGGGAAGAGGCCTGAGGCACAACAGAATCAGAAGATATGTTTTTGAGAGTCAACAACTCACAGGACAACCCCTTAAAACTGGTAAGTAAGCAAGTCTCAGTTTCAGCTGTGTAAGAATCCTGCACTGTAAGATTAAGAAGTTGAGTGGCAGTATGAAAGCCATTGACAAAATGGCAAAATAAGAAAAAGAGGGCCATGGAACATTACCAATTTCAGTGAAATATTAATTTGGTGAATCAATGAATCTTTGTATCATGCAGGGCTTTTGTTAGGAATGCTAATGGGTCCTCATTAACTGTGAAACATGCTGGAGGAAGTGTGATGGTCTTGGGGTCTTTTGCTGGATTCAGACAAAGTTATTTTAAGAAGTTGTTCAGTGGCCATCTTGGCAACAGCACCAGTAAGTTATTTCCAGTCATATGAGACCATCCATGTAAATAGGGAGAAACCTAAAAACGTAAGACTGAAAGCCACTGCTGAGACATGGCTGAAATCACATCTGACATATATTACATATATAACATTTTGTAGCTTTTGGCTCAAATGACACACAAATAAACTTTTGTGTTCTGGCCAGCTGCACATTTCCACAACAGAGAAACTCACAACTTAACCAGCAAGCTGGTGGCCATGGTTATATGTAAGGATTTTTCAATAAGCAAACATCATTTTGAGTGTTAGACCTACTTGTATAGAGTGACTAACTACCACAGCATTGTGTTTGATGCTCTCATTCTGTTTGATGTTTTTATCTCCAATTTATTTGATGCTTTAATTTCAAAGTCCATCAAGATATTAAACTGTTTAATTATTTACAAACCTGGATAAATGTGACTCCCCCAAACCTTCTGCTAAATGTATAACTATATCAAACTCTGACTACCAAGACTTAAGCCACTGCTCATAAAACACACTCATCAGAACAAAAAGGGAGGGGCAAATCATGTGGTGGTGGGTTGGAGAGATCTCAGAGATGTTTCTATGCGGTCTCCTCAATAAGAAAGGCTCATTTGTCTTATATTTGACCTGTTTGTAGGTCTTCTTACAATAAGAGTACGACTTTACATACCAAAAGCAGTTCACTAACAGATGTTTCTCCAGTATTCCAGCAAACCATGACAGCTTTTTACATAAGCAGTGCAGACTGAATTCCTAAACCTGTCTGCTGTTGTTGTATTAGTAATCTAATGCAGTTTTTTGGGGGTTTTTTTGTAGTAAAGTTTGCAAGCTGTCTGTTATCAGTTTAAATCGCTGACCACTGGCTTAGCCAGCTAGCTAGCCTGCTTTAAGTAGGTTGTCTACTAAAAAATAGGTAGCCTCAACACCAGTGCATGCTGCCGTGATGAGTCCAGCTTATCTACTGACTGTGAGAAAGGCCTTGGTGTTAGAAACAGCAAATTTCTTTTCTACACAAAATCCAGGCACACCGTCCTCTAGCACGGCCATGTCTTGTGACTTACATTGCTTAATTTAAGTTAGTTTTGAGAATTTTTACATGCTCTATCTGTCTATCTAGATCACTTAAATGCCCACCCAAAGAGGACATCCTCGTAATATCTGTCAGATCATCCAAAAGAGAAAACCCATGAAACCTGACTGAGCATCATTCATACAAACTCATGCACTCTATGTCTAGAATCTGTCATCCAAAAGAAGGACCATGCTTCAAAACAGAGATGTGAGGTCTGAGCCCTGATCTAAAGGAGCAAGCTAAAGGTGACAGTGGTGTGAAAAAACCCAGTATCTGGGAAAAACCTCAAGTGGCCCCATGTTCAAACAGGAGCCCCATCCTTATTGGGGTGACACCATACAAATGACAGAATAGACCTCACCAGAATATTAAAACATGACTAGGTGTGCCTGAATTGATTATTAAAGGTATTATTATTAATAGAGATAAGCAAACTTACAAACTAGCCTACATAAAGGGGATAGACACTATGTTTGTCCTGCTAATGTTTTACTTGTCTGACTTGAGTTTGAATTATTTATTTAGATTTTCAATTAGTAAATGTGGCTGTAAACAATAACTCTTCTGATGTATAAGATTGAATAAATGATTATCTAAATTAATAAATGGTGTAGAGCAGCCCAGAACTACATTCTAGTAATGAATACAGAGAAGCAATGAGCTTTGCCAGCTCTGCAGCTGCTCGAGTTTTTTTAAAACAGTGATAGTGAAGGTTTGGAGTGACCTAAAGTAGAGCACAGAGTGCCAACCCCAGGCATAACAATAGCATACAGGTGTTACATTTCATCAGCACCAGCCTGTTAACACCCTCACTGTGGCCATGAAGTGTACAATTTAACATGCTTCATGTCTGTGATCATACTAAGAAATAATAGATAGATAGATAGATAGATAGATAGATAGATAGATAGATAGATAGATAGATAGATAGATGCAACAGCTACCCTATCCCCATTTCTCACACTCATCTGTACCTTCCCACTGCACCCAGTGACTTTACTTGTGAATCATTATAATTCACGAGCATGTCCAAGCACTTTGAATTAAGGGGTGCCCACTCCCGCAGAGACACTGGCTCTTGGCAGAAAAGACTGGATACCTCTGGCAACAGGATTAAAATGGCATAAGGCACTAGAATTAGGTGGCTAAGCCATAGTCGCTCCTTAAAAAGGCATGGAACAAGGCAATTAGTAAGAAGTGGAAACAACATAAATAAGTCATAGCCTCAACATACAATACATGGGAATGAGATAAGTAAGTTATAGCCACAACTTACTAAGATGTGGGGACAAGATAGTTAAGCCAAAGTCATAATATAGTAAATCATGGAAACAGTCATCATGGACAACTGTCTTGGCCATTACTTAATAAGGCATGGGAACGAGATAGTTAAGCCATAGCCTCAACCAACCTGTAGCTGTAGGAATAAAATTTCGAATGCGATAACGAGTTAAGTTAAAGCCTAGACTTATTAATGCACAGAAACAAGTTGTGGCTGTTAATTTGTAAACTGTGGGAATGAGATAAGTCATAACCACAACTCAGCAGGATGTAGGAACAAGATCACTCCATTGTGGCCACATCTTAGTAAGGTGTGCGCCTGAAATAATTAAGTCCCATTAATTAATTTGCTATAATTCTTCTAACAAGAAAGTTGTGCCAACAACTTCACCATCCCATTACCATGTCTAACTATTTCATGATCAACACTGAATTGTCTGTACTTGCTACTTACTACACTCATCCTCAAACAAATAAAGAAATACTTGCTGAACTCAAGTAGCTGCACCCAGTAAGAAACTAACTGACAGGAATTAAACTGGGTAGGTTTGACCTTGTGAGACATATGATGGATTCATGCTTCAGGACACCATTAGGAACCTCTACAACTCCATGGTAGCCTGACACCATACTGAGAGACACTATTTCTGTAAGTGTAGCTCAATAAATACCCATATCAGCCTATCCTGTTCATTATGTTTTGTACCCGGTAACTTTTCTCTTCCCTCCCAATATCATTGCAATCCAACACTTCCTTCTGCATAAAAACATGACATGTCCAAACAAAAGAAGGGTGAAGCAAGTCCACCAATCAGGGTACAGCATGCACTTAGTTTTGAGCTTGTTTTAACCGGTTGGACAGAGCTTGGTTCTAGCTAATAGAAACTGTTCTTTTTCAGTATTTTGTGCATATGACCTTTATAGCAGTCTGTGTCAGACTAAGTAATGACTTTCTATTTAAAGATGAGTGGACAGAGAGAAAAGGATTATCTTGTCTTGTTCGAAAAATGATAATAGGACATTAGACCCATAATAAATGTTATCTCTCCATACTGAGGCACATTTGAAGGTAAATACTTAGTACTTTTGTTTAAGTGGAGGTCTAAAGAGAAGGAACTTCTACTTTTACTAGAGGAATATTTTACCCTGGGTATCACTTATGTCCTTTATCCACCAATGGTGGTGAGAAGGAATGACATAAAAGTTGACTATGAACAGGACTAAATTTTACTCCTGAGTATTTTTTTCTATAAACCATTAAGTCTTATCAGTAAGTTTCAGGACCTGCAGTAACGGTAGAGAACACCAGCATTTAAGTGACATCTAGTGTTAAACTGTGACCTGCTGTGGTCATTTCAGTCCAGTTGGACAATATAAGGCTGTATTAAACACTAGGGGACTTTTGCCCTGTGAGCGAAGCCTTTTTACAACTTGGCCATGTAGTGAGAAAGGTGCACGCCACAAATGAGTTCCTAAGCAAGGACACTGGATTAGTGGAGCCCCGTGCCTTTATGAGGTCCAAAGATAAATTTAGTCCCAGCATCCATTCTGCTCTGCAGCATGCCATTAGACTGTGTATGTGGGTATGCATCTGCTCACAGTCGTCACACTGTGCACATGGCTGGAATGGCACAGTAGGAAAGGTGTTTGTCAGTGCATTCGCTCTATTGTTAGCGTTGCCACAAACATACACATACACACACACACATACACGCACTCACAACAGGAGGGAAGGTGTTTTGTTGGTGCATTCGCTTTCTTGTATAGCGTTGCCACAAACTTACACATACACACACGAACATCATACACGCGTTTGAATTCATTACCAGTTACCAATAGAAAGCAATCCGATTTCCAACAGGTGCATGTAGGTACCATCAGAACAGAATCTTCTTTACAGAAGGGGCTCCTGAACTTCTTCATACAAGGACCCACATGTAAATGTAGTGTTTGCTCTCCAACCCACTAAATATTCTGTGAAGTGATACAACACATGAATGCACTATGAAACAGCATACCACAATAAAAGAGTGAAGCATGTACAACACGCATTAGTGAGAATGTAATAACACTCATTCGTTCTGTGATTAACTTTCCTCTAGTCTCACCATGGCCACTCTAAATCTGTCGTGTGCCTGTTTCTCTGCAAACTTAGTTACCACCCCCTTTACCCTTTTCTTAGCTAAGACCCCCACTGGACCACCTCGGAAGACAAATAATACCTGCTCTGTGGTGGTCCTGTGGGGGTCCTAAGCATTAAAAAAACAGTGTAACAGTATACAGAGGAACAGATGGACTACAGTCTGTAGTTGTAGAACTACAAAGTTCTCCTGTATGGTAAGCAGAGTAAAAGGTATGGACAATGAGTGTAGATACAAGGAGGTGTACCTAATGAAGTGCTTGGTGTGTAAGAGAGAGAGAGAGAGAGAGAGTGAGAGAGAGTGAGAGAGAGAGAGAGAGCCAAAACTGCTTGAAATTAAATATTTTTACATATATACACTGATGTGGCTTCTTTATGACCCACTTGTCCTTACACAGACCCACAAAAGGAACGATGCTTTATTGGAGACCAAAATAATCAACAAGCATTAAGCAGGCAATGAATAAATGTATGATCTCCGCCTACAAATGTGTTGTGTATATGTATATACAACACATACACATTGTATATATGATACATACACATACACATATATATGCCCTCCACTTATGCTTGGTTTAAGTTTAAAGTTTAAAGACTCTAAAAGTTTACACGTTATTACATTAAATGGTCATGAATACATTGTCTGATGCCTGTAACATAGTTTTACAGTTTGGTTTAAGAGGAGTTGTGTTCAAAACTGTTATTATCAAGGGTCATTTATAGAGGTGTATAGAGGTGTAGCATGTGTAAGGTGTAAGGCAAAGATTAATTTGTTCAGATTCACTTTTTTTGCCATCATCAGCTTTGCATATAAACAATAAGAAATGTGGAGGTTCACTGCTGGATACTGGCTGCAAATTAAATGACTATATGTGTGTTTTAGATTCTATCACCATTACTGTAAAGAAATCAGACTCTGTTTCTCCACAATAAACCTCTGCCATCAAGCCACTATTTTTTAAACTGCATATTTAAGGTGCTGAGATGTAAACAAAGTCATTCCAAGTGGTCTGGTGTGAAAAAGCTAATTGTAGAGAACCTTACTGACTCTGACTTCTATACAGTCACGGTGATAGTAAACAGGGGTCACAATGTCCTTCACTGACATGTAGCCCTTTTATTCACTACCCAAAACCAGCAGCGAATCTACAGTCTAAGTCTTCTGGGTTTATATAATATATGGTAATATATATAATGATGGTCTGTTTGATCTGGGCTTATTTCGCTTCTGATTTTATCTTGTTGTGTTTTGACTTTCTGTGAGTCATTAAACTCTTCATACGTCTGGTTCCCTTCAGCACCACTGTGCACTTCTGACTATATGTTTCTGTAGAACTCTGTGGTGCCTCATTTAAGGCAAAGAGACAACGTAAGGCAAAGTGCAGCTCACCCATCCACACCTCCTCACGCCCACCCCTCGTTTTACCCTTCACGAAGAAGAAAGGGTAATTAAATTACCCTACCCTTTAATTTTTGTAATTAAACCCATTTCCCCTTATCAGCCTGCTCTCGGCGCGAACACTCCGCCCCCACCTTCCTCTGCTGTTTCTCCCAGGCGGGGTCCAGCAGCAGGTCCCGGTCCCACTCGTCCTCCTGCAGCATGTACTCCTCTTGCTCGTAGCCGTTGTTGTACTGCGGCTCCATGTCTGCGAAACAAGGCAATGAGCGCGCTCTCTGTCCCGTGTTTGCCTCACGCGCGCGTCCAACTGCCCCGAGGCCCCGTACGCAGGGGCATTTAATAGTTACCTGCTACGTCACGTGTCAGCTGGTCATCCAGTGAAGGTGCAAAAAGAGGCGACGAGGGCAGCAGAGCCACATTAGACGCCCCCCACAGTTCTCACTCTTATTACCACTCCTTCAACATGTAAACAAAGCAAGTCAGAGAGTACAGGAGCACAGGAGCCACAGTTTGCTGGAGACGCCGTCATTCTTCTTTTTTGGTCTAAAGGAAGAGGTGTAACCCTCTGCTCCTGCAGATGCTCCACCTTCATTCACCCTGTTCAAACAGTGATGCTATCCTGCTTTTTGGATACACATTTTAATGTTTATAGAATTAAAACTTTTGGAAAAAAAACAAAATAAAATGTGTCATTAACACACATTATAACACTATTTTTTTTGCCCATTATGTTAAATTTAGCAAAGAACAGAAACTGTGGACTATACAAATATAACTTGGTTCCCTACGTGGTATGTGGTAGGACACAAGGACACAAGGACACACACACACACACACACACACACACACACACACCACTCACTGTGTATACTCTACACACTCATATTAGGAATGCCTAATATACTAGTAAAAATACTAGTATCTACTGGCTAAGTTGGGATGCTGTGTAGAATGTAAACATAATATGTAGACTCATATTTTATTCATAATAGAACATGGACTACATATCAGATGATGAAGGTGAGACATTTTACCACATGATTAAAATTATTAACTCATTTAAAACTTGATGGGAACATCACATCTCAAAAATGTTGGGACAGGGTCCATGTCTACCATTGTGAAGCATCTCTCTTCTTTAAACATCTGGGAAGTGAGGAGACCAGTTGCTGGAGTTTTGGGGAAGGAATGTTCTCTGATGTAGAATTCCAGCTGTTCCAGTCTTGGGATGTTTCATTTCATGATGTGCCAAATGTTTTCTTATGGTGAAAGGTCTGGACTGCAGGAACGCCCAGTTATGACTGAAACATGCCAAATATTGGTAGATTCTGGCGCAAGACATGCGTAAACCACCAGTCTGAACTGTGCTAGTTTCAGCATTACGGACTGCAAAGATAGACTGCATGTGAGGTAATGCTACTTTAATGCTACACATCAACTGATAATGGTTCTAATTTCATTTAGCAGACTTAATGGTAGGAAACTATAATAGTGTGAGTGACTTATTTTGGAAAGTAGCCGGAGGAATCCTCACTAAAGATGTGACAGAGAAAAGAGGCGTGTTAGCATCTTTAAATTAGCATACAAGTTCTGACTTGTAAGAAGTCGATTTCAGATCTCTGAAATGTATAACTAGCATAAACAGCAATTTGAGTAGTCATAATAATCTATCACCGTGTGACGTTTATAATAGAGATTTGATAATAGAGATCTGTAATATTTGTTGTTTCCAGTAAAAAGGTTTATGTTGATATCTATCTATAAATACATAAAGTTATTGACTACTAGACATTTTAATCTTTCGTTTACTGTTCTTTTTATTATAACTAACCAAGAGTTTAAATTTTGTTTCGGTCCATTTATAAATGGTTTGTGTTATTGTTTTAATTAGTTGTACAGCACATCCTTCAACTTTTGCTGTATTCAAATGAGCTCTAGAAATAAATTTGACTTGCGTTGACTCATCATTTAAAGTTGAAATCCAGTATCTAGACTAAACCTCACATACCTCTGTACAATGTAGTTCTTAAAATAATAAAAAGACAACTCAGCATATGTTCTCCATAATGTGACCATGGCGTGTGAACTTCATGCTAGCAACAAACTGGATGGTCCTTTACTTCTAACGTCCAAAGAACATGATGTCTTTTATTTTCATAAACAATATAAAAGTGTTAATATTGTGGTCAAAATGTTTCCACTGTGCATTAGTTCTTCCCAGAGTAGCTGAAGCCCAGGGAAGAGCTTTGCCAGGATTTCTGGACATTGTCAGTATATCACTTTCAGTGTCAAGTAGAGTCTTGCATTTGTGGATGCAGCGACAAGCAGTGTTTACTGATTACGGTTTGTCAGAGCATTCTTGAGCCCATGTGGTGATACCCCACACATAATCATTAATAATGGATCCTGTCTCCAAACAGTGCATTATATGTCTAACAAAGAGCCATTTAGGATTCAGCAACATGCACAGAATTCCCTACTGAGCACATACTGCTCCATTTGTGTGAAAAAGACAGAATTCCATGAACTATGTCCACTAACTACTGCAGAAACAGGTTGACTTACTAAAACTTTGCATTGCTATTTACATTAATTCTCCTCTAATGATTAAAAAAAAAAATAGAAATTTAAATAGTTCCGTGAGGTTAGTAAGACCATGTTATTGTTGACACCTTTAACTTACAATTATCTGGCAGCTGGATTCACTGCAATCAGTAAATTGGTTTTTGAAGCTGTGCATTAATAGTTTAGTCATTAATTAAATTATATTATTCATTTACAGGTTGTGATTTTCATCCTGCTGCTTTTATGTGTTTTAAAAAGTGTTCCTGTGATCATGTGTTAATATCAATTTGTGTATTAAATGTACAGTTGTGCTTCAGTTTAATAAAACAGTTCATTAGATCTAGGTTAAGTTAGTAAATGAGTTTTTTATTAAAGTTGAATTGGAGTCTGGGACGACTTGATTTATTGCATCGTCATTCCTCTGCTGTTCTGTCTTCATTCATCCTTCTCTCGTTCTCCGAAGACAGGACCTGTCGCAAACAATATTACAGTGCTGTAAACTCTACTATTACTATTGTGGCTAAAAAAGGGGCTGCTTCTTTCTACGCACGAATAAAGGAGTTCCAGATAAAGATCTGTGTGTAATTAGATGAAGGATTAGAAAATAAGAGACAGTGTGACACCCAGCACATGATCAAACCTTGAATTGATGTTTGAGTTTCTTCCACGGGAGACTGAGAGATCATTACAGCTAAGGACTGGAGAGCTATCAGCGTAGAAAACTGGAAATCTGGCTGGGCAGGTGAGGCAATTTTTCCAATTTGGTGATTCTGGGGATTTTCAATTCTTCATCAGACATAAGGAACTCTATCAAGGATCTGTGTGTGAGATATAAGGGATTAAATGAGTAAACAGTGTAACAATCAGCCCCGTTAATGGCATATTTTCATGGATGTGATGTTTAACTGGACCGAACACTGCAGGTATTATGGATTAGTTCTTATTCTTTCTGGGTTTACTGTGTTTACCAATTACTGCAGTGCTAACAGCCACACTGAAAGTTTGTGCCTTATGCTATTTCCTTTCAAAGACAACACATGTTCTTTTCTGCCAATATTGTTATTCTTCATCCATTAACTAAATAAACTCTAGATAATGTCAGGATTAGCCCATCCTTTCATGTATGAAATGACAAACATATTCTTGTGTGCCTAGCTTTGTGCTCTATAATTTCAACAGTTATACATTTTGCTTTAACAAACAAGAAGAAAGAATTATGTTGCTCAAAAAGACATTAACAATTGAGGCCCGTCATGTCAAGTTTTTGGACCTTCACTCACTATACTTTTCATGTCTGAATAATGTATCTATTTGATGTGTGCATTGTGGCTAAGAAAAGGAGCTTCAGGAAGTGGTAAAATGATCAAACCTTCAATTGATGTCTGAGATTCTTCCACAGGAGAGGGAGACTATCAGAGCAGGACACTGGGAGTCTGGTTGAGCAGATGTCTGAACTGGAGAAAACATTCAGCTACTATTCTTCTTTCTACAGAGGAGCAGAACAGAGAATCTCAAGCATGTCCAACTGGTTTGGGACCCCAAGAGTCCAAAGTCTGTATTTGGTTTGGGATTCATGTAATGAAAGCCCTACATCTATACATTCTTTGTGATGCTAAAAGGTTAAGAAGGGTGGCCAACAGAGACGCCTCAGGAATGGGCTGCTTGTCTGAATGCATTGAAAAACTAAAAACTAAATCGCACCTTGAAGGATGGAATTCATCAGCTGCTGGTTGTAGGATGGTCGTTATGCCTTCTTCATCAAAGCTCTGGTGACAAGCTGTGTGGGCGTAGATGAGAGATCAAATTAGTAATAAGTACAGACAGTATAACACCCAGCCCCGTTAATGATATATTTTAGATAAGTAGTGCCGTATGCTATTTTCTATTAACAAGAAGCCAGCGTGTGTTTTTCTCTCAGGCATTAATATCCTCTAGGTAATGTAATGAATAGCCTCTAGGTAATGTTTGAATTGAGTACATACTTATATGCATGATATGTGTATCTGGTTTTGAGCAAATATCATATTTTCAGTATTTTCCCTAAGGCGTTTGTTTTGATATTGATAACTGAGGCCCAGCATTGTCTCTTTGATACTAGAGCAGAACTTTAGCCATCACGCTTCATTTGTCTGTATTTAACGTACATGCGTGGTGTGTGCATTGTAGCTAAAAAGCAAATGTGGTGGCTTCTTTTCAGGCTTTACAAAGCATTATCTCAGTTTTATGTAATGCATCTGTTTTAAAATGATCAAACCTTCAACTTATGTCCGAATTTCACCGCAAGACACTGGGAGCCCATCGCAGCATGAGACTGGGAATGGGTCTGACTGAGGAGATTCAGGTTGGTTTCTACGAGATCAAATTCTCAAGAAACACAAACCTCTCAGCCTCTGTCTCAAACTGCTCCATGGTTTTCATTAATCTCTTTAATCTGGAAAAGAGATAAATATGACAATGAAGAGTGGATCCATATTAGAGAGTTACCTAAAGAGCTGCTATTTGGAGTGCCCAGAACTTAACTTATAAGATATAGATAATATTATAGCTGATGACTAGGCTGCTCTGTTTGATCAGCAATATCAGATTTGATTACATGATGTTACCAACCACATAGATCTACTTTAATGACTGTATCAGTAGTGTAGACATCATTTCAATAGCAATGCAAAATTCTTCCAAGTCATCCGTCTTGCATGGAAAATGTACTGCCATGTCAGATCTGTATACTAACCTGCCCCTCTTCTCAATGAGGTCCCGTAAGTCAGCAGGTATCCCGAACTCTCCGACTCCCTCTTCATCCTTCTGCGTCTCTGTCAGAGGCTCCTCCTCTTTCTCCTGCTTCGTTTCCAGTTCTTCTTCCTCCATTTCTTCCATCTCGCTGACAGTAGGTGTCTTCCTGTCAGCCTCCTGTGCCTGCTCTTCATTCTTTTTTCTCTCCACCACCACAACACGAACCTGTATTCGTTTGTGGGTGGCGGTCTTTTTCCCCAGGATCTCATACTTTCTCGCGTGCATCCTGTCTTCATCAATTACTGCCTCCATCTCTCTGGTTAATTGTTCCTCTGCCTGCCTAAGTTCCTCCTTCTCCGCCTGGTTCTTTTCGAACTCTACCCGCAGTGTTTCGAGATCTTTTTTAATCTCCCTTTCCTTCTCTTCGAAGTCCAGGATATCCAATTCGATCTCTGCCACTGCCTCTTTCAGCTCCGTTCTGATCTCCACGTTCTGAGAAAATTAGTATAAAAGAAATATTAAAGATCAAGTACTGTGACTGTAATTAAATAGCAGTATGTAATGAAGAAATCTTCACTGAATAATTAATCTGAGTACCAGCGCTGAGATAATGCTAATCTCTGCTAGCACTTCAGTGTTATGGTGACGGAAAACTAGCCGTGGTTTCACTTTCCACACAAGTTTTAATTCTACTTTAGCCAGCTCTGCTTAAATACAGCAGCGGGATAGTTTATGGAATCGACCATGTCTGTATACCTATGATTCAGATGTATCTAAACTAAGCCTGTTCAATCCACACACAAGTATTAACAGCAAACATTAATATTATCCGTGTACATTAAACCTGTAAGCACAGTCGTGTACATTAGTGCGACCCTGCTGTTATGAGCGCTGGTGTGAATGAAAATGTCGCCCCCGTGTGGAGAAGCTGTTAAACAACACTTTATAATGAGCTGTAAATGTCCCGTTACTCATTTATACGATGAACTGATAACTAGACTCAATTACCTTCCTCTTCTCCTTTCTCTTCCGCGGTGTTTCGTTGTCGCGGTCCCCATCTCTCGGCTTCTCCTGCTTTCTGCCCCATCTACGGAAAGGGTGGCGGAAGGCGCTCCAGCACCCGACATCTGTGGGGCTGGGTGGCGACGGCATCTCGCGCTCCTGCTGAGCTGTTGACTACAGTACAAAATGACTGGGTTAGTTCAGGTGCGCTATGCTCCTCCAGTGTCTGATTAAGAACTGTGAATCATTACTACCGTACCTGTTTAATATTTTAATGCCACTTTCTGATTCTCTTCATCATTTTAATTTCTTCTTTTACCAAATCAGAAAATCATGAAAAAGCCTAGAGCTCTTCAGTTTCACACACTATTGTTATCTAAATTATTCCCCAGTCATTTTACTTATGCTGGTTTATCTTGTTTTTTTAATTTATTTATATTACTTCTAATAATATTTTTTATTACTGGTTTTAATTTAAGTTTACACATTTTTACATTTATGTTAGATTCTTATTTCCTTCATTATCTTGGTTTGTTGCTATTTTTTTCTTGTTCCTCATTAAATCTTATTTATTTTCCTAATTCTTAATCTTTTCATCTTGTTTGACAGGCGGTAACATCTATTATGTCTTTTTCTGATTATCTTGTTTGATTGTATGTGCAGTCATTTTAAATGTTAGTTCATCCAAATTAAATTCCATTTTTAGTTCTTTAACTTGTAACTGCTGGACTACACTAGAAATGAGTTTCATCCTGGATAGATTTTTGGCTGATCGATTATTTTCATCTACGTTTGTCTTTCTAGAACCAGCGTTCTTTTTTTCCCGATAGCTGCAGAGATTTGTATGTTTATTCCTGAAAAAGAATCTGAAAAAAGAATTTAGACTGACCTGCTGGTGATTTTAATGCTGTGCGGTTGTGTATGACCTTCTCAGCGGTAGATCACTAGTGGAGTTCTCGGGGAGTCCGCTAGATTTATAAGCTCCGTTCCGTGACGTCACAATGGAGACGACGTAACCCCCCCCCCCCCCCCCCTGTGCAGGCACAGGAGGCTGATAGGAACATGCCTACTGTCAGCGAGTTGCAAGAAGTGGTGGAGGAGAGAAAGAAGAACTGCTTCAGTAAGGGAACCAGAAGAGAGAGAAGGAACCTCTGATGATGTCCTGCAATGCAATGGAGCTTCTAACGTCTGGAAAATATGCGACGTATGCGATATGTGATGCGACAGTGGCTGCAGGACCAGAGATTGTGTATAAATGAGAGTTCATCCCAAATGTGTCACAACAGCCTGTAAAGTTGATGTATTCTAGTATGTATGTATTCTTTATGTATTTCTGTAAGGGAAGAGAATATGGCTGACAAGAAACGGATTCCTTTGACAAACTTAAAATATCCAAAGTCTTGTGCCTTTTCTGAACACAAAACCCAGGAGGAGTTCAATAGATATTAGTTTATATTAGCAGTAAAGGAGAGAGCAAGGATATGCCAGCCAAGTGAGATTACTAACTGAGATACTAAATGTTCCTTTCAACATCCATTACTTACTTATAGCCGATGGTGCCCTGGGGTCCACAGGGGGAAAATCGGCTTTATTATGGTCAAGTCAAGTAGTTTTTTATTGTCATTTCAACCATATACAGTGGTGTACAGTACACAATGAAACAAAACAACGTTCCTCCAGGACCAAGGTGCTACATAGAACAATAAATACAATAAATACGACATAAATACAATAAATAAGACAATTTACAATACACGAAACAGCAAACAATAAGTATAGGGAGGGGACAGTGCAGATAGCCCACTGGCAGTGGGTGCAGTAAAGTGTGGTTGTGTCCATTTTTTTTTTAAAGATGAACATTATTTTTAGCAGCAGTTATGACCATATTTGGTATACATGTAAACATTGTATACTTTAAGTGTTATGTGTGGACAGATTTAAAAGATGAGGTTATGTGTGTGTGTGTTCAGTCCAGTCATTGAATGTGTGCAGTTATTCAGATCAGACTCTGGTTGTTAAGGAGTCGGATGGCTTGGGAAAAGAAGCTGTTGCCTAGTCTGGATGTGTGGGCCCGGATGCTTCTGTACCTTTTTCCAGACGGTAGGAGGGTGAAGAGTGTGTGTGAGGGGTGTGTGTAGTCATCCACGATGCTATCCACGTCTTGATAGTAACGTCTATCCGAGCCTCTTTTCAATTTTATTTCCAATTTACTGAAAGAGTGCCAACATGGCTCTGTAAATATATACATTATACACCTCCCACGACTAGAACAAGGGAAAAAGAAAGGGTAGAAGGGATGGGGATGCAGGAAGGATCACTCAGGGTCTGTTAAAGAAAAGTATTGCTGTTTAGGCCACCAGTATATAATGCAATGCAAATAAATCGCATGGCGTTTTCATCAGATTAGCCCACTGCGCCAATGAGACACAGCGATGTAGCCTACAAATGCATCGGTGTGGCTAAAAGTTCTTCCATTTGTTCCGTCTAAAAGAAGCTTTACATATTATTACCATGTTCATAATGATAATGATGCACATTAATATATTATTAATACTTATATTTATTATTATTATTATATTTTTTATTAGCATTTGTTTGTTGATTCTATAAATATTATTGTTGGATTTTTATAATATAAATAAAACATGGGTTTGTGAGTTTTAACACTGTGACTGTTTCCCGCTGTGAAAGTCAGACCGAACACATCTGGAAACATGGTGGTTCGAGCTATGGTGGTTCCAACCAACATTGTTCAAACTACTGTGGTACTAACAAAGTACGACGCTTTCGGGAAACGGTCCATGCATCGGACCATGTTAGTTCATTGCTAACCTCCGTCGTTGTACGGGAAACGCACCCCAGAACAAGGAATGATTAAAAACAAACAGGACAACAACACAACTAACAGGGAGACAAAAATATCAAGCAAACAACGCAAACATCTAGGGGTATACATAAGCAAGGGCTGACGATAAACACCTGGGAAATGGAAGAGTCATAAAATAGGGACAGGTGTGGGGTGTGAGAACAGGGTTGTGACAGGAGGAGCTAGAATCAAAATAAACAAAAGAACATGGTACAGAACAAAAAAGGAACATGAAAGAGACAGGGGAGACAACAAAAACAAACAGGGGCAGAACTAGACTGGACAAGGATGTGACATAACTTCACCTCTGGCACACAGTCACCAAGGTGCATAACAGAAGGCATTAAGAAAACCGAGGCCAGAAGAGGAGAGGCCAGAAACAGAACTAGAACACTGCAATGGGGACGAGGCGGGCCACGTGACTGGACAAGGGAATAAACTGTAGATTGGAACAGGGAACAAACAGAGGACTGAACAAAGGAGTGGACAGGAGGAGACAAAGGAGACTGGGCAAAAGATGGGACAGGAGACTGGACAAACCGGACAGAGGGTCTGAAGCCTGCGTAACTAGCAGGTCAACCGGGACACGAGAATCACCGGCAGGACAGACACAGAGGCTGGGAGGGAGGCTGAAAGATCAGGAGACTAAAGTTCTCGGCTGTAGGTGGGCCTGCTGCTGCAACGTCTTAGGAGGCCTTAGGAGGAGCCATTGGCTGGGCAGAGTGCTCAGGTTTATAAAAAACAAACAACAAAAAAACTTCAAATACTTAAAATACTTACTTTTGACTTTTCTGTTTCTTCAAGCCCTCTGGTCTCCTTTTAGCGCCCTGTCTGCTTCACATTCTGAGATCATTTTGAGAAGTACCAAACACTGGGAAGTATGCAATGAAGGAATCTTTCACACAACAGTTTTCGGTATCGGGACTATCGCATTAATTCAGCCCGGTTTGAACACTCTTGCGAACCGGGATACGTACGTTAGTAACGAGCTAACGTAGATAATTCAGCGGAGATTGAACACGGTGACGGGTTCGTACGTTAGCATTAAGGTAACGTAGATATTTTAGCGGAGTTTGAACACGGTGACGGGTTCGTACGTTAGCATTAAGGTAACGTAGATATTTTAGCGGAGTTTGAACGCGGTGACGGGGTTCTTATATTAGCATCAAGCTAACGTAGATAATTTAGTAGGGTTTGAACACGGTCGCGAACCGGCGCACGTAGGAACTTCTGCGGGGTATGAATATAGCCAAAACTCGGCATTTTGGGACCGAGTCAGCTGAGTTGACTAGTTCATTCATAACACGATTTACCATCGCACTGCTTTCCTTTAAAACACTGGTTTAAGCAAAGACATAAACCCACATGAAACGACACCAGCTAATGTAAGGTTACCTGTCGTGTCTGCAGCTTTGGGGCAGGACTTTATCCTTGCGTGTGTGCGTTTCCACAAAGTTGTTTTTCAGTCAGTCAACAGGTGAAAAAGACTGCTAGGCCAGCCCACTAGGCAGTCCAGTAATAGGATATGACAATTAGTATATAATAGTGAGCTCCCTGAAACCGAGACACGTACGTTAGTATCGAGCTAACTTAGATAATTCAGCGGAGAATGAACACGGTCGTAAATTTTATAATTTTTTTGTTGGTTGTACAGTACGTCGGTGATCTTTGGTTGTATTTGCTCTGGAAATGAATTTAAACCTGTAATATCTCTGATCAACGTAGCTCTTAAAATAATGGACGTCTTTGAAAAAGACAATGTCTGAAAGGCGAAAATGTGACCATGGCGTGTGAATTTCACACTAGCAACTAACTGGATGGTTCTTTCCTTCTAATGCCCAGAAAACATGATGTTCCTTATTTTCATAAACAATATTAAAGTTTGACCACAATATTGACCATGTTTCTGTAACACAGCTGTAACTAGCGAGGGGTTCCTAAATTAAGCGCTGCCGCTTTAGATAGATAGATAGATAGATACTTTATTGATCCCAGAGGGAAATTCAAGGCAATTTCCCTCTGGGATCAATAAAGTATCTATCTATCTATCTATCTATCTATCTATCTATCTATCTATCTAAAGCAGCATTCTTTAAGAGAATCACAGCAGTTTTCGCACCCAGCCAGAGCAGTTTCTGGGAAAAGGAGCTGCTTTACGGCAAAAAGCGATATTTCCCATTCAAATGCACAGGCAGGAGAGCACGAGGCTCAGACGAATTGGCGCGAGGGAAAGAAGAGGTCTGATAGACTGCAGCGAGCTCCAGCTGCCTTCGTACTGTTAATTCTATTTACCGCTCCTCCTGTTAGGTGAGCATTCTCCCCATTTATGTGCATAAACATGAAGTGGTACATAAGGAGTAAAACTTAGTGTTTAAAAGTTTTACATTTCACGTCCTCTCCGAGCTTACCAACTCCTGTCTGGCTGCTTTGTATTAATGGGTTAAACGCATTTCTAGCCTCTTCGCATATTTTAAATTATAATATGCAGTCCAAGTGTTTTAGGTAAAATGCTAAATGCATTTTTATTGCTCTTAAATTGGTTTGTTTTAACACGCACTTCTAGCGTTTTGAATGTGCTCCAATTTGCATTTTAGTGGAAATGTTGGAATGTAAAAATGTGTATGTATGTTTGGAGAAATTGTTGTTCGGCAGTATTTAGATGTTTTACGTTTGTTGGAGTATGTACTGGTTCGGAGCACGAAGCTCAGACAAATTGGCGCGAGGAAATGAGAGGTCTAATAGACTGCAGCGAGCTCCAGCTACCTACGTACTGTTAAACTGCTTTGCAATGCACAACTATAATGTTATCCGATATATATTATTATTATTATTCTTATTTCGCCGCGTTTTCATCTCCGATTAACTCGTCCCGCAGTTTTCGAGATATCGACACCAGTTCCAACTCCATATCGTCCGGTATGATCCGCTGATGTGGGCTTGTATACAGCTTTTTGATCGGAAGCAATAATTCCGAGCAGGAAGGAATTTTTCCGGAATATTTTCCATAGAGAATGAATTGGAGCGAAAAACGCGTGCCTACCAAAAGAAACGCTCCAGTCCAACAAAAATCTTGGTTGGACACAGGTAGTACACTGCTACCAGACCCAAATTAAATTCCTTTCTTTTACCAGCTCATATGTGTTTTTTGTTGTGGTTCTTTTATTTGGACCGAGACATTTAGGACCTGGTTACATTTCCACTGTGCATCAGTTCTTTCTAGAGTAGCTGAAGTCCAGGGAAGTGCTTTGCCAGTATTTCTGGACATTGTCAGCATATCACTTTCACTGTGTCAAGTAGAGTCTTGCATTTGTGGATGCCGCGAAAAGCAGTGTTTACTGATTACGGTTTGTCAGAGCATTCTTGAGCCCAAGTGGTGATACCCCTCACAGAATCATGCTTGTTTTAATAATGGATCCTGTCTCCAAGCAGTGCATAATATGTCTTAACAAAGAGCCAATTGGGGTTCAGCCACATGCACATTGACTTACTAAAACTTGTATTGGTATTGGTATTTAAATGATTTCTCCTCTATTGATTAAACAAAAATAGAAATTTAAATGGTTCTATAAGTTAGTAAGACCATGTTATTGTTGACACCTTCAACTAATTATCTGGCAGCCGAATTCACTGCCATCAGTAAATCAGTTTTCAAAGCTGTGCTTTAATAGTTCATTAATTAAATGATATTATTCATTATTAGGTTGTGAGTTTGAATGTCATCCTGCTGCTTTTATACGTGTTTTAAAAAGTGTTCCTGTTATTGTGTTAATATCCATTTGTATATTAAATGTACAGTTGTGGTTCAGTTTAATAAAACAGTTCATTAAATCTAGGTTAAGTTAGTAAAAGAGTTTTTATTAAAGTTGAATTGGAGTCTGGGACGACTTGATTTACTTCATCGTCATTCCTCTGCTGTTCTGTCTTCATTCATCCTTCTCTCGTTCTCCAAATACACGCCCTGTCACATGCAATATTACAGTGCTTTAAACTACTATTAATTATTAATTAATAAAGGAGTTCCAAATAAATATCTGTGTGTAATTAGATGAAGGATTAGAAAATAAGAGACAGTGTGACACCCAGCACCATGTTGTCATGGAATAGATGATTAACTGGACTAAATACTGAGGGGATTTAGGTACAGTACTTATTCTTGCTTGGCTTTTTGGTGTTTATTACTCTTACTGCGGTGGTAAAGGCCAAAGTAAAAGCCTGTCCTTTATGCTTCTGTCCTTTCAACAACACAACCTGTTCTTTTTCTTCCGATGTTGACTCTCCTAATGCATTGACCAAATGTCCTCTACATAGTGTCTGAATTTAGCGTATCCTTGTGTGTAGTTTGATTGTTGATTGATGTATGAGTTTCTTCCACAGGAGACTGAGAGATCATTAGAGCTGAAGACTGGAGAGCCATCAGCATAGAAGACTGGAAATCTGGCTGGGCAGGTGAGGCAATTCTTCCAATTCCGGGATTCTGGGGATTTTCATTTCTTCATCAGACATAAGGAACTCTATCAAGGATCTGTGTGTGAGATACGAGGGATTAAATGAGTAAACAGTGTAACAATCAGCCCCGTTAATGGCATATTTTCATGGATATGATGTTTAACTGGACCGAATACTGCTGGTATTATGGATTAGTTCTTATTCTTTCTGGGTTTACTGTGTCTTCAGGACATCAACCAGTCCGGCTTCAAACCAGCCCATTCCATGGAAACTGCTCTCTTCGCAGTAACTGAGAGGCTTTATGCAGCGAGATCAGCCAAACCGTCCTCAGTTCTGATTCTGCTCGACCTGTCTGCAGCCTTCGACATGGTGAACCACAAGATCCTCCTGTCAGCCCTCACCGATCTTGGAATCACCGGCACTGCATGGAAGTGGTTTGAGTCCTACCTGGAGGACTGCCACTGTCAGGTAACATGGAATGGGTCCACTTCTGCTCCATGTAGGCAGTACTAGCTGGATTATTATCCAACGGAACACTAAGCACGGTTGTAAGTCGCTCTGGATAAGAACGTCTGCTAAATACCTTAAATCTAAATGTAAATGTGTTTACCAATTACTGCAGTGCTAAAAGCCACACTGAAAGTCGGTGCCTTATGCTATATCCTTTCAAAGACAACACATGTTCTTTTCTTCCAATGTTGTCTTTCTTCATCCATTAACTAAAACTCTAGATAATGTCAGGATTAGCCCATCCTTTTATGTATGAAATGACAAACATATTCTTGTGTGCCTAGTTTTGTGCTCTATAATTTCAATAGTTATACATTTTGGTTTGTTTTGACGAACAAGAAGAAAGAATTATGTTGATCAAAAAGACATTAACAATTGAGGCCCATCATGTCAAGTTTTTGGACCTTCACTCACTATACTTTTTATGTCTGAATAATGCATCTATTTTATGTGTGCATTGTGGCTAAGAAAAGGATATTCAGGAAGTGGTAAAATGATCAAACCTTCAATTGATGTCTGAGATTCTTCCACAGGAGACGGGGAGACTATCAGAGCAGGACACTGGGAGTCAGGCTGAACAGATGTCTGAACTGGAGAAAACATTCAGCTACTATTCTTCTTTCTACAGATGAGCAGAACAGAGAATCTCAAGCATGTCCAACTGGTTCGGGACACCAAAAGTCCAACGTCTGTATTAGGTTTGGGATTCATGTAATGAAAGCCCTACATCTATACATTCTCTGTGATGCTAAAAGGTTAAGAAGTGTGGCCAACAGAGAGGCCTCAGGAATGGGCTGCTTGTCTGAATGCATTGAAAAACTAAAAACAAAATCGCACCTTGAAGGATGGAATTCATCAGCTGCTGGTTGTAGGATGGTCGTTATACTTTCTTCATCAGAGCTCTGGTGACAAGCTGTGTGGGCGTAGATGAGAGATCAAATTAGTAAGAGTACAGACAGTATAACACCCAGCCCCGTTAATGACATATTTTCATAGATAAGTAGTGCCGTATGCTATTTTCTATTAACAAGAAGCCAGTGTGTGTTTTTCTCTCAGGCATTTATATCCTCTAGGTAATGTTTGAATTGAGTACATCTGTATGTTTTGATATTGATAACTGAGGCCCAGCATTATCTCTTTGATACTGGAGCAGAACTTTAGCCATCACACTTCATTTGTCTGTATTTAACGTACATGCGTGGTGTGTGCATTGTAGCTAAAAAGCAAATGTGGTGGCTTCTTTTCAGGCTTTACAAAGAATAATCTCAGTTTTATGTAATGCATCTGTTGTCCGAATTTCACCGCAAGACACTGGGAGCCCATCGCAGCATGAGACTGGGAATGGGTCTGACTGAGGAGATTCAGGTTGGTTTCTACGAGATCAAATTCTCAAGAAACACAAACCTCTCAGCCTCTGTCTCAAACTGCTCCATGGTTTTCATTAATCTCTTTAATCTGGAAAAGAGATAAATATGACAATGAAGAGTGGATCCATATTAGAGAGTTACCTAAAGAGCTGCTGTGGATGTATTTGGAGTGCCCAGAACTTAACTTATAAGATATAGATAATATTATAGCTGATGACTAGGCTGTTCTGTTTGATCAGCAATATCAGATTTGATTACATGATGTTACCAACCACATAGATCTACTTTAATGATTGTATCAGTAGTGTAGACATCATTTCAATAGCAATGCAAAATTCTTCCAAGTCATCCGTCCTGCATGGTAAATGTACTGCCATGTCAGATCTGTATACTAACCTGCCCCTCTTCTCAATGAGGTCCCATATTTCAGCAGAAACTCGGACTCCCTCTTCATCCATCTGCGTCTCTGTCAGAGGCTCCTCCTCTTTCTCCTGCTTCGTTTCCTGAAGCAGTTCTTCTTCCTTCTTTTCTTCCTCCACTTCTTCCATCTCGCTGACAGTAGGTGTCTTCCTGTCAGCCTCCTGTGCCTGCTCTTCATTCTGTTGGTTTTCCACCACCACAACACAAACTTGCATTCGTTTGTGGGTGACTGTCTTTTTCCCCTCCATCTCATATTGTCTCTCGTGCCTCCTGTCTTCATCAATTACTGCCTCCATCTCACTGGTTAATTTTTCTTCTGAATGCCTGATTTCATCCTTCTCCATCTGATTGTTCTCTAGCTCTATCTGCAGTGTTTCCAGATCTCTTTTTATCTCCTTTTCCTTCTCTTCGAATTCCACGATGTCCATTTCGATCTGTTCCACTGCCTCTTTCAGCTCCATATTTTCCGTTCTGATCTCCACGTTCTGAGAAATTAGTTATAAAAGAAATATTTAAAGATCAAGTACTGTGACTGTAATTAAATAGCAGTATGTAATGAAGAAATTCTTTTTTTCACTAAATAATTAATCTGAGTACCAGCGCTGAGATAATGCTAATCTCTGCTAGCACTTCAGTGTTATGGTAACGGAAAACTAGCCGTGGTTTCACTTTCCACACAAGTTTAATTCTACTTTAGCCAGCTCTGCTTCAGTACAGCAGCAGGATAGTTTATGGAATCGACCATGTCTGTATATCTATGACTCAGACGTATCTAAACTAAGCCTGTTCAATCCACACACAAGTATTAAACAGCAAACATTAATATTACCTCGTGTACATTAAACCTGTAAGTACAGTCGTGTACATTAGTGCGACCCTGCTGTTATGAGCGCTGGTGTGAATGAAAATATCGCCCCTGTGTGAAGAAGCTGCTAAATAACACATTATAATTAGCTGTAAATGTCCTGTTACTTATTTAGACGATGAACGGATAACTAGGCCTAATTACCTTCCTCTTCCGCGGTGCTTCACTGTCGCGGTCCCCATCTCTCGGCCTCTCCTGCTTTCTGCCCCTCTTAAGGGACAGGTTGTGGAAGGCGCCCCAGCACCCGAAGCCTGTGGGGCGGCAGCTCTCGCTCCTGCTGAGTTGTTTCCAGCAGAGCTGTTGACCACAGTACAAAATGACTGGGTTAGTTCAGGTGTGCTATGCTCCTCCAGCGACAGATTAAGAACTGTGAATCATTACTACTGTACCTGTTTAATAATTTGATGCTACTTTCTAATTCTCTTCATCATTTTAATTTCTTCTTTTATCAAATCTGAAAATCATAAAAAAGCAGAACTCTTCAGTTTCACACATAATCTACAGTTTACAGCACTTCACCATCCACTGCTTCCTTATCAGAAGGCTGAATGTGAAACAGTTTACAGTCAATGAAGAAGAATAAGACTAATTTCACACAGACCTACAAACATTTGAAAACAGACAACACAAAGAAAAACCACATTTCATTGAACTCACAATATTTTTAGATTGTTAACGTTCCTATAATCTCGTTATATATGGAGAAAATATGTGGATACTTTTGGATATAACATATTTAACATGAATTGGAGATATTATGCAACCGATTTCATA
>JAMWET010000511.1:105000-237909 GCA_024036415.1 Prochilodus magdalenae | reverse complement strand
CAGGAATCTTCTCTGTCCTGGCTCCCAGATGGTGGAATGAACTCCCACTGGGCGTCAGAACAGCGAAGTCTCTTGCAGTCTTCAAACACGGACTGAAGACCCATCTCTTCGTAATGCACTTAAGTAAGTGAACTCTACTAGAGATGTAAGTTGTGTGTTTTGTGTTGCACTTATAATGACCTTTTCTCCTCTATAGGAATGAGCGCTGGGCTGGGGTTGCCAGGTAATTGCTCTACTTGCTTTATGTCTGTGTATTAATCTGTAGGTACCAGCATTGGCCCCCTGTTCGGGCAGTGTCTGAGCTCATGGTGAGTTTTAGGCTCTAACCTTCCTGTACTAGCTGGAATATTATCCAATGGAACACTAAGCTGTAAGTCGCTCAGTAGTTTAGGTTAAGGTTTAGTTGATAAGGCTGAGTCCTAACAGTGGCAATGCAGGCTCATAAACACCTCATGTTCAGTGGGTACATGGCACATACCTGTGGCAAATATTTCAATATACAAACTGATAGATTTACACCCCAGGATGTATCGATGATAAAAAAAATTAACATACTGTCCATTATTAAAATACTGGATAACTTTACTTTAAGACAACCTTACTACAGAATACACTGCTACCCCACATACATAACCAGCTGATACACCATCTGGTGAGGCCAGAAACACTACACTAATTTTTAAATAATCTAACAGTTTAGTAAATGGTAGCTTTGCTCAAAACAGACTTTTTGTGAATTGCAGAATACATATGACATGATGCACATCGGCTGCAGAACACAGATCAGAAAAACATGTATGTCTCCTCCCTGGGAATGCTGGAACTAATGGGCCTGCTGTTGAACTAAAGCAAATGTTTCTGTAACAGAACACATACACACACACACACACACACACACCTTACACAGATATCCCAAGAGATAAGCACAGGCCTTTCCTGTCAAAACACCATTCCACAGTTCTTCTGAATTCAGGATTCTTCTAGCACACACATACCTTATGAAATGTATGAGGAACAAGTGTTTACACACTTGTGGACACTGAAATCTTGAGCTTGAAATCAACTATAACAGTAAAAGAAAAGTAAATAAACCTAAATGTTTAATAAGTGTAGTGTAATACAAAAAAGTTTCTGTAGTGGTATCATTTTTATCCTCAAGATTAGAAACCACATAAAAAGCACATCCCAAGTCTTCAAAAAGGCAACATGATCATGTTTTCCTCAGAAAAACACATTTGCACAGTAAAGTGGTGAAGTGAAAAGTCTAATATTTGACTTAATACGGTAAAAATATCAAAATTGAAATCCTTTAGTAACGACACATCTAATAAATACCACTGCACTTGATGGCATCATCCCATGTTTATAAGTGAGGACCAGCAACATGTCCCTGATTCCTAGAAACTTAGTTCCTGAGAAGACATCTGGTCCTCACTAATACAGATAGTGGCCTACCCACTTACTCACTCACTCACCCACTCACTTAGACTCACACATGCACATTTGCATCACATACTCACACATACTCACACACACACACACACACTCACACACACACACACACACACACACACACACACACACACACACACACACACACACACACTCACACACACACACACACACACACACATGCACATTTGCATACACATACTTATACACACACTCTCTGAAAGCCTAACTATAACCATACACAGACACACTACACAGTTAGGGTTGAAAGTAAAAACATGTTTGGAAGTGAGAACCTGATGAGCAGTGAAAACATCCTCACTTCTTGGAATTTTATTTGTGGCCTGCTCTAATACACACACACACACACACACACACACACACACACACAAGCACCTAACCTTAACCATAACTCAACACATCCCACATGGTTAGATTTAAAGATACAGGAGTATTTAAAAGTGGGAGACTTGGCCTGATCATAAACCTGACTGCAATTATTTTTACAATCACATTTATTTCACAACAAACAGATGCATTGTTTGAGAAGGGTCTAATAAAAAACAAACAGAATAATGGAAAATGGACATGGAATAACCGAAGTGTATATGGAATAATTGAAGGAATGTATGTGCCAGTTTAGCGCCCAATATACTCAGATCCTTACCCTGTTCCTCACCCCATCTCTACCCTGTTCCTCACCCCATCTCTACCCTGTCCCTCAGTCCTTATTGTAATCCTATCACGCAGAGTCCCACAGGGGGTCCAGTCTTCTAGCTACAGAGCTACAGCCCAAATTTTCAGAGCTCTCCTTCTCCCTCTCTAAATAGAAGTGTTACCTCATACTGCCACCACATGCTGAACTCACAAACAAGAAGTTGGTAGCTCCTGTCTGGTGTTGTAGCACCTTTAGAGGGCAGCGCAGAGTAAAGTTTGTTTATATGACCTGTCATCTCTCATCAGGTCAGAGCTACTTTTGAGCTCCAGGAAGCAGAATTACCTAGTTATTCAGTTTAGCAGCTTTAGGCTTGTAGTATGATGCAATAAACAAAAATGACAAACAATTCATCACAATTATGTATATAATTACAATTAATCACCAAATTTAGGCTCAAGATTCTGACATTCCTGTTAAAGGGTGTAATTGTGAGTGACCAGAACAACAAGTAGTATACAAACCCACCCACACACACCTGCCCACTCACACATGGCCACAGACACACATGCATACAAAACCAGGTGTTTTTGTTGTTGCTGTTATTGTTGCTGTACTTTTAAGATATATGTAAATGATCTCTCTTCTGATTGGTTACCCTATATTGTGCCTCATTTAAAAAGCGACACTACTTCTAATTTCAGTATAGTTGGGGGGTCTTGTGTGCTAAATAGATGTATGTAAAAGAGTTGCTTTCGGTGACATCACAAAATGTTGCATGATGGTGTTGTCATGATGTTGCATGACGAGCTGTTTCAGCTCAGTTTCCCATGATATGGACTCTTTAAAGGTAAAAGGCGAGTTTGTTAATGAGGACTTATGTTAATACGGTCCCCACTAGTACAGAAAGACCAGCAGTTTATACACACATACCTCAGTGTGGTAAGTGGGGACTGTACAGCCCGCCTTCAGCCTGCATTCCTCTCATTTACATTGGAGAGCCGAGGAGGGGACGGGACCGGAGGGGAGGGGGCTGGAGGCCGCTGGTGTTAATCTGCTCAGCGTGCCACTGTTTCTCTCCACATGTGAGCAGCAGCCGCTCTCTCTCCTCACACTGAGCTGAGGTGTCCGAGCTAAAGGAGGCGTCTTTGCTTCACACAGACTTAAACACTTACAACATCTGCTGTTCTTAAACTGAGAGAGCGAGAGAGAGAGAGAGAGAGAGAGAGAGAGAGAGAGAGAGAGAGAGAGAGAGACGGAAGAGTTTTGCCCGGTGCGGCTACAGAACGCTGACCGATTCTCCGATTCTGAGTACGGCGCGTGCGGCTCTCTGTGCGCGAGCTCGGACGGTTAGGAGCGATTACCGGAGGAGCCGCGAGCGGTGAAGTGAGAGTCCTCTCAGAGATCCGCAGACTTGTTCCCACATGCGCGACGGGTGCTGAGCGCGGAGCGGACGCTGAGGCGAGAGTGCGGAGGGATGGAGACGGGCTGTGGAGAGCAGCAGCCGGCCGCCGCAGACGCGCCGCTGCCAGTGGACTTTCCTCCGGGCGAAGTTCCCCCTGCCCTCACGCTGAGGAGGGGCTCCAGCGTGAAGAAGCATCACCACAAACACAACCTGAAGCACCGCTACGAGCTGATGGAGACGCTGGGCAGAGGCACGTACGGAAAGGTGAAGAAGGCCGTGGAGAAACACACCGGCAGAGTGGTAAGTTCAGTCTTCACAGACTTGATATAGAAGCCCACCTGTACGGCATGTCACTAAAACATGACCGTGTACACTGAGCGAGCAGGGGAGACTGCAGGCTGCTGTTTCTGAGATGGGAGGTTTTTCCACCTGATCGCATCCTCCAGGCTCTTTATGTGGAAGAGGAAGAGGGCGCTTTGGTGAACACTGAACTGTGTAGTGTGAGGACCAGAGCTCACCTTACAGCATACAGCATTATGAGAGATGTTTAGCCTCCACTAAACTGGGCATTAGGTCCTAAATGTT
This sequence comes from Prochilodus magdalenae, assembly GCA_024036415.1. Taxonomy (NCBI): domain Eukaryota; kingdom Metazoa; phylum Chordata; class Actinopteri; order Characiformes; family Prochilodontidae; genus Prochilodus; species Prochilodus magdalenae. The sequence goes on along the minus strand of JAMWET010000511.1, from coordinate 233,812 downwards.
TTACTTTTACAAAACATTAATATACAGCTCCACATAAATAACTTCTGCATGTTAGTTTTCTGCATAGTCAGCAGCTGTCCTGTCCATTGTGTGGAAATATTACAAAGAATGAACCAATAGAAATGCTCAAAAAATGCTTCAATTAAATTCTCTTTACATTAACTTACTTTGAAAGCAGAAATGTGCTAGCTGTAAAGTTACTTTTGGGAGATACGTGCTTTTCTCTGTACACCAAACGATTTCTTTTGCCCATGGCTGCAGTACCTGTTATCTACCGCGCATCGCAGAGCATTGATCTAAGAATGAGTGTCATTAGTCCATGTACTTCTTCTCAAGTGTTGCGTAAAAGACATAAGGTGATTGCAGATCAGCGTTTCTGCTCGGAGGTGTTTGATAAACATGTGCCCCGGATTGGGAAACACTGGACTTCTACCCCAAAACCTCTTAAATTTTAGAACCAGCAGATTCTGGATCTCCTTACACGGGCTGCAGTGGTGTTGAAACAGTTAGGGTTACAGAGAGGTACAGTGACTTTCCAGAGCACACTTGTGTTTTATGTCCCACAGAAATGTCTCCCCTCAGAGTTGGACCTCTGAACTGCATAGCACAAAGGCTTCTGTGGTACCCCCCAGCACACGCCAGTGTTTTTCTCCTCCTAACACACACACACACACATACACACACACACACACACACACAGAGTGAACTCATGAAGTGTGTTAATTAGCTGATGGTTGGAGTTGGATGTATTAAAGCATTTGGGGAAATACCTAAATGTCCTGGTATACAACTGGTATAGGTGATAGCACACAGCTAGTCTAGGTCTACATAGGATGATATTATGGAAACACCTTCAGTGGCTGTTATGACATGCACAGTTACATGCACAGTAACACAGGGCAAGAGCTCTTCCATCCCTCCAGAGCCAGGCTCACACAATCAATGTATTTTACAGCAAAGGTCAAAGGTCGTCATGTGAAGCATGCTAAATATGTTAATGTCAGTTACACGTGTGTTTTGTAGCTGAATGTTATGAGCCTTCCTGAAAGGTTCACGACACACAGTTTTCACTTGGTGCAGAATTAGGATACAGGCACAAGCCCCCTGCGAAATGACATAATCAGGGATAGGTCAAAAACTGGGATAACCCACTTCGGCTTTAGCGAAAGTAGGTCAGCGCACTAATCCTAAGAAAAGGGTTGGATCTTGGGAAGCGCAGAGTTGGGCTGTTTTGAGTGCAAGTGTTTTTATGTCTGGTATTTCCAATGGCAGCACCTGCTCACACCGAGGTTTTATTGCTTCATAGGGCCTTTTGAATATACTGTGTGGTGTTGTTCCTTTAAAATCAGCACTGTGGTCTAAAGCAGCCCAATCTGCAAACTAGTGGTCACCTGTGGTTCTTTAGTTGATGGATTTATGATGCCAGTACTGTACAAAAGCATTACATAGTGTTGTGACCGCCAGTGACCTGGTTCAAGTGTTCAACCACTCATTCTCTGAGAGAGTCCTGTTTGTTGATGTGCGCCTTTTGAAGGGCACATGCCCACATACTTCTGTTGTTATTCCAGTCCAGCCTCAGGGCTGGCATGGTAAGAGGGCGGAAAAAAAGTTTTCACTTGTTTGGAATGCTGGGGGGAATTACAAATACTTTAGGGTGGGAGAATCACGAGAGAGTGGTTCAAGTCTTTGTTGAACGTTCCAATAAATGTCGGCTGTCTTAATGCCTCTCCCTCAGAAGCTCTTTGGTGTAAATGAGAGTGGAGTTACTTTGTAGAACCCGGCAGGTGATGGGGCACAAAAACATGCACGCTTCCACACGTGCGTGCACATGCATAAACAAAGCAGACTTGGGTTATAGACACGGTGCATTCTCAGACTCATAGTGTGCTCTTCCAGTCTGAGTGTCATTTAAAGAATCACTGATTCATCCTGACATGTACCTGACTCAAACTCACAGTTCTATGTTCTTAAGAAACTTTGAAAAAAAAAAAAACAATCTCGCATCTCCACCATGTACAGTATCAGACTTCATTACAGCATCACAGTGCACTGTTACTCCCCAGGGAGAGAAATAAAGAGACTATTCTTTTTCGTACATCTACCCTAGAGGCGTGCGTAATTTTGTGTGACGTAGTTGCCCTAAGCTTAATCCACTCCTCTTGCATGGCTCCACTGCATCAGTGTATAGCCTTTCTCCTGAACTGCCACTCAGATCAAAACAGCACACCTGTTGTCTGCCTTGCTAGAACAATACACTAGTGTGTGTTGTGCAAGAGTGATAGTGCCTTCCTTTAGACTGAGCTTAGAACTAAGAGAAGCCTCAAGCCAGCTGGGATATTCATCAAACGCGGGCCTGCTTAATGATCCGTAGCTCTGGCTGGCCGGGTCTAACAGCCCTGCACGGGCGTGTCTGGGTCTGCTTCCCTCAGTGTGGCAGAATGCAATGTGAATTTAATGAGTTTATGCTTTCACTATAATTAGGGCCCGGTCTAAAAGGGACAGCTTTTCTGTCATAGGGCACCCACTTTAGGACCATTTAAAAGTTGAGAATTGCTATATTTTAATATGCAAATTCTGTTGCAAACACATGTATCATGTAAAATAATGATGATATTAATTATTTGATCTAAAATTAACATTCAGATTGGCTAATCATTCAGAAGTGATTAATAAATCCAAAGGTAGATAAACAGATTAAATTAGATGTATTATATGCCTTTAATAGTTTGTTGTTCCAAAAAAAACATTTTATTAATGATAATTACTTGTAATATTATAGACTTTTGAACCGCAGTAAATGTGCTTACACACACGCACACATATATTAGGCCCATCAAACAGTGCCTAAAATAGTAAATGACTCCAGTGGTCCTGGTTTACAGAAGGTGACTAAGGCGTTGATTGCAACACATTTGGGCTTATCTCAACGTCTGTGCCTAAAGATACAGTACATCTACTGATAGGCCTATAAAATCATTTAGTCTATTACGCACTTTCAGAGGCATGCTGAAAATGAACATACTGATTTCATCATAACACGACCGGCACCAGTTCTTTCCAAAGAATCTAATTTTTGTGGGCATTGGTCAGCTGTGCTAATTTAGCCCTAAAAGGCTGGAGTAGTGGAGTGTCGTGGATGACGCTGCCCGGAGAGGAAGCTGTGCTCTGAGTGCTACTTCCCTCAGCCTATTTTATGAGTCAGTGCGGGAACATGCAGCAGACTTCCTGTAGACATAATCCCTGTTTTTCACCCTTCCAGCTCACCGAATTCTCTCTTTGGCTTGTTGAAACCCCTCCCTAAAGGCTTAGTAGAAGAGTTCGTTAGCATGTATTCCCAAGCACACAGGTTTGACAGACAGCTGACAGAAGGAAAGTCCAAAGTAAGATGAAATTAAGAGAGATTTGTAAAATAATATAGTTATATTTGGCTCAAATTTTCTCATACACAGGGATGCAGCAAGTTACATCAGGGACATTGTTAGGTGGAAAATGAAAACCTTTTAGGGCATATTAAGAGTTAATCCTTCATTTTACAGCATCACTTAAGATGACAATTACAAAAACACAGTGCTGTAAAACACTTAAGTATAACCTCAAACAAAAAAGTCTGTTCAGAGGTTTATTGCGATGCACTACACCCTTTAACTACACCTCTTAACTACACCCCTTAACTTCGATAAATATTTCCCTTTAAGATAAACAGTCAAGATGATTTATGCACACAGCCACAGGAGCCTGAACCTGATGCACTGAATTCTAGCAGTAGGTGGACCTGTGCTAGCCTCAGTTCGGGGAGTGTGGAAATGGAATGGCTAATAATAACTTCTGTGGCGCACGGTCCCCTGAGACGCCTCTTCGTCCTTTCAGGAACCTACTTTCACTCAAGGTTAGAGGCACTCGCTACAACTACAAAACTTCAGCTCTAGAGCCTATTTAGAGATATGGGTTTGCTACATTTAGCAAAGAACACAAAGCACATATTCAAATGTTCTGAGTCATCGAAGACAACGGTGTTAGCATACCATATCTCTGATTTGTGATCTGGCTACCACAAAGTCTCTGCATTGTCTGGCCTGAACTGTCGCAACACATTGACTGGTGTATTCCAAGCAAGACGAAGCCAACGGGTCACCAAGTTGGTTGTTCAGAGACAGGAAGCTATTACCTCACTCTTTTTGCCTTCTCTGTAACAATGTTGGAGAATGTTGGGGCTTTCCTTGTTGATCCATGACCCCTATGCTGCTCAGCTGGGAAGCCCCTGAAACACACCCATCCCCCCTCAGAAATGTTCAGATGGTGTAATCAATATCACTCTATACATCACATCTGTCACCAATCAATTAATCAATCAGCTACGTTTAGGAGCAATCAATTAAATCTAATTAACAAAAAGAGGCAGCAGGAGTGTCAGCACAGCAGGACAGAATAATCCATATTGCTACACATTTGATGAAAATGTCTGGATTTATTATAATTGAAAATAATAAAAAATCCCATAAGGCTATCTGAAAATAGCAGCCTTTATTTATTGCTAGGTATTTAATGCGACACAAAAAGCTCAAGGCCTCTGTTTCCCTTTCTGTTTTTCAGGTGGCAATTAAGTCCATCCGCAAGGAGAAGATCAAAGATGAACAGGACATGGTTCACATACGCAGAGAGATCGAGATCATGTCTTCCCTACGCCACCCACACATTATCTCCATTTACGAAGGTCAGTACAAGAATATGCTTCCATATTACTATGCACACAAGTTAGGGCTGTCAAACCTATGAAATAAGAAATTGTGATCAATCATATTTTGTGTGGTTAATGTCAAGGACATAAAGTACATTTTGTTTTAGCTATATGAGTGTACAAGATAACCTTCACCAGAACATATTATTTACCTTTACTACCTCAGAAACATTATTTTTATGATGTGGATGCAGAGTCAACATGAAAATCATGTGATCTATTACGATAAAAAAAACACTATGTACTGTAGATTTCCATGTTGCATTTGTTGGATGATTTAGCCATTGTTCTTCTGCAGCCACTGTTAAATTTGGCAAAGCTAACATTATTACAATTTAGGCATTTAGCTGACACTGTCATCCAAAGCGACTTACAAAGTTATTTGCATTACAGGTAGGCCAGTGCAGTGCTAGGAGTCGTGCCAAAGACTCTTATTGGTGTAACTCAGCATTCGCTTTCTAGACTGGGATTTGAACCCAAGTCTCCCACATGGGGTGGTAGCTCCCTGGTGGGTAGTAGGGTTAACCGCTGAGCCACACCAATCACTACACCACAGTGCTGTGTTTTGCTTACACAAGACACATCTTGAGTGATAACTTGTGAGACAGTTTCAGTGCTAAATAAATTTGCTATGGCAGTTGCTGAAAATAACTTCGGTCTTATTAAAAGACCTAACAATGAAACTTAGTCTAGTCTCAGAGCAACAGTGCAAACAGCTGGGCTTTACTATAGGTGGTATGAAGGGTCAAACTAGAAAAAGGTGCTAAATAGATTGTTAATTAACAAATGAACTTAAACACTACTAGCATTCGGTACCTTTTCCCCAGTTGTTCAGTGATATTTACACCACATTATATGTCTTTGTGATTCAGATGAGTTTGATAAGCCAATTATAACTCATGCAGTGACCCTTCTTGACAATACTCACACTCTGCATGGTAGGTCAAACAAAGGACTGGTCTGTTTTCTTCAACACTAACACTTTCCTGTTTTATTACTGCATCTGCCTCCATCACAAACTGATAGTGAGCTGGGTAGTTTTCTAAAGATAGATTAAATGCAGGTTTTCCATGGTAATTAATTTTAGGGAAATAAATTTCTAATTAAACATGTTTTATTAATCACCTAATAAAACAAGCCCAGAGTTACTATATTTGTTCAGGACACTCTTTAACTTTCACAAAAGGTCTGTTGTTTGTGTTGTGTTACTGTGGCCTGACTTGGTCTTGGAAAGGCTTTGAAGCCCACGGGCATAGACATTTGTCCAGCAGTGTTCAAATTCATAGCGTAAACGACCCATGGGAGTGAAAACAGCAGCAGATGTAGAAACAGGGGCCCATTGAAACCCTCTAGCCGTCGACATGTTTAAAAGGGTGCAATAGTGAATCATAAATCAGACCTCCATTGAACATGACCCAGTCTTGACCTTCACAAGAGTGAACCACTCAAAACATAAGAGGCCAGTATATCTTCCATGACAAATATTTCCTTCACCTAATTTAGGGTATTTTAAACCGGTGCAGTGGAATGGAATGTCTAAAGATGCCGCCTTTTGAATGGTGGACTTCGCGGTAGGATCTGCCCAGCAAGGCCAAGCTGAAACCTTTCTCCGACTCTTCGCTGAAGGAGAGCGAGACACAGTGGCTGTGGCGTCCCACCATGCCCACAGTCAGGGGCCATTATACTGATCTGGCGTCAGTCTGAGATGCTGGAGGAGACGGTGCCGAAACAGTGCACCCAGTCACCCGTGTCTAAAACAGATTAGGTTGAGTGAGGTAATCACAGTGCCGTGGAGGGGGGCTGGGCAGAATCCCCACTGTTCTTACACTTTTCTTCTCCACACTAATGTAGCTACATTTCTTAAATATTAGCTTCATAGTAGTTACTGAATAAGTATTTATACACTGATGGTGCACTGCAATGAAAATGCTGGGGCCTGGCTGAACACCGGCTGTTATTTGCCTCTTTATGCCATATGCAGCCTTCTTATAACATACTAGTACACTTTTATTTGTATGACCTTATGTTTAAATAATGCTTGGAGTAAAGGAGCCAGGAGAGCAATGTATTTTAAAGCACTATTTCTAATTATTTACATGACCACTGAAATGATTAGCAAAGCGTGTTTTTTAACACTTTCTTTGTATGACTATAAAATAACTAAACTTTGCTTGCTATAAAGTGCATTATATGCCTTCAGTTTAAGGGGGTAACAGATTTGCACCCAAGGCTGAACAGATTGTTATCTGAAGACCTACGTCCAGTGAATCGATTAAAGAAGTGAATACTTCATGTTTTCTGTGGGAAGTGATGATATGTAGATGCAAATACAGTTACACCTGGACCCAAAACATATGATTGTTAACTGGTCAGCAATGCTCAGGCCACCTGAAAGTGTTTCGCAAGGCTACCGTGTGACGGTGATATTTCTGCTGACTGACTTTTTGAGCAAGGCGTAAGTAAGCCCACCTCATCAGTGGAAATCCTTGTTGTCCCTGCACTCCAACCAGCGATACCATGGGAACCTGCTTCCCATGAGCAGCAAACAAAAGCAAATCACAGTGGAGATGTTCTTTGTTCATGCAGGGGAAAGGTATTGAATCAAGAACTTGTGTTACCTACACATCTTATGTAGAGCTCGTATGTCATTGTCGGGGTCCCCTAAACTGTGCAAACTGAGGAACTCTCTCTGATGTTGCCTCTTTTCTATGCTTAAAATGACGTTTTTGCCTGTGCCTCAGCTTCAGTTTTTGGTTTTTTTTGTGAACTCTTGTTGAAACTGATCTCATCCATTCATGGTTTAATAAATTTTCCTGTAGATTCCTGTTCTTTTCTTGTTTATGTGATGTTTATACTGTTGTAAAGCGTCCTTAGTCATAAGAAATGTGATGTAAAAATTCAAATTCTTATTACTGTACCAAAGCTCAAACAAGCTAACAAGGCAATATTAGGCATTCCAGAATACAGGCATGTTCATGGCTGATTGGTCCAAATTTGAGTTCACATGATATCATTTCGGATCTATATTGAGTTACTTGTATATGTAGCTCCAAAAGACAACATGTATGTTTCATGCGACGTGACTGATGAGGTGGTCTATTGATATACTGTACAATAGTTTCTGTCCCAGGACAGCCTTACATAAGTTCTCATCACTCTGCAGCCACTTTTGCTAGTCTCTGTCTGTCTCTCACACAAACACACACCCACTCTGCACCTCGCACCTGTTAACTCTGGCAGCTCACAAGGCCTGCGCCATCTCCTAATCGGTGTGACCATGACTGAAGCCAGACTGGCTGGAACTCTGCCACCCCATACACTGGCACACCAGCAGCAAGGCCCCAAACCACAACAGGAAGCAGAAATACACCCCTTTAAACCCAGCACAGAATCAATTAGAATGAGCCAGGATAGGAAACAATCAGTTTCAAATGGTAATGAAGACTGGAGCTGGCACATGTAAACCAGCTGCCTGGGCTGACTCCCCGTGTCTGGTATTTAACCCAACTTGGCTGCTAGAAATGGATTACCGTTACAATCAAGCGTAAAGAATGTAAGCAGTGTAATCACAGTGTGTGTATTCTCTTTCTCTCTCCATCTCTGCATGCGCAGTGTTCGAGAACAAGGACAAGATTGTGATTGTGATGGAGTATGCCAGTAAAGGAGAACTGTACGACTATATCAGCGAGCGGCGTAAGCTCAGCGAGAGAGAAACGAGACATTTCTTCAGACAGATTGTCTCAGCGGTTCACCACTGTCATAAGGTGAGTGGCAAGGCATGACCAGGAGCTGTAACCCTGTAGCCTCACGTTTTTGTGTGCCACAAAAGCTGAACCATGTTCCCTCATCTATAAATAGTTTAACTTAATTTTCAAAAATGTATGAAGAAGAACAGTGGCACATTTCTTTTCCTCCTATTATTGAACAGAGAAACAGAAGAACATAATTTAATAGGAATTACATTAAATTAATGATTCAATAATATGATCTAATATGATCTATGAATTAATGATCAATAATTCAGTTTCATCATCTGAGCCTAGTGGTCACCAACTGTCTCTTGAAGATCAACCTGCTAGTAGCATACTGCCTCCTTCCACCTAGACCTAACACTATTGCATCCAGCCAGTCGAGGTTTGGCGACCACTGTGCTAGAGCATATGCACCACAACTTGTTCTCATCTCATGCATTAGTGAGCTTGTGTGCTGACGTTGACCTGAAAACCAGTTGAAACCAGTTTGAATGGCATCAGGCTAGGAGTTGGTCAGAAGTGGCTAGATTAAAGCCCAGCAAAAAAGTGCCACGTCTGCTAGTCAGCAGCTTGTACAAGCAGGTTCTAGACAGAGAAGCTCTTTCCTCCAGCACAGCTGGGCGAATGATGTCATCGGCTCCTTAGCTGGGGGATTCCAGCCGTGGCCCTGCTGACCGTAGCACATCTGAACTGGCTGAAAGGTCGCCAGGGCGATGGACAGGAGGTCGTGGCGGAGCAGCTTTCATACAAAAGTGGGGGAAGTGCGAGGTCCAGCTCGAGTGCTGTAGCATGTACAGTTGTGTGGGAAAGAGAGCATGGGTCTACGTGTGCGCATGCTCGTCACGAACACACGCTGTCACCCTGGAGAATTGATTTGAAACACACAAAGTGTTTTGCTAAACAGCCAAAAAGCATCTTTCCTCTTTCCCACACAAGACACAACTACTTTTCCTGACCTTTCTGCTGGGACAAGTGGAATTAAGCTCTATAAGTATTTAGCCATTCAGTTCAGATTTAGAAAAGGGCATCAGAGCATTAATATCAATGTTTCCTTAATGAGGGACACATGAATTTTGGAAACATCAGTATGAGAAGGTAAATAACCCATCACGATGAGGATGGTTGGACGGTTGTTTGACATGATAACCTCGATTGTATGATAACCACAATAGTTTATGATGCTGGTGCTGTCTTTCAGAATGGAGTGGTGCACAGGGATCTAAAACTGGAAAATGTGTTACTGGATGACAACTGTAATATAAAGGTAAACTGAGAAAACATAAATAACTTGAAGTATATATAGCATTTATACAATTAAGAATGGAACATTCCCTTACATATCTGGTTTCCTTTTCCAGATAGCAGATTTTGGCTTGTCCAACCTCTACCACAAAGATAAGCTTCTACAAACGTTCTGCGGTAGCCCCCTGTATGCTTCACCTGAAATTGTAAATGGAAGGCCATATCGAGGGCCAGAGGTAAGCTTTATTCTGTTCAGACTGCTCTACACATATGTGTTTGATAATGCAACTTTATGCCAAGGCCATCCAAAACAAACTTTAGCCAGTACTCACAGAGCTTTCCATTAAAACAAGACTGCTATTTTCAAGCCAGACTCTGAACTTACCACCTCTAAAAATGCCATCAAAACAAACAAAGTAGAGATAAGACATCCTAGCCACATTCTAACAACACTTCCACTCAGAGCGGGAAATGCAGTAATCAGACATACAGTACAGTACATTAACATGAGCGATAAGGGCCAAAAAAGAAAAAACAGCAAAGACAATGAGTTTGTTCCTTGATAGTGGCCCAGAGGAAGTGTACACACTCAAACTCGCTCTCTTTTCCTGCTCTGGGAGGTGGGGGGTTCGTCTGAGGACCCGGTCAGGCTTCAGTTTCCTGTATTTTACACAATCAGAGACTTTGCCAGCCGGAATAAGGACTAATCGCCCAGCTATTTTCAGGATGTCAGCAGTAAAGCAGCACCCAAGCATAGTTGCTCTGTTCCATCAGCAAGTAGTTGAAAAGAAAAGCCTTGTCCAAGCACAGGAATGCATTTAATGGATATCGGAATTCTTAGCCTTTCAAATATTATTTCAGGCATATAAACTCACATACGTTCACACACAGACACACTGTAGACCTGCAAACTGCATACAAGCCCATTCCCACTCTCTCACACAAATCACATTCCTCTGGCCCTTCTGTCGTCCTTACATAAGTCTCACTGGCCTTTGGGAAGGGCTCCATTCTACTCTGGTCCTCGCTCAGGGATCAGTGGATCTGGGCCAAAAATCACAGAGGTCCTATCATCTCCTCTAGGTCAGACAGGTCAGCAGTCATGGGAGTGGACCTTCCTGTGCTCTAATCAGCTTTTGTTCCCTTTAACACCGTCTGATTGCTGAACTGTTCCTCTGACTAATCAGTGGGGGGGCCAGCAAGGCACAGACAAAAGACGGCACTCCCTATCAAAACCACTTAGGCGGTAATGCAGTGAGACTGGACATTTTGAGGGTAATTTATGTGCACATATGGTTTTATGGACTATTGTTTCTGTGGAGTTTATAAGTACAACATGTTCTTTGATTTAAGGTCAATAAAGATAAGTGGAGTTAACTACGTCATATATAAGGAGGGACTAAATGACAGTTTGTATTTAATGGCTTTACCCAAAATGCCTACAGAACAAGCAGCAGACTGAGCGTCTATAGCCTTGGAGCATGAGGAGTGACCCAGAAGTTAATATGAACTTTACTAAGTAAACACAAATACAAATGACCTTTGGATTTATATGCCAGGGTCTTGTTTGTATTGTGGACAAACAAGCTCAACAGCCTCTTAACTGATTTTAATGACCTAAGCTAGTTTTATAAGCCATTATATATAAATGCAAACAGCCATAGTCTTTTTCTTTATACAGTTGACTTGATACTGTGTGTTTTATTCTGTGTGGGCAGGTTGACAGTTGGGCTCTTGGGGTGTTGCTGTACACTCTGGTATATGGCACAATGCCTTTTGATGGGGGAGACCACAAAAGGCTTATACGGCAAATCAGCAATGGGGAGTACAGGGAACCACCGCAGTCATCAGGTGTGTGTGCTTTCTAAGATGTAATGTTCACTGTTACTGTTTTAATAAAAGTTACGGAACCCAAAACCTGGATTTGACATCACAGGGTTGCATGCTTCATCACCTACAGTATTCTTATTAACCTCATGGCTGAAGTTGTAGCATAGCTAGAGGCGTTAGCCTCCAATTTAGCTTACTTAGTTTAATAACTCATCTAATAGTTTGAACATGCCATTAGGCTAGACGGTATAAGGTCTTGTTTTGCTCTAAATCTATTTTCACTGTATTGGTTATTTATAAAAGCTCTTTGAACTGGTGTACAACGATCTGTGATCAATGCAGACTCTTAATCTTAGCTCTGTTTCCTCTGTCTGTGCATCAGACGCTCGTGGCCTGATCCGCTGGATGCTGATGGTAAACCCAGACCGTCGAGCCACAGTGGAAGATATCGCCAACCACTGGTGGGTGAACTGGGGCTGGAAAACAAGTGTGTGTGACTGCCAGACACAACGGGAGAATAGCTCGCCCATGCTGGCTCGCTTTATTGACTGGCAAAACCGCACAGAGACGAAGCCGAACAAAGCAGCTCAAAATGATCCTGCTGCCAACACCCCTGGCCTCACTCCAGCCCGCCGCCTCCGGAAATCTTCGAAGGAGAATGATGGAGGCACAAGAATCGTTCTAGAGGACAAGCCAGGGTTGAAGAGGCCCAAAGGCATCCTAAAGACGCGGGCCAGCAGTGGAGACCAGCGCTCACAGAGCCTGTGTGAGGTGGAACTGCGCCGTTCAATCTGTTATCAGGATGTTGACTCTGCTTCCAGTCCAGAGAGGGAGGACACTCTGGGTGGCTCACCAGCCAAAATAATGCCCTCCTTGCCCAAGAAGGGCATTCTGAAGAACAGTCAGCAGCGCGAGTCTGGCTATTACTCATCCCCTGAGCGCAGCGAGTCCTCAGAACTGCTTGGAAGCAGCGTGGTTCTCCCTCCAAATGGCTCGCCGCCCAAGAGGGCGGCAAGGAAGGGCATACTGAAAAGAAACGGCAAGTACTCTGCACACAGTGCCCTCCCGAACGTTGGTGTTCATGGGGAAGGTTCCATTCCAGACTCAGGCCTTTCTCGAAGCCAGAGCAGACCCTCCAGTATCGTGAGGGAAGAGATGGGTCTCTCCATGGCAGTGGACTGGCCACATGCTTCCTCCAAACCTAATATCAGGGGCTGCCTCTCAGCCGAGGACCTCCTGCAGATGGCCGGCTTCAGAGGCCTCCAGACAGTTAACCCTCTGCATGGGGCCAAAGTGAACCGCAGCCCCCCAGGATCTCCTGGAGACAATGGAAGCTTCTCACTGCTTGGAGACCTGGATGATGTGACCCAGGTATACCAGCAAGCCCTGAACATCAGCAACCAGCTGAGCTAAAGGAGGACAGTGAGAGAGTCGGTTTGAGAGACTGTGGGCAGCATCTTCTCCCACCTGTCTGATAAGCATTTGTAATCCAAAAGTGAATATAAGTGAAAAGGTTGGGATACTGACTGTGACTGTCAGGACAAATCGATGGTCCATTCATTACTGACATTGTATCGCTTTGTTATGTTTACACAGAGAGAGAGAAGGGAGGCTTAGATCTAAAGCATGTCAACCTGTGCTAATGGTTAAAATACACATTTACTTTGTCACCTTAGCAAAGAATGAAGCAGGCTACTTACTGAGTGTCCTCCTCACCATGATGCATATGTGTATGACTCTCATTATATGCAGCAAGCGAAACAGAGTATTTTGGTTGACTATTAAATGTGTACTCATTTAGGCTTTAGTTATATGGTCATACTACATGGCCACAGATATCAGTGTTTGGACATCAGCCATTCTTTGTACAGGCCATACACTAGCTGCAAATGGAAATCAAATGTAAATAACATCAAAAGGAAGATAAATGTGTTTTGAAACAAGGTGACATATCATTTTGTACCTCTAGTACTTGACTATTGTACATTGCGTATTAAATTGTTCCTGAAAGAGCCTGTTTAAAACCCAGAAATCAAATAATACTTGAATAGGTCAAATCAAACGTCTCACTTTACACAGAAAGATGTTAAAGCTCCCCAAAGCATTGAGCAGACAAATGGTGTCATAACTCTTACAAGAAATTGTATTCCCATCTAGCCTAAGATCTGTATTGTTCAGATGGAATGAATCTGTTAGAAAAAGGAAATAGAAAAGTGCCCTGCACACTCTGAGCTTTACATGGGAACTATCTAGGCCAGCGGTTCCCAACCTTGATCCTGGAGTACCCCCGGCCCTGCACGTTTTCCTGCGCTCAACACACCTGATTCAATTCACAAGCTGCTCCTTAATTAAAGTGGGTGTGTTAGAGCAGGAAAGCACAAAAATGTTCAGGACAGGTGGTCCCCCAGGACCAGGGTCGGCAACATGTGATGTAGCCTAACAAACCTCTTTCATGTCCAGTATTAGACTGTCAGTATCATATGGGCCTGGTTTAGCTTGCACACCGGAACGTACATATGGGGGTCAGAGGTTGTGTCAGCAAGTGATTAAGACTTTAGCCTGGCACATGCACTGCTTCTTGTACTTTTAAATGTGTTCTTTGTGGTGGGTGGACAGGGTGTAACCTGGAGAAAAATCCAGTGCAGGAACACCCTGAGTTCCAACAACAGCAGCCATTGAAAAGAGAGGAATAGGCCGCACCATTCTTACTGAATAGCAGTGTGATGAAATGTGCAGTTTAAAGGTGACAGGTCATGAAAACAAGGTTTTAAATGCAGTAAAGGACTCCTAAAAAGGTCAAATCTAGGTCTGGACACTTTAGGCCCCAGGGTGGAGATAACGGACATTATGTGCTCTGAGTATTGTGTTTGTGCAGAGTTTATTTGTTTTATCGGACATGAAATACTATCTTTAACTGGATCCACAGTGGTAAATGTTATACTATGTTAGTATTGTTGTTTTTGATACAGTCTGCTTTTGGGTTTGAATATCCAAATGGGTGAGTGTTTTGGCTTAGTGGAGTAAGTAGTGGAGCTTTAACAGCTCAAAACCACACTCAAAGACAAATGCGCTTTATAGATGACAGGCTGCAGAAAGAATAGCATGGCAGGGAATAACCTGACTAAATATATAAATAAGAAAACAAAGAATGCCATGCTTCTATAATCTGCTAAACTGGAACAAAATGTTGATGCATATTTATCATCTAGGGCAAGATTCATATTGCAATAATTAACTGGATATCCTGTATGTATTTATATGTATTTAATTTACTGTTATTTAATCTTTCTTGTATTATGTGACTGTATATTATTGCTATGGCCATTTCTATTATTGCTGTTTCCATTGGGGTTATTTTGTATACAGAAGTTATCCTTAAGCCTATGAATGTCTTGTTTTGTGCCTTCTTTGACAAACGATTGTCCATATTTGGATTATTCATTGAACAGGTTGAATAAGAATAAGTAAATAAGTTGTATAAGTAGGTATATGTCTTAGATATGACAACACCTTCTCTGTGTCATTGACTATGGATGTATTAAAGACTTCAATGTCCCTGCTTAATCCAAGACTCTATGGCTTCTAATAAAAGTCTATGGCCTGCCATCATGTGATCTGAGTGCAGAATGTGTTGTGTGTATACACTGTGTCCCAGAAGATTGTGCTGTGTAAGGCTATGTGGTTGTTTGTTTTCGACGACAGCTCAGCCTGCATGAAACATGATGCTACGTAAACAGATCTGTCACTCAATGACATCCTTCTGGAATGTGTGTGCTTCTTTCCTCAACTCTTCCCCCGATGCATTCGTAAAACAATGAGGATGCTGATGAGAAGGCTGAGCAGTGACCATAAAATATCTGTGGATAGGGACACCCTGAGGGATAGGGCTGGCTTTAGAAAGCTGGGTAAAGAAGAGTTGAAAACATGCAGCTGTGGAATAGAGCAAATGTAAGCAGTCTTTCCTGGTTTACAGCACTGACTGCTCTGTCTTTATGAGACGGGAAAAGTAAACACAGCGGCAGAAACAAGCAGGGCTGTGTGTGAGCATGCGAGCCTGTTGCAGGCTGAACAACACAAACAGTCTCACTCACTCACATACACTAATTTTCAGACAATGTTAGAACTGGAGGTCCCCTCTACATATATATACACACGCAGTATACATACAGTATACATACAGTACGTACAATGTGTGATGTGTATTTATATATATATATATATATATATATATATATATATATATTTTAAAATATATATACACCGTATTGCTGTACCTGACTGACCAGGAGCCATGATTGCGGACATTCAGCGACCAGTGATGCCCACTATGAGTCATCCTGCTAGTGCCAGCAACACTGACAGACGACTGTACAATGCAGAACTACATGTAGGCAGACCATTATGATGACGGCCCTTGACACCTCGTCAAAGTCGTGAAAGACTGCAATGCTGTCATGCCAGACTGTCATACAGTGACTCAGAATCATAGAGGATCATCCTTAGTGTCACTCTACCTCCTCCCCAACCACAAAATCTGAAGGAACTGTGTATGAATATTTAAGCTGCATGGGATGGATTATCACAGGACACCATTAGGGGCCAACTCCATTCTGGGGGATCTGGCATGTTGCATTAGCAAACATGGCCACCCAAAGTCGTACTGGGAGACACTACTTCTGTATGTGTAGTTCAATAAATATTGACCATATCAGTCTAAATTCATCATCATTTATTGTTTCTGGTAACCTTCATCTTCCATTCCAATAGCATTGCAATTCCACCCTTCCTTCTGGGTGCAACTATTCTTTTGATGATGAGTGTGTATGTTTTTTACCATGCAGTTTTTATGTTTAGTAATTATTTACTCATTAAATCTAACTCAAAAACATAAAACCAATTTACTGAAAACCATTACTAAATGACTAAATAAATGCCCTAGTACATAGTATTTTTGTAACATTAATTAATTCTATTCCACACCATTAAATGCAATATTTACAAATAAATGCAATATTTGTATCACTAGTAATTTCAGTAAAAAATCACAGTGTTTCCGGAAATGCAAGGAGAAAGCACACCTTCACTTAGATAGAGTTAGAAAATCCAGCCTTAGACAGAAGCTAAAACTTTAGCCTTAGATAGAAGCTATTTTTCAGCTTATATTCATAAGAAATGAATGAGGAGTTCTTTGAGATGAAGACCAAAAGGACCATCCAGACCTTTAGAGCCTAAAGGTGCAAAACCAACATCTGTCATGGTAATTTGCATATAGGTGAATGTACCACTGATGCAGAGGCATATAGTGGTATTTTAGCAAGACATATGTTGCCATCAAGACCATGAATTCCATGGCTTTCAGCAGGACAAGAGTCTAGGAGCGCTGGATGTACTGGATGTACTACAACACTAGTGCTCCATACACAATTATATAAAATAGTATGTATAATTGTATGTACAATAATATGCAGTAATTTGTAACAATAAAATATGTCCTACATGTATTACATACATACCAGTTTTAACAAAGGACACCTTTATAAAAGTCCGGTTCATTTTGCTGTGTTTGTCCATGTAAACAAACAACCTGAAAATGTACAAAAAGCAGAAACACACTTGCACACACCCCCCACTCCCGTCCACCGTGAGGCTATTCTTGGCTGCACAGTTATGAACTTCTCTGGAAGTCTGGCATACTAGCCTTGCAGGAATGCATGGCCCCCGCACAACAACCACTACAAAGCGGTGAAATAGCAAAAAGAAAGACAAACAGAGAGAGAGAGAGACCAGACAAAAGAGATGACATGACTTCTAGTCAGCTCACTGATGTCACAGCCTCTTTTAAAATAATGACCTCACCTAAGTTTTTAATTCTGACAGGCAAGATGCGTGAAAGAGAAAGACCATGAAGGAGAGATGAGGAGAAGATGTTTTCATGTCTCCTTTGTGCCAAAGTGAGCATCTTTAGGTTTGTGTGAGCCACCCAAACAGAACCCCTCACAGCTGAAAAGGAAAACATTCTCCTTGTTGCAGCGACTCTGGAAAAAAAGAAAACCCCTTTCCCTTTCTTGTACTCTTCAGCAGACCCTCAGTCCATCTGGTCTGCATTCAACAAGACCACCTTTTCCAGAGCCAACAACCACTATGCAGAGCAAAACCGTACTTCAGTATTGCTTCTTACTGCCCATCAAAAGGTAGGCAACACCTAACTAGTCTTAAAACATTAGCAGCTCTTCAGTAACTCTGTTCCATAGTTGTAGAGTTCCATGTACTCTTTTTCTCATTTCTGTATAATTACACAGTTAAGATTTTAAAAAATCATTCATGGTGGATTGACATAAAACGCTCCATTGTAGAGAAACTTACAGAGCCTGTTGCTTCACAGTGGAGCTGATAAGAACAAAATGTCCAAAGTGTTGCCTCCAAAGCCTCCCTCACAGAAAGCCATTACATGAAATGGTTATAAATACACATCTGAAAACATTTTGTTTTGGTGTAAAAGTTATTTTTGATCCATTCATGGTAAAGGCCTTTGTGCAGGGTGTTACAGCCATAATAGAACACTATACTATGATCATGCTATATTATCAACATTGCATATAATGTGTAGGTTCACTGGTGGTTTTGGATAGTAAATAACTATATTCATATATAATTATATTAATAGCTATGTTTGTGTAGTAGACATTGTGATCCCTGGTTCCCATTACCACCTTGAGTAAGTAAGTTTTGCTATAACAGATCACGTCACACAAAACCATCCTAAATAACTGTGCTACATCTCAACCTCCAAATCATTCAGAAATGGTGAAAAATCAGTGGAACATTTAAAACACAAAGTTAGAGGCACCATGCGCCTGTAGCATGACGCCACATAGCCTCCTTTTCAAAGGTCAATGTTCCAATAACCTCACAGAGCCCCTGGTGCAGCGAGCCGCACATACCATCTCAGCTCTTCCGGCAGCAAAACGTCCTGGAGTCACCCCAGAGGCAACTTCTCTGGCGCCGCTTTCTCCAACACCGGATATGCCTGCCGACCCATTGTACCTAGATCCACTACCAGCTGCTCCTCAGAAAGTATTCGCCTGGCCAACCAAGTACCTGCTCAGACCATCACTGGAGAGCTGTAGCTGACACTGCTAGGCTTGGTATTCTTTGAGGTTCTTTGAGTTTGTGAAAGTCCATTCCAGGAAACACTGAGCTCTTTTGTTGTTCTTTTGTCAGACAGCAGTACAGGAGAACCACCACTCAGCACTAGCTGACAGGATGCAGGCAGCTGACATCCAACCAGAAAACTAACCATTACCTCTGTGGTAGACATTTTAATCTACTTAACATTCTCATAGACCAACACAGTATCACACAACACCACATGGGAAATGTGTTACGAAACAAACAAACCTGAATACAAGGTAATTCTTCTTACTCCTCTTATAGCATACACAGAGCCTCCCCAGAGCCTATGCACGAGGCCTCCTGGATTCACACGTTGTAGCAAGTAGCAAGATGCTGCAATACAATGTCACCTTTCCCTCCCTTCATTCTATCAGCAAGTATCTGCACACAGCTTGCTCAGAAATCTTCAGTGATCCAGTGATCTGTGAATATGTCAACACAGAAGGAAAATCTGTTTCTTATTGATATTGGCTTTGAAGGTATATGCATGTAATGTGAGGCTTCTAAAGAAAACTTCAAAAGCCTGCGAAGTGTCACCAAACTTTTAACACATAGGATCACATTCACCCAGCCAGACCCTAACTTGAAACAGTGTAACTGAGCACGAGCAGGACGGATCATAGAGTGTATGAAAACCACATGACGTTTTGGAGTATTATGAGTCCAGTGCTGATAGCCTAAGCCCCCTCTCGCATGTTTCATGGTGTCAGCCAGGTCTTATCTATGAGCTTAAGGGCGATCTCCTCTTAGGTGAGACAGACAATGGGGAGACAGCATAAGTGCTGCCGCCCCCCAACCCCCTCCCCGCCCAACACCACCACCTCCTCTCCAAATATTTCTACGCCACTTCTCATTCTTCTCTCATCGGTTTGTCTTTCCCCCCGGAAAATCGTTAACATTCCCCCAGTGATTATGTTTTCATTGGTTAAAGGTATGCAAAAGAATATCAGGGAGAAGAGACCTCAGGTCCATTAATCATGAGTTAGGAGACAGCGGAAGGGGTCGTTGTTGGCAGTGTGCCAGGGTGTGCTATTGCTGGGCTGAGTAGAGAGTAAAGGTTTGGTGTTATATCTTGTCTTATCGTTATGATTATTTCCATCACTGGAAATGTTCCGTGTAGGCGCAGGCAGCTGTATGCTATCTTTTCACTCCTGGTCAAATGAGCTGTTTTATGAAAATTCTAAGTGGGAAAAAAAACAGACAATAGACTTAAAGACGCCATTTCCTGTTCTTTAACTGCACATGTGTAACTTATTTTCAATCAGGAAGATTATAGATTATAGAAAACAAAACATAGGATTTGATATAACATATATATATTAAGGTTGTGTTTTCAAAATATTTCAAAACATTTAACAAAAACTCATTTTAGAATTGACCTGCCTTCTTTATTTGTATGCTGTCATGTGTTTTTAGTCCACGTCCAACCACAAACATTGTACTTAGCGCACAGCCTGAACTAAACGTGTGACTAAACGCTTCTGTACCCCTAGTATAGAGCAAAAAAATAAAAATACAGTTCATAACAATAAGACAATCAGCTCCTCACTCTTTCAGCATAAAAGAACATCTCGAGTCATGGGATTATTAATGGGATTATTGTGTATGAAAAGGATTAGTGAAAGCTTTTAGAGCTGAGCTGGCACAGGCCTCTTTTTTCTTCAAAAGGACAAATTTGCTCAAATTCTCGGCGTGAAGTGCATTCCAATTACGGAAATCACTCGGAACTAGAGTGGCTTGGTGCCAGAGGGGATGGAAGGTGGTTGAGTCAACAGGCTTTCAGTTCTGAATCTCTCAAAATATCTGTCTCTGGTAGCTCCTATCCTTAGGCCCACTATCCAACTCTCAAACAGGGAACATTACTTCTTCTGTATATGTACCATATGTAACATATCCACCGATAACTCTATATAATACTAATCACACACCTTTCAACCAGCTCAACCTCTCTCCTGTTGTCCAGGGAGTAGGCTCCACCCCTGCTGTCCATATCCATCAGAATCTGCGAGGGTCAGAATGCTTCAAGACCTGGGTCCAGGACGGGCCAACGCCAAAGACTCCTTAGTTGTTTGAAAATACTTATCCTTTAAATTGTACACCTCATAGAAGATCATATATTGTTTTCCATCACTTTTGCTTCTGTGTCCTTCTGGCAGAACTAAAGTAATAAAGCAAATAATAAAGTAGTAAAGTGGATTAAAGGATTGAAGATAAAAATGACACAGTGACAAATGAGTGGAATAAGACATTGACCTAGGCACTGTCTGATGCGGTGAGTCAGACAACGTGGAAGAAAAACCAAACTTATTTTATCAGAATAAGTTACCTTATAGGGCCACTTCATAGGTTGCTTATGCTGATGCTGTTTTGTCCAACAATGGAAAGTGACACCACAATCTCAGAGCTGTTCAGACTTTTAAGTGGCATCTTCCTGGAATATTTTCCTAGAAAATAAATTTCTGCACTGGTTTGAAATAGAAGAGTCTATGTCAGTTTAGCTCCTCCTATTCATGCTGAAGGTACAAGGAGTGTTTCAACTACTTGTTTAATGTAGCACAATATCTTGAAGCCATGGTAACATACCCAGCCTGTGCAATTCTAATGAACAAATGTTCATGTACAAATTACTAATAATAATTTTGGAAGGGGGAAAAAAGTGAAAAGGCTGTAAAAATATGAAATACGAGAAAAAAAAAGAGTATGGCCTCTTTAAATTGCAGGTTTCTGCCAGTCTGTTTGAGTTATGGGTGAAAGTTGCCTCCGTGTGGAAAGCTTTTAGCAGGTGGTGTGTAATCTGTGTGGCTGGGTGTGTCAGAAAGAGGTGCTGTGAGTCTGTGTGGGTTAATGGGCATTATCACAGTGCTGTGGAATGAGAGACAGCACAGCAGCAGGTGAGCCAAGATCACACACAGCAAAAAACCCAAACTTCTGGGTGGTCCACACGTGAAGAGCGGGCACCATGTTGACCTTCTCTGTGTCCACATACACTCACATGCACACCGCGTACACGGTAAATGGAAGCTTCACAGTAATGACCTGGGAAGAAAAGAGCTGAGCTCTCAGACCCTTCAGTCTTTAACACTTTGTTTAAAGAGTTGTGGAGATGAGCTCTTCAGCTCTAACAACAATCAGCTTAGTGAAATCAGGGAGAGTGAAGAAAAGGATAGTCAGTCAGATAAAAAAAAAAAAGAATTATTGCAGCAAATGTCCAATTTTACACATTGACAACTACTAATGTATATAATGTATATTTTATTAAATATATATTTTATCATTTTCTGTCAAGTAATCATATATATATGAAAATCTACATTTTATCAGTTTTTTTTTTTCTCAGAGGGATCTAGGTAAATGCAGCCAGGCAAACTTCTCCATTGGTTAGGCCTTCAGGAACTGAATTAAATACTTTTGTTAGGTAAAAATACTTCGAGACCGACGTTTGCAGAATTAAAAAAAACCAGGAACGGTTTATTTACAACCAGGCAATCTCAGCAAGCACCAGTAAACAGCAAAACAATGGGAGAAGCTAAATCAGAGTCAGGGACAGGCGGAGGTCAGAAACAGGTAGTACAAGCAGCGAGGGCAAACAGGTTTACAGAGGAAGACCGAAGGGGAAAACCAAAGAGAGAAAGCAGAGATTCAAACCGGAGAGTCAGAGCACGAGCAAAAGGGATTCGGCGAAAGAGTAGTAGAGGAACGAAGGGAGTCGGAAACCAGAATAAGACGATACGAGAAAAGACCGCTAATTATTGCTAAACAATGTTTGGCAATGCTTCGCAGGGAACCCGTGTGAAACATCGCGTTAAATACAGGCAGTAACTAGATACAGAAGGAGTTAAAACTCGGGCGATCCCGAGCGAATCACGGAGTCCCAACGGGGGCGCATAGACATGACGTCATCGAGCATGGCCCTCTGGGAAGTGGAGTCCCAAAGAGCGGAGAAGCCGGGGAGACGCGGAGGCGTGACAACTTTACGTATTAGATTAATCCTGCCTTTGAGTTTTAGAAAGTACTTTCAACTTCCAACTTCCCAGCTTGTAAATAGCACTTGCACAGCCTGCAAAGTTGTATTTATTATAGGTGGGAAGCTCCTGGTAACTGGTAACATTGGCAATGAATCCACCTGGTGCATTTCTGCAAGAGCCATATGTTTGTTTAATATAAAAAAGAAAAGGCAAACTGTATCATTTCTAGCCCTGCATGTTTTCCATCTGATGGTCATAATACTGAAAACAATCTAGTAAGTGCAACCTTCTGAGCCCAACTACTAACATAATTTTACATAAAAGTGACAGTGGACCAATCAACCAATCACATATTGATTGCTAGTGGGATTGATGACAATACATCAATACATGCAAATACAAATGGTAATCCATATATATGTATATATATATATGTGTGTGTGTGTGTATATATATATATGTATGTATGTATGTATGTATGTGTATATATATATATATATATATATATATATATATATATATATATATATATATATATATATAATGTATATGTAAGTGTTGCAGCTAATGTTAATATCTTCATATTTGTAACATTTGAAAGTTTCTCTTGACATAGTGTATATATGTAAGATGAATGAATCAAGAGAAAAAGTCCAAAATAACTTTGGAGTCTGATTACACTGACATGGAACGGAAATTTTGTTTTTGTCTACAAGTTATCATTTTAAAGATACAAGGTTTTGCTAACACGCTATTGGTAATCCCATATGTGGGCTAGCAGAAATATATAAACAGGCTTGTTTATAACAGGCTTTAGCTGCTGACACCTTGAGACACCTCCAGTGTAAGACTGAACTTAATGCTTGGATACCTGGGTTTGCTGCATGCTGTTGAACAGGCTGTTCAGTGGAGCGAGTGAGAAGCTGGACAGCGAGTCTGTTTTATCCACTGTGTGCATGTTTCATGGTCTCGCAATGCCGCAGGGAATCGAAAGGCTAAAATAAACGCCCAAGAAAGGAAAAACTTCCCTCCTTCTGCCAGGCTCCAAAACTGTTTCACGCATGTCCCACCTTCCTCCCTTTCCCTCTGTTTTATTTCATTGGGCGGTCTTCACTTTGCATTTAAGAGGTGCTCATTCTGCTCTGTGGTGCTAATGTGCTTCAACTGATGTTTTAAACATAGATGTGGCCAAAAATAACTAAAGCCCGGCATTCTTGGCCTCTGATATCAGTGGCACTAACAGTTATATAGTGTTTATGGTCCTAATATGGGCACTGGAGCTCAGGCAGGATGAAGAACCTCCTGCATTCCCGGCAGGTCTAAGGACAGGCTGAACAGGGGAAAAACCAAATTTCCAAGACACCCAAAGATAGCACAGGATGTATGGGAGTTGACCCAAAATTCCCAAACCATCCATGCAGCCCCGCAGCGATCAGAGAGGGAAAAAACAAATTCCAGACATTCCTCTGTGGCCAGTGTGCGGGTCACTCGATTGGTCTGACCTTAAGAGGGAGAGAGAGGATCAAAATCTACTGATAAAGAGGTCAGAGTAAACACTTCAGTTTACAAGCCTTCTCCATCATCTCTGATTCTACTTAACATCCTGTGGACTTGAGGCCAAAGTGGAATTATGGTTGTCAAGCCAAATGGATCAAATAGGAACACGGCTATTAAACTGGATTTTGTTACACGTTCCTGCAGCTGAGGGGTCATCTTATCAGCAAAGGGCCAGTGTGGCTGCAGGTTTTCATTCCAACAAAGCAACAAACCTCTCATATAACTAATCAAGAGACTGAGACCATCTGATTAAACGAGTAGAATCATGTGCTCCTGCTTGACTGAAATGAAAACAGCCACACGGGCCCTCTGTGGATAACACTGGTGACCCTTGTTTTAGGTAATCGAAACTAGGAAGATTGGAAAGGACAAACAACATAAGCCAAGAATGGCGCCGAGGAAGGCTGCATTTTTTAACCATTACGTCATTGAAGGCTGCGGCATCCTTCGAATGTGGCGAAGAAATGCATCATTCATTTGTGAGAAATCGGTGTATTAACTCCTTCCAGACCTCCAGGCATCCTATAGTCCTTCAAGCACCATGAAAAACAATGCGAGAAACAGTAGAAGAAGCCACAAATGACAAGATGCTTAGGTGCTTTATGTTTTTACTGTTACCAAATCTGAGATTTAAACATGTTGAAGCATGACATAATGGTACGGCCATTTCCAGTGTGCCTAAGTGAGCACCAAAGAGGTACCAATGCTAGCAAGATCTCATCCTAGCTCATCCTGAAGCCTTCATTTTCAGACTATAGAATCTATAGAGTCAGCCATAAATACCATCTGATATTAATAACACTCCTATAAACTTTGGAATGTTGACAAAAAAAACTTGAGTTATAGTTTTTCATTAGGTCGAATGCGACTTTTTACAGAGATTCTGTAAAATGTTTCCCAGCCTAGCAACAGCTGCCATGCAAGAATGCATTTGGGTGTGTTTAGGTCACTGGTAGGGCACTACTTACGTTTGGCGTATTACGTAACTTAATTCTTAAATAAGTTAAAATATTTGTCTTGAGTAATTACATAATGCCGTGTTTCCTGTTTAGAGGCCATGTGAATGAGACGGATTGTGTTGTGTTTCTTCAAACTAAACAGGTTGGAGGAGACAACAACATTCGAGAAGCATTGGTGAAGTCTCCTGAAATAAAGCGATCTATATATAGACACTTGGAATGATGTCTATGAAGGTGTTTACGCTCAAAAACTCAATCAAACCTCTAAAGACTGTCGTTGTACTCAGCATCACTATGGTCAAACTTTCCCCTCGCTTTTTACCACTGTTTTGACCGTCATATCTACATAATAGTCGTAGCTCGGCTAATAGGGTGAAAGTCAAGGCCTCGGAATGCACATTTTTCAGCACAGGCTATTTTTATCCTCGCACTTCTGCAGCTTGTGCCCGCCAGCCACAAAAGGCAAAGCCAAATAGCTGTTTTCTGCACATATGCATGCCTGGGTTGCCTTTCACTCAGTCCACAGCAATAACATACACCATTTGTGGCCATCGGTCCATAGCCATCCCTGACTGAGGATCTGATGTTAAGGGAAATTAGTGGCATATTCTCCTGCAGTGTGAAGCCCTGCGAACTCTTCATATAGTCCGCTGCACTTCTGTGTTTTGTAAAAACATGTCTGTCACTCAAAGCAAATAAATCTCTGGAGTAAGAAGGTGGTGTTCCATCTCTGATTGACAGGCAGCAGGAAGGGCTGCTGTCAGCTGCCGAGCTCATATTAGAGAGTGATGAGTAGTGTAAGGAGAAAGACATGCACGCACACAGAGTGTTAATGGCTTGCTAAGCAGGTCATTCCTGTAATGTTTTAAACCTGAAGCTCCTCCAGTGCTAACCCAATCCATGTGACCACATTTCTGTAAGCATAATCATTAATATGGTGCTCATCCTCAAAGCAGAATTCAGCCAACACACATGTCTAATACTGATTTCAGGAAACACTACAGGCCACAGTGCACTGATCCAACACTTTCCAAACAAACCACACCACATCCCAATGCTGGGTTGCTGTCCTGCACCTGCATGTGACTCTTCCAGAACCTTCTATTCCAGTCACGTTCTCTTGTAACCTTCTCTCCAGAAGGTAGATTGTTTTCTCTCATTCACACTGTCTAAAATCTTCTCTACTGTCACACTGGTCTTATATGTCATCTCCAAACACACTCTTTAATGGAGTTCTCTACAATCATACAGTTCCAAATGTTTCTAGAATGTTCACTTTTCCACCAATCCGGGATCTTCTTTTCCATTATAGGGTTCCAGATTGAAGAAGACCAGCATACTCCAGGAGCTGTATGTCTGAAAATTCCAAAGCATTATTTATAATAGAGGTCTGCACACCAGCACCAACACAGCACATCAATGTGACTCAGTCAAAACATGATCAAAACATGACCGATCGATTCCATAAGTATATTAAGCCTTCACTCCTGAAGTGCAAACCGTGCTTGCTTTACTATATCTACCTAGGTACCACAGATTGGATCATGTTCCAGTGGCTGGTTTAAGAAATTAATCATTTTGTTTTCAGCCAAGAAATTAAGAATGAAATAAGAGGATTACTACAGTACTTAGAGTTCAAACTGCAATTATAATAATAAAAGGAACCAGAAATCCTGTTTTATTTACTTCACAAAAATCATTATGTCTTTTCTGAATAAGAGTTTTGCCCTCTGCCATTTATTACTGTGTGAAAAGGGGGGATTGTGTGTGTGTAAGCAAATCAGTAGAAATTATGTAATCCAGGAGAACATGACGCCACAGTGAAACTTTTGGACTTTTGGCTGTGTGTTGATTTATTTACACAAAGCTACATCTGACATCTGTTCATGTTTAAATGTAACATTATTTATATCCCCAAGGAGTGAAATAAGCACAGAAATATTCCCTCACACTCACACTCACACACACACACACACACACACACACACACACACACACCATGCATGATGTTGTGTAATACCTACGTAGCTTCTTTCCAAGGTGCCTTGTTCTCCATGCCATTGGTACATACTGAACCGCATCATATACCTCTGAGATCACTGCTAAGAAAGAAAGTAAAGACCCTTTCTTCCTCATGGCATTATTTACTGTGGCCATAGAAAAACTAGAGAGCACTACATGCTATGTAGTGTGAAATACAACAAGCTCGGGTGCTATTTGTCTTCCTGTTATTTTAACTCAGGACTATTAAACAGTAACAACCTCCTCCCTTCTTAGTTTAACCGTCTATGTTACACTAATGTGACACTGTAGACCATTCTAGACCACCACAGTACAGTGATAGGGCTCACTGAACCAGCTGATTGAGTTATTTTTGCCTATTCTACTCTAATCCGTAATTGCATGATTTTACAGTGCTGCTGTTACATTTACTATGTACTTTTTTTAGAATGCGAATGAATGGATAGGAATAAACACTATAAAGTCTAATGTATGTGGACACATCTGATAATTATTTCAAGGAGTTTAAGTACAATAGCTCCATAAACAACATAACACTGGTAGTATTATTATTATGGGTCGTACTGAACTTCTCATAGGATGCCACCTTCCCAAATGTCAGTTTGTAAAATTTCTTGGTTGACTGGAAGTGCTGTTGCTGTGAATTGGAAGGAACAACAACAGGAATCTTGTGGAAAGCCCTCCCAGAGGAGTGAAGGCTGTTACAGTCACCAAGTGGGCAACTGGATTGGCATGTCAAACAGACTCATATGGAAAGCTTGTACACTTGTTTTGCCTATATAGTATGTTGTACATTCCAGACACCTTTTGTTGTTACTCTGATAAAAAAAAAAGAGGTAAATAACTGCAAATACTTGGTGGTCTGATATCTGTTCGTAATGCATGTCATATATTTTACAATAATAAAAGCAGGATGGTGATTCTTTTATATAGTGACAAAAATACAATATATGGCCAAAATATAGACATGCCAGTGACCCCACTACACTGGGGGCAGACTTTACAGGACACCGGGAGCAGATGTTACAGGACATAAAGCTAATGAATTGCCCATGATAAATAACTCTTTAAAAGTTGTTGATATTGAACAATCGTTAACAGGAAAGAGTGCATGGCAAGTTGGTGAATGCCAATAGCTTGTATACCCACAGTTACACACATTTACACAACTCTGCCAAAGCTGTTCAATTTGGACCTGGTCCATTAATCCTGGGGTGCACCCACTCAAGCTCATGATCTCACTGAGGCCAGAATATAAAAGCTCATTCTGCGTCTAAAAGCAGAGTGGTGGGGGTTTGTTGGGCAAGGTCCAGGTGAAAGTTCTCTGCATGTTTGAGCACAGAGACAGAGGGAAAAGCAGAGGGTTATACAAGGGCCTCAGTTCAGTCCAGTTCAGGCCCATAAGTTACCATTAAAAATAAAAAAAATACAACATAGGCAGGATGCACGTTAGTTAATATGCTTTAAGAGAAACATTTTAGAACAGGCAACACCACTCATGTAGCTGAAAAACGAGCTAAGAAAATATTAGGGAGGGATACCATGGCTGTATCCCAGTTGTGTACTAAACACTGATATTATAAGGTATGCACTGTGCTAAACATAATAGTGCATGCTATTATCAGGTTACCACATACAATATTAATGCACAGCACTATTTAATAGTATCTGGGGATGATTGTTCCAATGCCTAGATGTACTATACAATGCTGCCTCTTTATATGCTACTTTGTAACTACCCCTGAATTTAAGGCTGCACTATGGTGTTTGTGTGCTGCGTCTAGTCACCCTGTAAAGCCTGAAATACTGATTTAAGAATGTTGGACGTTTGTTTATGTCAAGCTTTGGCATATATCACACACTGTACAGTGGTTTGTCCAGACCTGTTATGGGGTGGTGACTGTTAGGGGGGGCAGGAAGCTAATGGCAGGGGTATTTTAACTTTGTTACTAAAAATAGTTTAACCATCATTATAGTATGTATGTCTAATATGTATATTACATACATAGTATGTAAGAGAAATGCAAATATTTATTAATATACATATGATTTAGCGATGATACAACTTGTAAACATATGAAACAACTTGTGATGAATAACATTTAAAAAAAACTTGCACTTTATTCAGTCCTGACTGCACCGGTGCACCTCAACTGAAGTTAAATGTTATTATAAATATAATTATAAAGCTAAATGGTAGGGGTTAGACTGGCTGTATGGCTTAGTCCATCCATATAATTCTGTTTTAGAGCTGGTACCATATTATCTTTACGTACAGTGAGGCGTACAATAATACATACATGCAAAAAAGTGCTTGAAAAGTAATGCTTAAAACTCAAAGCAGCTGTCAAAGGACTGTTAAGGAGATACGTCTCAATCATAAAGGTACTATTCACTCCCATATCCACATGTCATCAAGTCATGTGATCATTAATTCCCTGATAGGCCATTTTGTCCAGCTACAGAGTGCTTGGCTCAATTCCAGCTACTAAATTCCCCTCTAAATCGGCATCACAGTAAGAAGTAATCACACATGGCATTATGGATTTTGTGCAGCATGTCTCTTTAATTAAAACCAGCCTTCATCGGGTTTAGGACGATCACTGTCTCTGCAGGTTCACGTGAGGGGCTGATAGGATCGCTCTCTGTGTCTGATGAGCTGCAGAAAGGGTCCACTCCTCATTAGAAGCAGAGAAAGGGCTTTATTCATTGCACCAGTGCCCTGCTGAGAGTGAGCCTGGTTGGCCCTGTCGCTGCGTTTAACTGAGGCTGGGTTTGGGTTTAATGAACTGAGGCCCTCTGGCCTTCACGCACACTGCTCGCAGTCAGACTCTGACGTCAAAAATGATGCACAGGTCCTAGGGTGACATGTCTCGTTTTTTAATGACCGCATATGAGACAGTGCCCCAGACTTTGACCTGACAAATTCAGTTAGTTGTAAACATGTTGGAATGAAGTGGTGTCCTTACTGGAATCTGCTGGAATTCAAGTTTAAAGAGCTCCATTAGTATTTGATAACACTTCTGTTTGTTATATGGAAAACACTTTATGAAGCATCAAGCATAATTTCCAATATTACTCTATCAGTGTGTTATACTTAGTAAACTAAAATATCTTGGTTCTTGGTAAAACATCTTACCATTAAAGTAATAAATCTAAGCCTGCATTCAGACATGCAAACTCGCAAGCAGAGAAAAAGGCAACATGTTCAAAAACCTGGCTCTGTCCACTGGGAGAAAATATTTATATTTAATATAATAATATTTAATATAAATGGAATTTAACAAGAAACTAGGAATTCTGGTTTATTTTAGGAAAACAATACTGGGAGATAAGTAACTGATCTAGGATTTCATTCATTAACTTCAACAACTTTGCCAATATAAAACACAACAACATAAAACACTGTTGCTTTATTTTATGACTTATTTGTTAAGAACCTACTGCTTACTATATCAAGGTCAAAAGGTCAGAGTGTATGACTTTTTTTTACAAAAATCTGGTTTTGCCTGCTCCTCAGCAATAACCACAATCAGAAGCCATTCTAAAACCTCCATTTGTGTTCTATTTGCTAACATGCATGTATTGACCATTTCTGGTGCATCACGCTTGGATCCCATGGTTTGGTTCTTGAAATGTAATTAGTAGTCATTTAGATCCCATTAAACAGTTTACATAAATGAATGTGTTCAATATTTGTTTCAGACAAACAGAGAAATGGTTCGTCTTAGTTGGAAAAGGTAATATAGCACACATACCATCCTCTCTGCACTGCTAGAGCAAAGTGTAATGACAGTGTACAGGCCTTCAACTTGGGCCATAAATGGCAAAACTCAGGATACACCCTACAATTTTCTCTTCCACCTAAATGGTGCAGCAGGTACATTCTGGCTCACTGAGAAACTGAATGTGGAAGAGAAAATTCACAAAAGGCAGCTCTAGATAAAAACACAAGTGAAGCTTCTAAAATGTTCTTTTTTCAATGTGACTGAGCTACCTTTCAAATTCATAGCCAGCGACACATCCAGGACTTTCAAAGAGTTTAGAGTGACTTTTTCATAAAATTGGTTGTTGGTATTGTACATCAAGTCATGGTGGCAGTACTGTCTTCAGAACAATACCATGTACTGTGCATTTTACCCCCTTGTTGTGATGCCAATCAGCTGTAAATTACCTCTAAGGCAAAAGAGTTTGAAAAAAAAGCCTGTCAAATTATTATTTAGACAAAACCTGCTCTTCGTAACAAGGAGGACACTTTGGTAAAAACGACAGGACCGTCATCTTGTCTTTACTTATTATTTATTACATGTTACTCTTACATGGTTCTCCAAACATTCATATATACATCATGTCAATGGCACCTAAAAACTTACATTCGACATAAATGAATCTGCCGACTGACACAATAGTAAAACCCTGACAAAAAACGCTTTGTGTTAAAATATCAGGTTTTGTTATTTTGATTGACACATGAATATGTAAAAAGTAGTATGTAAATATTGTATTGTGTTTCAAAAAGACCTCTCACACTCCACATTGAAACTAAGCTAAAACCACATGTTTCGAGTTTACTATGCATGTGGTGTAATGTAAATGTAAAACCAAAGCATTTACTAATATAAAAGCCCACAACAGTTTAACCCCGCCCACTCAAGTAAAAAAAAATGTAGGGTATCAAGCGCTGTCCTATTTCTGAATGTAAAGCTGACACAAAGATGAAAATATAGGCTAAATAACATCACCATCACATTTACATAGGTAGAATGATGAATCATATTTGAGCCATGGCCAAAATGACACAATTTAAAACTTTACCCAATAACCAATCATACAAACACACAAAGTAAGTCAGTATGGGCAGCATTTCCTTTTACTGTTTTTGACTAGTAAAGGTTTGCGGGTTAACTTGCAGACAACATGTAAGGTTTAAACCGGCACTTTCACCAGCTAAAACGACCTGTGAAAAGCAGCATGCCTTGGGCTTGGTCCATTTTCACCTGGGAGTGTACGGAAAATACCGTTTTGAAAATCCAATGTGTTTGGAAACACATTACATTGCATGCAACTTGCAGTCTTCATCTGCTTGTGTAAAAGTCTCACCATGTGAAACCAGGATTAAATGGAGTAACTGGGATCCCAGATTATGCATAATTAGAGTTAGCACAGAAGTATTTCTAGTTGACTCCCAAGATTTTCCATGCAAAAACAGGGAAGAATGAAGATCCTTCTTGAAATGGCTGAAATCATTACACTGTCATTCACGATCCATAGCGTGTCAAAAGTCTGAATGTCACTCAACACATCCGGGCCTCGGTCTCTTCCTAATCCTATTTGAACGGTGTTTGCTGTCGCTGTGGAATGAGCGGTATGTCTCCATGGCTCGGAGAGAGTGGGACACAATCCAGGGCTAACAGGTGAGGTGTTATCTCTCTGTGCACGAGAGGCCATGACCTCCACTCCTCACCCCCTCCCCACCCCTGTCCACCTGGTGGAATCTCCCATTGCCAGAGTGGAAAAATTCCCAAGCCCTGAATGAAGACAGACCGTAGAGCTACCCTGGATTCCAATGGAGCTAGAAACGTGCCATTCAGTATCGGTGACAGGCCGAGCTTACTTTGGCTTTGTGAGGAGCTTCTCAAATTTGTTCTTGATGAAATGAATAGCACTCCACTGTGTCAGCTATGTGGAAGTATACTGGCACATGTGAAAGGACAATACGTCTGTCTGAGCAGCCGGTTGGTGCGAGTGCTCTGCCGGAACAGAATTTGAGACTATAGAGAGAGTGAGGCACATGGAAAGTGTGTCACAGTTTTTCTAGCCCCTGCCCAGGTCTCATTACTGATCACCTTACTACTTTCAAGAACTGTGGCCAAGGGTAAACTCAGGCCCTGCTTAGGGCAAAAACTGGAGAACCACTGTGAATGCAATATAATAGAAGCACTCGTAAAAAGCTGCATTCTAGCATCCTTACTCCGTTACAGCTCATAACCTGACATGTCACAAGTATGTCAAAATGCAAAAGTGTCTACTGAGTCTTAGATTAATATCTCTTCCCTCTATTTTAAAGTTTACATTCATTTTGCATCTTGATTAATGAGATATCTATACTCCACCCACAGATGTGTTCTTTGTAGGTGACAGAATTATAGGAATAAATTCCAATAAAATAAAATAAAAAATAAAAATAAAATCAAAATTCCTTTAATAAACACATTTTCAGAACAATCAAAAATACTACGTCTGCTTGATGTGTATCCTCATCTGTTTAATATTTTAAAAAGAAGTATTATAAAACCACCAGGCACTTGGATTTTTGTTTACATAGGTCAGCAAACAACCGGACATTTATATATTAAGTGTTTTTCGTGCATTTAAATGCTATTTTACATTGTAGCAGTTGGACACAATTGTTAATGAAGGAAACTGTTCATCTGATAACTGATCAGGAGAAATCTTTTCAGTTTAATACAGTCATTTAAAATACCGGGTCAGTCATTCTGACTCTAGAAATGACCAGCGGAAAAAGACAAAAAGTGTGTTATTAATCTAGGACTATATTTATTTTGTATGTGTGCGACATATATACAGCCTTGCAACATTACAAAACAATACATCGGGGGTCAAGCAGTTCAACAAGAGTAACCATGTAGATAGTCATCTGTTTTGTCTTTTTAGCAATTCCCAGTTGTAGTCACCCTAGTGCTTTCAGAACTGATGATTTTCCTCGTATTCGTCACATTCGTCAGTTATAGTCTGGATTAGCCAATAGTTTGTTTGTGTCTCGTGACTAAAGTAGTAAGAATATTTAATGGCATGCTGACACACACGGTGAGCTGTCACAGTTCAAGAATTTGTCAAAAGGTAAAGAACCAATCACACAAGATGAGTAATGGTGATGCATGCATGCTCATCAAGTCCCTGAAGGTTTGTATGTATCAGTTATTCCAGAGGTCTCCGTACTCTGCATTACCGTGTGTGTCAGCAGTGCTATCTCCAGCATTACTCAATATCTGTACCTGGGTGGCGAGGTTAAAACCAGGGCAGACAGGCATGGGATTATACGTCAGAGGATGAAAACGTTTTTAAAAGTGTTTTAATGCAGCAGGAGGACAGCATGCTGCCGAAACCCAAATACAGAGAGACAAAATGAGAGAGAGAGAGTGAAAAGAAGGGTTGGAAGACTGAAATAGCGGCAGTTGAGAAGGGATGAGAGGAAGGTTTGGACAGGGAATGAATCACTGCTGCCCCACCTAAAAAGCGGCAGACGCGTTGGCCTTCAGACAGAGTCTGGACACACAGACGAAGGCTGCAGCCATGTAGGCCGACTATAAATCTGGGTAAGAGACACAGAGCTGATGCTTATCTGAGTGTCTATGCTTATACATGCACACAAACCCTGGAGGGGCATCAAACGTTAAGCTAGATCTGCTTTTGGGGCCAAAGATCCTTCGCTTAGGTATTGTAGCATGATGTCCACGTTTATTCTGCACATACAGAAGAGGATAAAAGATTTGCCCATGTTTAAGCTATTTATCTGGGCAGCACAAACACTATATACCATTAGGATACATGCAAAATAATAAATACAGTCAATTTTTGTTGTTGTTGTTTAAAAAGTTATTAATTTATTGAGCTGGAGAAAGCAGTCATAAGTTTCCCACTGCACTCCAGTCATTGTTTGGACATTATAGTGCAATCGGCAGCACATCTACAGCTTCACAGCATAAAATGTTTTTGTTAAAACTGAAAGATGTAGCATTACTAAGGTCAAAGAAGATAAACAGGAGATGGCTCAATATTTAGGTCTCAGATCAAATTATCATTATGCTGATGAAGATCCTAGTAGATAATTCACTCACATCCTCAGAGGACATGTCCTTTACCAAGTTCTCTCCGAACGCATTTGCACTAATGACATTCATCTGCTATGGGGAAGGTGTCTGAAGCATGTTGTGTGCAGTTACACATTAGCATCATGGAGGTCTGCAAATCCCCCAAAACAATAAATGTCTCAGGAAACACAGTAAAACAAAAATATTATATAAAAAATTAAAAATATATGAATGTGATCAAACATGGCTTAAAACTGCTTAGAACACCACTGTTAATCACTCCTAGCCTGTTTGCCACTCATACACAACTAAAATCATTATCCAGCTTATATGTGATGATAGAAAGTCTAGAAAGTATGATGTAGAAAGTCTTGGATAAACAGACCTGCCCAAACAATTGGATGGATGAAGCAACATGTGAATGAAGAAACAGATAAACTAGGACTTTAGGCTTTAGCTTGCTAAGTTTCTCTGTTTGTGCGGGTGGGGCACGAGACGTTAACCTTCTAAATGGTTAGGAAAGGTATAAGATGTGGTGTTTGAATGATGTGATCCACCACCCAGCAGAGGGGATCCGTCACAAATGCTTAGGGAAACGTTACCCAATATTACTCAGTGAAGAGAGAAATATGGTGAAACACTGCTGATTAGACTTTGGGAAGGTATTCCTATGGCATACTTTCTACATGTATATTGTGGATCCAGAAGTAGAGGAATAGTTTTATTAGAAATACACCAGAGATTAAGATTCCCTGGGGTCTTAAGAAACAACCAGGTGAAATTAAACTCTAAACAAAGAATCAGGCATAGGATCAGGACCAGGGATGGGTCTTGGTGGTTAAGAGTAAGTGTTAGGCCTAGGAAAAAGGTCATGTGAATTTTTATTGGATATTTAAGTACAATTTAAAAACAAGTTGATCTGCAAAACATCTTCTTCTTCATTTGACCATCCAAAGAAAATAATAGCAAATAGGTCCTTAAATTTGAACCAGCCAGCTCACTCTCTGCAATCAGTGACAAGCTATCATGAGTAAAACACATTGATGTCTGGCCTCACCTATGAAAAACACACACACTCCTACTCATTTTCACCCAGTAAATCAGATGGCTGTGGGTTTGATGAGGTGGTCTGAATCCCAGACAGTCCACAGCTAAAGCTTGCTCTGCAGCTCAAAATACATTACAAGCCTTTTGCGTTACAGCATGCAATAACATAACCAAGCAGTTAAGAGGGAGTCATTCAGCTTAATTGCATTCAGACAGGAGGGTGAGACACAGTTATGGAAAAGCAGACAGAGAGAACTACAGGCACAGGGCAGGAACACCGAGGGAAAGAAGTGAAATGGTGTAGCATGACTTGACTCAGGTGAGAAACCATGGTCATGAGCAAAGTCCTCTTATCGTTATGAATGTAAAAGCAATTCTTGAGAAAGGCTGTGTAGGTGGTCCTAAAGTAATCCGGTTTCTCTTACATCTGTTTGTTTTACCGCTTTGCCTCAGAAAGTGGGGTGTGTGAGAGAGAGCAGGACTCTCAGGCCCATATTAGCATACACACACACACACACACACACACACACACAAACACACACACACACACACACACACACACACATACACACACACACACACACACACGCATACACACACACACACACACACACACACACATACACACACACACGCACACCCGTACACACACACACACATGCACACACACACATACACACACACATGCACACACACACATACACACACACACACACATGCGCACGCGCACACACACACACACATACACACACATATGCGCACACATACACACACACACACACACGCACACATAGAGGGGCTGAACTGACACAAACAAACTCTATCGAGCCTTTAAAAGACCTGTGTCCTAACAAGATTAAACCATCAAGCCTGACAATCATCAAAATCAGTACAAGCTACACTTCTTGGAAGTGAAGAGCTGAGCTAGCGTGACCACTGCTCTGTGCAATCATGGCATTCGTAAACGTAAAAATGGAATACATGTGGTGTGTTTTGGTGACTTATGCACAGGCACAACTTGTACACAATGTTCACAATGACTCATGCCAACTCCTCTCATTAACTCTGTTGTCTTATTTGGTTGCATAAATACCTTCCAGTGGTACAGCATCTATCATGACCCTGGTTGTTGATAATGTGCCGTTTCAAGTTTAGAAATGTGAACTCAAGCTTGAGAGCCATAAATGACAGCACCATAGTTATTGTGAGTCATAGTAGTCTAAGAAACTTACATAACTATTTCTGTTCTGTACTAGGGCTATTTTCGAACATGTCTCATGAGCTATTCTTGTAACATCTAAAGAAATGGAGAGAAAATGTGTGTCAACTGCTCAAACTCCTTCTCACACACCCACTCTCACTGCTCATTCATGCTGTGTTCAAGCTTCATGTGGGGGGAGCTTAACAATAGTTAGAACTGATCTACAAGATTAAAGCGCTATTCTATACAGTTTCTGCATAGCAAACTAGTTTAGGTGCAAACAAAGTTCTTCAGAGTGGGTGGACGGGAGAAGATGCAATTTAAAGAAACTAGTCAGATATGTTCACCATATGTCCAAAGTGTTGAATCTCTCTAAAATCTCCTTCACACAAAGTTATTATGTAAAATAGTTATAACTATGCTGCCTGATGGCTGAGACATTGTTTTAGGCTTGTTTAAAAACCACATTTTCAGCATTTATTCATGGTTTCGTAAGGCAAAATAATCTCCAAAGAAAACTTGTTCTTTGAGAATTACCACTATTTTACCACCATAAGCATTATATAACTCACAACATGCGTGTAAGTTCGCTGCTGGTTATGGATAGTAAATAAAATGACTATACCTGTGTTGTAGACATTGTGACCTCTGGTTCAATGTTACCACCACTGTAATGATATTTGAGCTGCAAAGTTTCTCTGGAATGAGAGAAACACCATCTTCTATGATGGTGATTCATGATTGAATTCTATAGAAATAAAAAAAAATACAATGATGGAGTTCCCTCTAAATACTCAATTACATTGTCCAACAGTGTTTGCACATGAAGTTATGTCATTTAGCTTTATCTTTACAACTTAACGACACAGAAGAACACTACTTGTTTAGTTTGGTGTGAATCAATATGGGATTTGAGTTGTGCACTATGTAAAAAAACAGAAATATGGAACAGAAAAAATGAACTGAAACACTCTATTGTTTAAAATATACAGTGGCCTCAAAAAGTATTTGGCACAAAATGTTAATCAGAAGACATTTAGTTTGAACAGGTCGTTCTAGTCACTTTCTTTTTGGCAAAGCTTTCTTTCAGAACGTGGCTGGTGCATTTCCTTATCATTGGAGCAGTTTGCACCAAAATGCCTTTGTTCATCTCGGAGCAGATGGAATTTTCCTTCAGGCCTTCATCTCATAAAGAGAACCATCAGTTTTATCATTCTGTGAAACCCTTCATGTAGTAGCCTAGAGAACTGATAAATAGCTAAATGCCTCTGAATGCTTTTGGGCCACTGTACATGAGCTCCTGCCCAGTTGACTAAGTGCAAACAGGTTCTGTGCAGTTTTACAGTCACACAGAAAATGTTCCATTGTTGTCCATGATAATGACTTTATGGTCCAGATGCAGCAGATAAAGATTAGCTTTGGAGTCTCCAGAATAGTGCTAGACACCTACATGTAGTCTTTCATTTGGCTCAACCA
The DNA here is from genome assembly GCA_024036415.1 of Prochilodus magdalenae. Taxonomy (NCBI): domain Eukaryota; kingdom Metazoa; phylum Chordata; class Actinopteri; order Characiformes; family Prochilodontidae; genus Prochilodus; species Prochilodus magdalenae. The sequence continues at coordinate 195,021 of JAMWET010000511.1, read as the reverse complement.
AGCCTGACAGTGATGTTCAGCAGCTCTCTAGCTTCATGTCCTCTGGCCATTTTGATCTTGATGTAGGTGGGTAGATGATAAATGTGAAAAAGGAGGTCTGTTGACTGAATGGCCCCTAACACACACATATACATTGATTGTACACACACCCCTGAGGCTGAGCTTGAAGGACGGAGATGCAGATAAACAGGCCTCCCCATATCCTTTATGTCTGTAAACCAGGCCAGCTGATGAGTTATGGGAGCTGAGGTATGCATGAACACTGAAACACATCAGTCTTTCTGCTCAAGGCACTTCACGGACTTACTTTCCCACAATCTCCGGCTCTCACCACCCACACCTCACCCTAGCTCATTCTGTTTCCTTCCATTAGCTCTCCTTCATCCCATCCTTCTCTTTCTCCGCTCTGTAAATGATCTGCTGTGTGCTGTCCGGTGTATGTGTGAGTGAGTGAGTGGTTTAGACGGACCTCCCAGACAGCAGGCCTCCCTCAGAGCTGCTGGACTTTAGACTCCCACCAGCTGCAGGCTTGAACCACTCAGATGGAACACACTACTGACAGCATGATAGAAACTTCTTCTCACTTTCGTTCTCTATGAAGCTTAGTCTTTTGCCCACACATATTCACTCTCTGCCTCTTACATGCTTTCTCTGTTCTCTGCACCTATTTCCCGCTCTCCCTGTATTCACTCCCACAAATTTGGCACTGACAAAGCGTTCAGACACACTCAGTTATTACATCTTTTATTGATTTTCTGTGAAAATAAGTTAACACATTCTCTATGGTACCGTTTAGTGCACAGTTCTGTTAACTTGCTGAGTTTAACAAATTGTACAGGCCACATTTTGTGTTTTATTGATCGCATACTTAATAAAATTCCAAAAAGAAATTGCAACTATGTATCTGTAACTGAGGTTTCTGTGAAAAATGTGTTTCTTATTTTTACTTAAAACATCAACAAATCATGTACCCAAATGTTTGCATACAACTCTGTGTGAGAGCACAGGACCTTTAACCTCAAAAGTGCTAATAAAGGACAAAACTGATTTACACCCACTAACTAGGATATGTTCACAACATATGTCATATGTTTTGCCTAAATGTAATAAATTGCAACTTTGTTGATACAACTAGGGCTGTGTAAATACAAAAATCCTAAAGAAAAATCATAGATACTTAATTATTGTTTTATTTTATTTTATTTTATTTTATTTTGATTGCATACAGTATAGTAACAGCAGCTAACTTGAAAGGACACTGTGTTCAAAAGTGTCCAGGCACCCCTTGTTATCTATCTACATTAAGAAGCACCCACTGTTAAACACGGCTTGTAAAATCTCTTCGTAGTGAAGATAGACTGGGACGTTCTGTAGCAGCCACACATTAGTCATTACGCCTGTTAGCTATCAGAGTTGAGGACCACTGCTCTAGTTCTTCATCAATGTTTAGTTCTTGAGCACAGAGGCACTGTGGGCTGGGTGTTTTTAAGTGGTGGGCCACTCTAAACCCAGCAGTGAGAGGTCCAGCTGTGTCTGATATACTCATACCAGCACCAAACACAACACCATGTCAGTGCCACTGCTGTGCTGAGAATAATTCACTACCCAATTAATATCCGGTCAGCAGTGGACCGGAAACTGACCCATGAGGAAAGGGAGAGAGGGAAGTGGACACATTTTTTTAGCAACAGATGGGCCACAGTGTGCTGAACTCCTCTATGTGACTAATAAGATAAGAGTAACTCATAAAGTGGCTACTAATGGTGTTTTTTTTCACTGGGCAATGTGGTGTAACATGCCACATTAATAAATCCAAACCCAAAAATCAGCATCCTGGCTGGTAAACTGTTTCCAGTTCCTGTCTTATATCACAGCTGTGAAGGTAGGCCAAGTTCGCTTTAGCTTGTGTAGTCATATGATTTCCTAAATGAATGTAGTGTTAACAGTAAACACAAACAGTAGTAGCAATGAAGGAGCCTTTTACTCTGCCTTGTTTTTATGTGGGATTCATGGACAGACAGGTTCTGGCTAGTTGTATGTTAGTTGCCACCCATATGTTAAGTGGAAGTCTCAGTGGTTGTATTTGGTTGGGTCGGAGTATAAACACAGTAGAGTTTGACAGTGCTTCCTCACTCTGTTACTGAATCATCTATCCCTGTTCATGCTGATGTAGGCTCCTCTGGCCTTATCCACAGTACATACAATTCTCCTAACAGAAACCATAAAACTATTCACAGAGGAGTGCGAGTGTGAAAGGTCAGTTCCTCTCCACATCCTTTATCCCTCACTAAAGTGTTAAGGAAATCCCTCCATGAGGCAGCGGTCAGGAAATCAGCAGATATTCACCCTGTTGCAAGGCGTCCCGTCCTCCACACCCACTATAGCCGTATGCAGAGGGGGGACAGATTTACGTCAGTAGCATCCACTCGCGTACATGCACACATCTCACTCCAGTGTGAGAGTCTTCAGACTTGCGGGAGGGCGTGCAATCTGTTTTCCAAGGTCAAACAGTGCAGTCAGTGCGGACAAGGGGCCACTATTCCAGTCTGATGGCAAAGTCAGTGTGTGACGCAAACTGATGCCCAGGGTCAGACTGTGGTGAGTTACTGTGGTCAGAGAGGTCCGGTATTACATCAGCAAATCTCTCTCTGCTGGATGGGTGGAACAGGATGTGATACAGGTAATGTTCAACGGAGTGAATCTCACAGGACCACCTCTGGAGTCTGGGAGGTCACTTCCAAGAATTTACTGTAGTAAGTGACTTAAGAAAGAATGTCTATATATCATGGTTAAAAAATGGCCAAAGACTTTAATGCAGGGTTTATGAAAAATGACTTGCTTATTGAACAGTTGACTGCTTTTAGCTTCATGCAACCATGTAGTGAGATTTATGTATTTATAGGAGAAAGTGAAAAGTTCTGAAATACGACGTGTTATACATTTTATCATACTGTCCCTTTCAAATATGACTCAGTAATTAATTACCCATATATGACTTTTTTAGCAGCTAGGTAAGCTCTAAAAACCCTAATGAACTAAAAGCGTCGTTTTGTGACTGGTGCCACATCAAGAAGTCAAGAAATATAGTAATAACACAACAGGAAACAGCAACATGCTTACATGTTCCAAAGTCATTTTAAATGTATATAATATAATATAATATAATATAATATAATATAATATAATATAATATAATATAATATAATATAATATATGTAAAATATAAATCTTTCACATATAAACACAACATCTCATATCCCCACCTACCTATAGCGGGAATAACAACTTGTGGCTTGGGTGACATTAGAAAACGTCACGGCATGGATTGTATTAAGTGATGGAAGGTATCCGAAAGCACTTATGCCCATTCCAGCTACAACACAGCAGTGAGGTCCCTGAAATTGTGTGGTTGTGGGTCAGCATGGTGAACCTGATGCATTCCAAGAATTCCCAGATGTGCTCCAGTCCTCCTCTGTGATCAATGGGCTATGGGGCACCACTACTGTGAAGTTAGGAGGCACTCGGTGTTCTCAGTACACCTTCACTACAGCAGCTCTAGAAGATCCCACAAAGTTAGAAATTTTCTAAATGCTTCCACCCTTCACCCAGTAGCCTATTATGATGCCCTTTAGACATCAGTCAAATGGTGTCCATTACCCATCATTTTGCCCTCTGCTACAACCAACTCACTTCTAGGTGCCATACCAGGCATATATAGTAGCATATAGACTATATGTGGTAGTCTATTTTTTTCCAGGTTTAAATACCTGTTTATACATCAGAAAGGTTGGATTAATGTTTGGAAAACTTCAGCTTCTTTATCGTGAAATTCTATAAAAGACTACCTAGACTGAAGGATGTAATGTTGTGCTAAAGGATGCTGCATAATAGGCCTGTCAGGTGGGATAACAAATCTCCATGTTTGGTTGTCAAATATTGAAATATGTTTAAATTGCAAAGTATTTTAAAAAGCATGATTGCAAAGACAACAAGTAGGATACATAACTCTAGGTTAAGTATTATGTCTCTAGAGTTAAATCTAGAGTTACAGGAGTGCTCAGCATTCATTATCAAGTGACCCCTAAAACATACAGTGTTTAAACCAATGAATTCTAATCTGGAGGTTCATGACAGTTATCAAAAAATTTATCATGATCGTTATCAAAATAGGAGAACAGGCTTATTCTGTATCTGTATTCCTTATCCATAAAATCCTCACGTGATGAAAACACAAGCACACCAATAACGGTGAAAGTAAAAATCGGGAACTGGCAAGGCGTGGGTCCAGTAGTTGTATGGATGCTTAGTCAGAGCCAGTTTAAGGGAAGTCTGTCCACTTCCTGTTTCACCCATTAGGACTTCAAGAACATAGACGGTGCCCATAAACGTGTCCTCACTGACTGGGGTGAATGGAGCTTAAAGGCTAAAAATGGGAAATTAAACAGGTTTCTAAACACTTATACAGGGATTTCCTTTAATTTTAGAAGGTGGGAAGTATTCCACAAATACAATCAAATAAGCAATGCTGCTATATTTCTATTTTTGTACAGCAAGTAGGTTTTTGTCAGTAGGACATTCTATCCTGAGATCAGCTCATTGGCTTACGTATAAAGTTCACTTATAAATGATTAGGTATTTACAAATTCCAATTTTGTATAAAAGCAATTTGCTTGGACTGACTCAGGCACGCCCTCTAGGGTCAGACAAAACCCAAGGCCATGATTCACTACTCAGCAAATTCACTAGCTGAGATATGCAGCTAAAATTGCAGCTATTAGTGTGCAGGCTAGTGTGCTATACACCAGTCACCCACTTCTTTAGGCAACCTTCTTATTTCCACACTCATTACAGACTGTTCTACAGTTCCACACTGTGGCCCTCTGATTTGCCAAACACTTTGTTAATCCCCCTTCGCCCTGTTGAGGATGATAACATAAACTGTGCAATAGATACAACAGAGCTGTCATCTCTGACTGTACATCTACAAGATGGATCTGCAAGGTAGTAGTGTCCAATAGAGTGGACAGTGAGTTAACAAAGTATTTAAAAACCTCGGCAGCATCAGTATCAGCATCAGTCCTCTGATCACCTTCACCATCACTGCAGCTTTTGGAGTGATTATGCCTTTCTCCAGGGTCACTCTGTGTAAATCAGTAATACACAGCACTCACACACCTATAACCAGAAAACACTTTCTTTTTCCTCTGCTTGCATGTAAGTAGACTAAAATGGCAGAGGACAGTTTATTTTACAGTCCAGTGTGTCTGGACATACTGAAGCATCCAGTGGCTATTTACTGTGGACACAATTTTTACAAGGTATGTATTAACAACTGCTGAGAGGATCTAAAGGGAGGCTATATCTGCCTTTACCATGAGGCTGGTGGGGAATAAAAAACTGCAGAAGAGCCTGAAGATGACAGAACTGCACGCCACCTCTCTTTCTTACTGTTCTCTTAATGGATCTGAAATTGTGAACAGGGACAGAACAACGCTGCTAAGTCCTGCCTGGTGTGTCTGGTCTCGTGCTGTGAGACTCACCTCCAGTCTCACTATGAATCTCTTGTTTCTAAGAATTCCAATTAAGTTATAGCCTCTGTACAGCTTCTGGGAACTGCTGGGAGTTTACTGTCACACTGGCCTGCAGTGTATCTGCAGGTAGAAACTTTCTACAGCTCCTACAGCAATGGACCATCAGTAAATCCACACTGCATCACTATGTTATTTAACACAACACGCCGTCTTTTACTTCCATTTCTGGCTCTATTGCATTCCCTCATGGACACCCATCCCAGCCAACGCTAGTACCATATAAAAGCAGAAAGCACTGGGTTTACAACAGGCGTGCCCAACCCTGTTCCTGAACATCAGAGGCTGCGTTACAGAATCATTGTATTCTTTTTGTAACCATTAAAACTTCAGGACAAACTTTAGGACAAAAGCTACTATAGAGTTATTAGGTTCACACTTTTTCAGGTCTCCTCTATTAACTCCGATGAGAGAACAGTTTCACAGAAATGTCCAAACTAGACTAAACTTCCTAAATACTGTCCTAACTTTAGGAACACCCTCACCATCTCTCAACTGTTCTACTTTGTTTGTACTATTTATAGCTCAGGTGTGTGTCTATGACTGGGCTGGAATAGGTGTTGCCTACTGCTATGTGTGGAATAGTCCATCACCACATTTATATCAGGTCAAAGATGAATGAGGAAAGGTGAGGTGCAGCAGTAGATGGGCTACAGTCAGTAAATCTAGACCTAAAACGTTTTTAAGAATGTATGGTGTCAAAATGGGGCTAAATGGATTAAGAACCAAAAAGCCGAATCCTTAACCAATAAATCACATTATGTGTAAACAATAGGTCAGGCCTGTTCAATAGAAAATTAGCTGGGTTTCAAGCTGTCTGTCCTGCTCTGGGCTCTGTGGTTAACCTCAGCTTATTTTGGTAGTTAACAGGTAATGTTAGCTAGATAGTTAGCTAAATCTATCAGGATAGTAATGTTTCTTATCCAGCATAATCACACCAGTTAGCAGCTTTAAAAGGCAAAACTCTGGCAAAAATAAATGTGCTGGTGATGTGGAGTGTCATGTAGAATGTACATGACACAAGGGACATACTACAGGTAACCAGTGACTGGCTATATCACACCCTCCACCTTTATATATATATATAAAGCACTATATCATTATATCTATATAGCAATGGGTAATAGTCTCATTATGTGTATTAATAGTCTCAGTCTGTGTTTTGCAAGGGGGTCCAGTTAGTAGAAAGCTTTAAGCTTTAATTAGGTTCTGGAGAGGTAGTTAACATCACACCATTGCTGCACACAAACTTTAATAGAATTGCATCTAAATCATAGTTTTCAATTCTATTTGACAGTATCTGATCTAATTCCACATTGTGGCCTCATGCACTTGATTGGCACTGGTTTTGGATACTTTAGACCAGCTTATACCAAGGAGCTCTACAAAGAGGTTCATTAGAAGTTCATATGCAGTTGAGCTGCAAATCCGTTTGATCAGATTATGGAAAGCAGCAAGTGCATTTCAACACTGATAATTGCCCAATGTCCATCAGCAGTGTAATAATAATAATGAATAAAAATAAATAAACATCACCAGTACATGCTAGGGAACCATTTCCACTGGCTAAGATACATTCCCATGCTATAACCCTACCTCCAGATGACATGGTATACTTTGGATCATGAGCAGTTCCTTCCCTTCAGCATACTCCTCTTTTCCCATCATTACAAAACAAGTTGATCTTTGTCTCATCTGTCCATAAAATGCTGTTCCAGAAAGGTACCGGCTTTTTTAGATGTCCTTTGGCTAATTCTATATTGGTTTACATCTTCTGCGTTTGTATTTACTCTGTTGTTTACTTCTCTTGTTTGCTGGCTTTGACACAGATAGGCCGACCCCCAGGAAGGTGTTCTTGATTTGGCCAACTGTTGTGAAAGGGTTTTCCTCACCAGGAAAAGAATTCATCTGTCATCCCACCACAGTTGTTTTCCATCGTCTTCCGGGCCTTTATGTTTCTGAGCTGACCAATGCATTCTTTGCTTTGAAGAATGTACCAAATAGTTTGGTTGGGCACGCCTAATGTTCTTGCTGTCTCTCTGATGGGTTTGTTTTGGTTTTTCAGGCCTGTTGCACTGGCAGAGCAGCTCATTAAGCGTCTTATTCATAGTCAACAGCAACAGATTTAAAATGCAGGTGGCACATTTCAAATCACTTCTTGACTTTCATATGCAGAATAACAAACGACTTAATGACGGAATGACACATACCTGGCCAAGGAACAGCTGATCAGCCATCTGTCCAATTATTTTTGAGCCGCTAAAATGGGTGGCTGATACAGTTTAGATCTCTTTGTGATTGCAAACTATCCCAGCCTTGTAACAACAAGGTAATTCCTGGTGTGCTACAGTACGCTTTATAGTAGAACCTCCATAGTGGACAATGTCACTTCTTTTAAGGCTATCCAGAATTTTAGACCAGGATTTGAAATTTTGTTGTGAGCAGGTGTGATGGTCATCACAGTCCAAATATGATGGTTATGAATTAAAAGCAGGAACTCACCTGCCTTAAAAGGTATGATAATGTCAGAGCATCAATCACAAATTAGCGTTTAGCAAACATATAAAGACGATTCACACATTGCAGCTAAGGTCCACTGCGGAATTAGTGATGTTTTCCTGCAGGTCTATTGGCGATTCACCTGAACATAGAAAAGGGAATCACCTCACTACATAAAACCCTGTTCAGAAGTAGGTGATTAAAGCCCCAGCAACCCAAGCAAACAGTCCTAGATAATTCTTGCCTTGTGTTGGTAAATTTTCCCCAAAAAAGGTGAAACTTTTCCAAGCAGAAACAGGAATAAATATAGGGAAAGGACAGTGCGTAACTGTTCTGTGTATTAAACAATACAACAGCATAAGAAACCAAACACTGCTAACAAAGAACAAACAGAATAAACAGTTCCACACAGTTACTACATAAACCCCTGTGCAGTTTGAAACAGCTGCTAAGGAAGAAAGAAACAACCATATAAATGGTGAGCACAACCGAACCCAAACCAGATTATTCCTCCTGAACAGGAAGATGAACCACAAAGTACTGTGTTTCTCTGTAGGCCTTTTGCACTAGCATGGAATGGATTCTGTTCTGTGCCTTATTTTGAACCAATCTGTGCAATTCCACCCATAATAAATACAGTCGGAAACCAAACAGTTTGTTCTCAGATGGAACCAAAGAATAGTAGGTTCTTCGGCAAGAAACTCTTCTGCATCCTCTTGTTACCACTAATTGTAGATCCGCGCCTGCTTTCCAGATAAAAACATATGTAATAACAGCAGGAATGCAGGCAGGTAATCTCTGCACGCCGCTATCTTGTTTGTACTTTATGCGCTTTTGTCCACTATTCTTTGATATATCCCTTGATGTTCTTTGGTTCCAGTAAAAGCTGGTGCAAACGCACACCTGTTCCCTGAATATTACCAAGATTCTACAAAGCCAGAACAGAACTATAGTTCTTTTTGGTCAAAAAGGCTATTAAAACAGCTTCCTACCATAGATTAATATCTTCAGGCTGCTGAACATGTGTCGTTCTGTAGTCTCTGTTATGCCCATATTTGGAAGTTCATTTTCTCCATGGCAAAAATGTATGTGTTTGCAAGCTAATGGTGCTGTATATCAAATTGAAATCATGCAAGTAAGGCAGACTATGGCGGTATACAGTTTGTGGTGTGATTATAATGAGGACGGAACTTCCAAGAGAGCCTGTTGCAGGCAGCCAAGCAGATAGAAATAGCAAAGGCTTAGAGCAAAGTGTGAGAAGAACCATTTCATGTAAATGAGGCTGAACAGTTGGGTGGAAACCACAGTGTCTTCTTCTATAGTGTAAAACGCTACTGTATTAAAAGGAGCAGAAATCACTTTCAGTCTGGTCATGTTGTGCAATGCAGCTTGAGTGCAGGTTGTTCTGTAGGATGGTATGAACAGATGGAAAAGATCTATCCTGTTTCAGTGATGTATCAGATGAAGAACAGATAACTGTATTGTAACCAACTTTACTGATGAGGGAATGCATGTGTCTTTTTTTCTTCTTCTGTACATGAAAACACAGAACAATGGCACATTTTTAAAGGAGGCTGCCAGTCTAATGGCAATTTAGGGCACAGTAGCATTAGCGTACATGTAACAGTGTACATAATTTCACTCTTTATTAACCTTGTAATTTAGGGGATCCTGTGTTATTAGAGCGAAAAAATGTTCATATGACAAAAAACTGATCATCTTTGGATTATAGTGTAGTAGGCTATTTCCAAAACCTTCATGTAATATTTTTATAGAGAAATTACTCTTAGGCACAAAGTTATAAAGGCATAAGAGTGTGGCGCCAACTACAAAATAGCAAAATGGCAATTCAGTGGTCCAAATTCAGGGTTTGCAGGAATCAAAATTTCTAGGGGCCAGTAGCAGTAACAGGGTGTTTTTAATGGTAACCTGAATTGTGGGTTTTTTAATTTGGCTTGCAGGTCAAACCTCAAAGACTCCAATTACCCTCCTTTTAAGAGGTTATTACTCCAGAGCTTTACATACTTCTCCCATCGATGACCTTGATTGTTCAAGAACTTCCATATCCAGCTCTTGGAAACTCCCAGATGGAACATGTTTTTCATTCCATCTTGGCTTCCAGCTCACCTGAAAGAAGCAGAAAAGAACACTGAATCCCTAATAGCAATAAGCTGTATAAGACTGTGCTGTTTTAAACTATTTTACTAAAAGAGATGGAATTAAACACTTCCATTCATAAGCATAATACAGTTTGTTCATAATTAATGCAATTTATCCATCCAATCCTCTCACATTATTTGTTCCTAGCATTATTCAAGTGGAATTAGTTTTATCAGTGGAGGTCTGGTAATGTAATTATAATTAATCTCTGTACTTTTTCTAAATTACCTCAAATAACCTGGATCGAAGCATCATCTCATGGACATTAGCAATTACAACATAATGCGCCACTAACTGGCATATCCTGTATATAGACCAGCATCAGGCAGAGTAAACCAAGCTCCCAAGCTCCTTATCAAATGCCACATGACAAGTTTCAGATGAAATCAAGCTCTATTTAACCGATTTTAGCCTCGTCTTCCGGTCACAAAGAAAAAATAAAAGGAGGCATCATTTTCTTTGAAGCTGAAGTAAGTTACTCATTCGCCAGCTTCTTGTTCCATTCTGGAATCATTACTTAGCAGACTGTACAGTCTATGGACATGGCACATATATACTCCAGAGTGCTGGGATAGGCCCCAGTAGAAGGCAGGAACCACCCTGGACAAGCTGTCTGTCCATCATAAGGACAGACAACCAGACATTCACCCAGACCTTTTGAATTTCTTTTCCACATTTTTGGTTTCTAAGATACTTTTGGTAATTTGTGGTTCTCAACCGGTTAAACTGTAGTAGTAATGTTGCTAACCTGTCAGTCAGAGCACAAGTGCAGTTGTGTTTCCTTGAAAAGAAGCATTTCTATTTCCACTGAGAAACACAAATGTTTGGCATCATATGCACTCAGAACATCTGACCACCAAGTCAAACTAACAAACTGTGCGTGTGTGTTGCATGAGTTGCTATAATGAGCCAAGAAGAGAAAACTTCCTAATGGTCCATAATCTACTGCTTCCTGCTCAACACAGGGTCCAGGGAACAGGCTTTTGGAGTGTAGCTTTTTTCACTCTTATAAGAAAATAAGCCGTGCTCACCAACGTCGTGATTGGGGAAAAAAACTGAATTGTTAGGAGAAGTGGTGCGCTGTGACTATAGGAGCAAAACTTTTAACTTGGTCACCCACCCTAATGATGCTAACTTCCACTAGCGTCCCTATAGGATTCTAATAATTGTTAGCGCTAAGCTAACAATGATTCTCATACACACTTTCTGACAAGGCCGAAGTGAACTACTGATTTTGCCTTATCTGGTGCAGTAGTTACTTAGCACATTTAAGCAGTTCTAGATTAAACACAGGCATGGGAAGTCAGGCCTTCCAGAAGGCCTAAAATGATAGCTTGGATGAAACTGATCCCACCCATAGTACATCAAAATGTGAATGGTTGATTCCTTGGTAATGTTATAATCATGTAGATGCTTAAGCATGTTAACTCCTAACCAGTAGAGGCTCTTACTTGGTGGCATGCATTTATATAGATGCCACAGAGAAATAAAATTTCTGTTCAAGAATTTAACCCCTCTGTTTCCATTCAAAACAATGAAACAGGCGTACCACTGCCATACTGGTAAAAGTTTAAATACACATGTGAATTTGTGTGAATTCAACATGAATAATTACAGATACCAGTTGTTAGGTTCCCATAAATCATTAGGCTTTCATTGAAGGGTCTTTGGTAGTTTTTGGCTTTCCACACTATTACTGAGGCTAGAGCTCTGGGGTAAATGAATATTAACATGCAAATAAAAAATATTAATTAATGAAACCTTAGATTGCAATAGTGCTTGTACTGTATTGTTCCATTACTGTATTAGTGGTATATCAAAAAGTAGAATTGCTCATTCTACGCCCCCTGGAAGTGTTGTGTGTGTGTTTACATGTTGGCTCATCTCACAAAAAGTCTAGATGACAAATCATAGGGAAAAGACCGTTACAGAATGTGTACAGACCATTAAACACTTTTTGGAATCGTCTGCCTCCTGAATGTGAGTGAATGAGTGAGATAGTTAGCTAGTTAAGGGGTTAGTCAGATAACTAATCAGTTTAATATTGAGCTAATCAGTTTGGTAGTGAGTTAGTCAATTGGCTCATCAGGTTGCTAGTTAGTAAGTTAGTTAATCAGTCTGAGTTAGTTAGTTGGGCAACTGGTGCTTTGCAAATGAAAGAATCTCAGCCAGACTACTTCTAAAACCTACTATCCAGTTTTATATCTGTGCAGTTAAAATATATCACCTTTTGATATCCAGTGTCATCAGCACCGGTTCTGGAAATCCATGTTCCTAGTTCCAAATTCAATAGGGCAAACCTGCTCCACCTAATGAACTTCTTTAGAAGTCTTTGATTGACTGATCTAATGTTTGGGGTCTTATGTTACAAAGTTTTCTTTGTGACTGAACATTTTTAGTCATCCTTCTGCTCTATCGCCATGTGTCAGAATTTCTGCTATTGCTAAACTCACCAGTACATACCATTACTGTTTAACATCACTTCACTACACAGTTGATTTTACACACCTATGTTTTAATCTCTCATCAATTCTGAATTATTCAGATTTATTCAATAAATTATTCTGAATAAACCTCAGACTTGCTTGCTTTACTGGTATTGATCCATCAACATATTGAGATATAGCAGCAACAAATTCCACCATACGTGCTATAGTAGACTGCTTAAGCAACAAAAAGGTCTTGTATTGATTATGTCTGGACTTTTAGGAGTCTATCTGGTGCACATGGTGGTCTTTTTAGGTCTTGTTTCATATTAATGCTACTTGCTGGATGTCAGATTACTGAAATGCATTCTTAATTTACAGTTTTCTGAATACTGTGATTAAATGAAATAGGATAGCCTAGAGCACAGCTCTATATTTGGGTTAATGGGCCAGCTTTTCTCTATATGCCCATTCTCATCAGTGCCCTCAGAGGCATATTCTCTACAGGAATGGGCAGCCTGGAAACTAATATTAACTTCTGCAAGTCTATTTGGAGGAGGATATTGCTCTCCCTCCTGGCTGCCCTGGTGGTGTTACTGCTTGTATGTAGGTTAAGAGATAAAATGGGCCAACCATGAAGTAGAGGTGGCGTCTGCTTTGCCCTGGCCTTGTTTTGAGTTAGCTCAGTCTGAATATGCAAAACATTAAAAGTACCTTATTGCAGATACTGCAGCACATTCATTTGATCTAGTATTTGATCTAGATGTCTAAGAGCATTTTAGATAGCTTGTAAGTTTACTTTCCAAAAGGTCATGAGACTGATTTAGCAATAGCCCAACTAGAACTGAATCCCTGTAGCATGTTTGTCATTGAGAACTCATACCTGCGCTGTCATCAGAAAAGGAGCAATGCCACCATCTTGTGGTTAGAGATGGCAACGATCTGGGACATCTGACACAGCTAGGCTAAATTGAAGACCACATGAAACCATGAAATCCATGTTCCCTGTAATTATACAATCGGTCATAAACAATTGTAAACAATTGGTCACATTGTTGTTCATAATATATAAATATTAGTTTATTCATAAGTGCAGCTTGTAATGTGCTCTGTCCTGTCTTACATCTGTATACACTGGATTTGCCATTTATCTACAATTTTTAAATACTTAATTCTAGAATGTAAATATGGCCGTGTATGTTTAAAGTTTAAATGTTTAATATTTGCCCATGTCATATATAAACAAACAGTGGTGTTTAAAAGTGTTTGCCCCCTTCATGAGTTCTTATTTTTTCGCATGTTTGTCACTCGTGTTGTCTTTGAAATTTAAATTAGTTTGATTTAAAGATCAGTCAGTCAAAGACAACACAAGTTAACATAAAATGCAGTTTTAAATGAAGGTTTTTATTAATAAGGGAGAAAACCAAACCAAGTGTTTGCCCCCAGTTAAAACATAATTGTGGTTTATCACACCTGAGTTTAATTTCTCTAGCCACATTCAAACCTGATTACTGCCATACCACTTCTCAATCAAGACATCACCTAAATAGGACCTGCCTGATAAAGCAAAGTAAACCAAAAGACACTCAAAACCTAGACATCATGCCAAGATCCAAATAAATTCAGAAACAAATGAGAAAGAAAGTAATTGAGATCTATCAGTCTGGAAAAGGTTATAAAGCCATTTCTAAAGGTTTGGGACTTCAGAGAACCATAGTGAGAGCCATTATCCATAAATGTCAAAAATGTGGAACTGTGGTGAACCATCCCAGGAGTGGCCGGCCGACCAAAATTGCCCCAAGAGCGCAGAGACGACTCATCCAAGAGGTCACAAAAGACCCCACAACAACATCCAAAAAACTGCAGGCCTCACTTGCCTCAGTTAAGGTCAGCGTTCATGACTCCACCATAAGAAAGAGACTGGGCAAAAATGGCTAGCATAGCAGAGTGCCAAGACCAAAACCACTGCTGAGCGAAAAGGACATTAAGGCTGGTCTCAATTTTGGCAGAAAACATCTTGATGATCCCCAAGACTTTTGGGCAAATACTCTGTGGACTGACGAGACAGCAGATTAACTTTTTGGAAGGTGTGTGTCCCATTAGGAAAGGGAAAGGGACAACTAAAATTTCTACTGAGATAGTTTAAATAGCTCATATCCTCAAGTATCCTCATATCCTCTCTCATTTCAGAAAGTGTGTGGGCTTGGCAAGTGCTTGTGTTCAAAACCAACAGGCATTAGAAAGTTTTTCAGGTTTTGACCTTGTCGGGCAGCAACAAACTGATAAATACTCTTAGGAGGTCTCTTAGGGTAGGAAGACTCAGCTGTGTCAAAACAGTAGACTGGTCATTTTTAGTGTGAACTCACTTAGGGCCTTTCCAATCATGTCATAGATTTACAGTTACAACACAACTGCTTATAGAATGACTGAACAAAAACTGACCATACACTCAAATACAAATTTAGGTGCTTCTGGGCAAATGACATATTTCATAGATTTGTTGCTGAACTGAACATATTAGAAATGCAAATGGGACTTATGCTAAATCATGAAACTTTCCTCTAATATATTAGATTCAGAAACTGTGAGTTGTGAACGTTAGGTGAAAGGTGTTGAGGTTTTTGTTAAAGAATAATGTTTTATATTCAACACTTTAACACTAATTTAATGATTTGCTAAAATAAACTAATGAATTACATTTGAATCATAAGAGATGATATTGTGGAGTTTGCTAGGTAAGCCCATTGGTAGTGTTTCGGAGTGGGGGAGTAGGGGGGTGTGTGGGGGGCATGAAGTACCTAAGTGCATAAATCTGGATAATCCATAAGTGTAAAATGTCATGCTTAATGGGTGGAAACGCAGCCATTTAAGTGCCAGCAGCATGCTGGAGGATGGTGGCTGGTAATTGCTGGTAGTTTTCTGTCTGTGTGTTTGAGCTCTGCTAACATAAAGCCTACATGTACAACACAGTAGAGGAAAATGACAGAAGCAAATCACTTTACACATACTTACAATGATGGAGGGAGACAGAGAGACAGAGAAAGAGAAGGAGAGCTTGTCAGTGCCGTAAAAGTAAGGAATGATATTTCTCTGTCTCCCTCAGTGGTGTGTGTTTGTGTCCATTAAGAACAAATCAGTCCAATTCTGTAAACAAGAACAAATCAGCAGTCTGAAGCTACATTTAAAAGTGAAAAAAAACAGAGTAACTTTAACACCTGTATCTCCTATTGGGCTTTCCACAACTGTCCTCCAGACAGTGTCCAGTTATACCCAAAGTTATTGCAATGAGCCTCAAAGCACACTGATTATTCCATTTTCATTGTGTTCCATTCTGGAGGCAGCTGCCGAAACAGTCATCACTGCCTTCAAAGGCACCTTTTTTTTTTACCAAAAAAGAAACATTGTATCCATACAGTTCTCAAAACCATCAAAGATCACAAGTTTTACTGCACTGTAAACATGATAACTTCACATTTGCAGTCCCTTATTAACTTTCCTCCAGCTGCAGAGGTGAATAACCTCAGAGAATAAAGATGGGTTCTGAATTTGCAGCAGCTGTGTTTTCTCAGACATTGTTGTGGAAATGCACTGTGAATGTAGAACAGGCTGCTTTAAGGAGCTGTATGTGATGTTATATTCTTGACTTTGGGCCCAAGCATCACCTCTTCAAATAGCTAAATATACCTTTTAAAATAAGTCACATGGTGACATAAAAACCACTGTAGTCAGTAGGTTACATGTTCTAAACCAAAAGTACATACAACTGGCAGCTAACATACTTCACATGTTTGCTGAAGTAGGAGAATATTCACTTTTCATCAAACCACATTCTTCCAAATTAATAGAACTACTTTGTAATTCTCCACCATTGGTCCTTATTAGTCTCAATGGCTAATGGCTAAATCTGAGCCAGTTACAAGAATATAAAAGAAGAAAAACACCTTATCAAAGACAAATACACTTTTTAGAATCATCTAGTAATTAAAACCAGTGTTTACATCTGTTTTACATTTGATTCAGAGTAAAATACCACTTTCAACAGTTTCAACAGTGAACCAGAGCAGTTTCCACATCAAAGAGTATTATTTTACAAAGGGCTTTTTCATCTTCCACCCATCTCTCACAAAAAAAGTTAGTGTCTTAATATGAAATAAATGTATTGGAAAAACATATTTAGGTTGCCTTAAGGAAAAACTGATCATTATTTATTAGTTCTTTGGCTTGTCTGTACAATCAAACTGTCTGGATTTGAACAGAATAATTTGAAATATACTTTATTGCAATTAAATCAGTGGTGCTAAAACCAGCCCTCCCAGTCCTCAGAGCACACCAGACAGAGATAAAGAATAAAAAAAAAATATTGATTGAAAAAAAATAAATTAACAATACAACAATAACAATAAAAAATAAATAAATAAATAAATTGTAACTGAAATCTTCTTTTTAAAACAAATTTCCACACAGGTAACATTATTTATAAATATAATTCAGAAATAGAAAGAATAGTCCTTGCTCATTGTTGCACTTACATGTGACAGCATTTTGTTTGGACTTTTTAACATGGAGGGTCACTACTGGCTCATGAGCCTGCAAAATTTTTATAAATTATGGTATATTATTGCCATTTATGTATATAACATACTATATGCGTTTTTTTTTGTAAATGATATGTAAATAAGAGAGTTGTAGCACTTGTTTGTTGTCATATAGCAGAAGTTAACGGGTAAGCTGCGCTCCTTTCAAAGCTCACTTTGATGTTGAATAATTATGAATCAGTATTAAAGTGGTTCCAATCCTGGTGCCCTAATTGAATTTTTATACAATTTTGATTGACAGGATAATTATTATCTACTGCAAACTAACATCAGATTGAAAATAACCACATCACCTGAAAACACAAATCCAAATGGCCATTGAAGTTCAGAAAGGCATCGTCATGGTAAGCTGAGATTGGACTGAGAGGTGAATCCTAATATTTTTCCCATACAGTATTTTCACTTTCGTCGCATGATGTGTGGCCAAGCAGGCTCAGGGCCCATATACAGCCTTGTTTAAGTGAGGAATAGGCAATGGGACCTTTTGACATGATTGCTAAAGCTTCAACCTGTTAGTAACATCCTTTTATGCATCAGCTGTATTCTACTGAATCCTTACAGAATGCAAATTTACAAAGAGATACAAATGTATTTTTGTAGTCTGCAAAACCAGGACTGCACACATCACATATACCAACTTCTGAGCAATGCAAACTGGCTGTGTGTTAAACTTCATGGTAGTGAGATTACCTGAGAAGGTGTACAGAACTCAAGACCATATGAGAGAATGGCCATAAGTATAGTTTTTGTAGAGTTTTGTTCTTAAAGGTTTAGTTTAAAGCTAAAAGGACATTTGTGGTGTTTGTTATATATAGAAAAAGCACCACAAACGTCCTTAAAGGATAGACTCTCTGCACCCATCTTTGCAAGGCCTACAACACCAGACTCCTGTCTCTTTGGATGGGGAGATACCAAAAAGCTCAAATGACCCTTTCAAAAAACATATCTGAAATCACAGATAACCCCATCAAACATCTCATAAATAGTTTGTAGTGTTTGGCTCAATAAAGCATGAAGAAACTTGTTGTTGGGTTGTTTTAGTCATTGCACTTGCATTTGACATATATTGTACTAAATATAATACATAGATAATATTTCTATATGTTAACACACACACACACACAAACAAGAATGGAATTCACTGTGTTAGAAAACAGCCAAAAAGCGCATGAAATAGCAACACCTCCAATCAGGGAATCCTTAATCATGGTCAGGTGTCATACCGCTCCTTCACAAAAGTTAATGGTGATCACCTAACAAGTGTAGTTTAAAGATGCAAAACACTTTTTGTGGGCAAGAGCGGTGGTTTTCAGACATGGTGTGGTCCATAGCCAACTATAAACAGAAGCATGCTTAAAGTAGTTTAAAATGTGTAGTTTGCATGTTTGAACGTGGGGAATTTTATAATAGACTTGTGGTTACTGAAACATTTCATTTACATTTATAAAATAGGGGTATAGAAAAAATATAGGCTTCAGGATGGCCTACTGTTCTAGCTATGTGTCACACCTCCGCGTCTCCCTGGCTTCTCCGCTCTTCGGGACTCCACTTCCCAGAGGGCCACGCTCGATGACGTCACATCTATGCACCCCCTTTCGGACTCTGATACACTCTAGATCGCCCGAGTTTAACCCTCAGCTGTATCTAATTACTGCCTGTATTTAAGGCTGTGTTTCACACGGGTTCTCTGCGAAGCTTTGCCTAACTTAGTCCTTTCTCGTCTTGTCTCATTCTGTTCTGGTTTCTGACTGCCTTCGTTCCTCTACTACTCTTTCGCTTTATCCCTTTTGCTCGTGTTCTGACTCTACGGTTCGTACCTGTGCTTTCTCACTTTGGTTTTCCCCTTCGGTCTTCCCCTGTAAACTTGTTTGCCCTCGCTGCTTGTTCTACCTGGTTCTGACCTCCGCCCGTCTCTGACTCCGATTTAGCTTCTCCCTTTGTTATGCTGTTTACTGTTGCTTGCTGAGATTGCCTGTTTGTGAATAAACGGTTCCTGGTTTTTTAATTCTGCACACGTCGGTTTCGAAGTCTTTTGCCTAACACTATGCAACATACTTTTGTCTATCCTTATAGATAACAGTATGTCATATAGTGTCAGAAATACAGTGCACAATGCTAACCTCTTAGTATCCATTAGCAACTAGCTACATCAGTCATTTAGCTCCAGTGCTAAAGGTAAAGAACCAAACATGATGCACCAAACACGTCCTGGCTGGGGCAGCACTGAGACAGCTGATACACAGTGACATCATAGTCTTTTGAAAAGCTCTCTCTAAAGCAAACCTGTAAAAAGTTTCATCTGTTTGAAGTCACTTCATCAACAGTCTAGATCAGCTTCTCTCATCTCCTCCAGTATTAGTACAGTAGTTAAAAAGACACATTATAAAGTCAGTTACCAGAACACAAAAGATGGAAGCAGGAAAAGCTGAAACTTGTAGGTGTTCTGGATTCTGTGTTATAACATCTGCTGTCTAAATATTTCACCAGCAGTGCACCCAACAGCTGATCCCTACACCAAGTGTAATCTGAACCAACCAATCCCATACTTTATATACAGTAGTGTTTACTAGATGCAGTGCAAAACCTCATAAGAAATACTAACATATGAAAATGCTTGAATTCTAAGAGGTTTTGTTTGCAGGAATGGCTCTTCTTTCCTGAAGAGGAAACCTAAATGGATAATTCAGGGGAATTCTGCACAGGAGGCAACCCTACTGAGCAGAAAAAGAGAAGATTCAGCTTAGATCAAAGAGAAGCAGAGATGACATTTGGTAACCCCTTGTAGAAAAGCCATGTGATTCAGCTGTATCCTCTGTTTCTGGAGACCCCTTGTCTCCTAAAGAAGGCTGTGGCAGTAGAAATGCACTAGATGAGCTATGGCAGGAAGGGGATTAAAACAGTAGAGAACACACAGCAGGCTCACAGTCATGGTTGGAATCTCCCAATTGCTGGAAATTTCATTAGTCCTTGTGTGCAGATAGTCACACCTGTCCTGAGAATGTTGGTACGTTTTTCATGCTGATCTGGGAGCAGTTTTGTACTTTGCCAACTCTGAGCCATAATCTCACGTCTCAGAAAAGTGAAGTACATAGGAGAATAAAAATTCAGTGAGATTTCATTTTAGGTAAGTTTGTCAAAAAAAAAAAAGAAGAAAAAGCTAAGCGAAAAATGTTTAGCTAATGTAAAGGGCAGCTGTGATTTTCAAATGGTTTAGAAAGAAGAAAGGAAGAGGCATGAGGTTTTGAAAATGATGGCTTGTTGCTGCAGAACTTGTCTTATCTACATATAACAGTTTAATCTGCAGCAGGTCTGGTCTTAGGTCAGTGTAAAAGGGCAGCCTGGACCAAACTTGGGCTGGACTGCGTGGCTCCACATCTGCAGTGTCGCATCTCAGCGTGCCCTTTAACCTCACCTGGACTGATCTTAGGTCAGTCTCCTGAGAAGGGAGAGATGATTGGCTCACTGTAGGTTGTGTCCTGTTCAGTCAGCGAGATGGTTTCCTGCTGAAATCATGATAGCATGTCTGACGTCTTTTGAACAGATCTGTGAATGTATAATAATAACACATTTAGATACTAATGCTGGCTGCAGGTTGATAATAGTATGGTGCTGTTGATTTTCACTGCCTGTCAGAATCTGGGGACAAGCTGTCTTCTTGTGAAGCTTTTTCAATATAGTATGAAAAAGAAAAGGATTCCTGCAAAGGTTCTAACTTAGTATTCAACTGCCAATAAAAATGAGTAGTTTCTTTTTGTTTGTCCCCTAGAGTCCATTCTGGAAACCAGTTCCATACTTTCAGTTTATACCATCAACAATAGATATTTCATGTTACTCTGTTATCAGATTAACTAGGACACCATTGGGTCGTGGTGTGTAAATGCCACCCTTTGTAGAAAACCCACGTGAGTCCAGTGTATACTCTCTCTTACTAGAGAGCAGGTTCCTAGAGTATTCTGTGCGCCCACTTTTGACTTTTTCTCAAGACTTTTCTCTCAGATTAACTAGGACACTGTTGCTTCTCTGTGAAATGTTGGTGCTGTGTTAAGCTGCTTCCAATCAATGAGAGTTTAGTAAGGGGAGTTCGTTTGGTGGACTTTGGCATTATTACCCAAACATAGTTATTCCGTCCGTTCCATCATTTTGAAGGAAAGACGATCACGATCTAAAGAACATACTGTTTAATATTAGGTTCAAGCAAGGCATACTGTTTGGATGGACAATGTATAATCACCAAATGGATTTTTGTCATGTAACAGATGAAAACATTTCTGTTTGTGTGGGTGGGGTTGGAAAAGGGTGGCGTTGAACTAACCTGCAGTCAGCAACCCAAGGCATCATTAATCTGTTGAGAGAAATACAGCTTCATTATGCCTCCGCTTAGAGATTTATTCCCTATGGAAAATGACTTCTGTAGGTAACATATTCCAGCCTCCTCAAAGGAAACCTCACAAGACAACAAGGCAGACATGCCCTGCTCTTACAAGATTGGAATGCATAATTACACATAATATACAGTACTACACCATAAATAGCATACTGCTATCAAGAGTGAAACAACTTTTGAGCTGCAGTCTGAAAGCGAATCCTAGATTCCAAATTCTGTGACGTTTCACAACTGCAGCCTTCTGACAAACGTCAGAGCAACTCTCAGAACAGGTTTTCTGTTTTTTCTAAGGCAGCTGACAGCTGTATCTGTTATGGGTCTGACGCATATCATACTGCTTTGCGGTTAATTATGGAACTGTCGGTTTGTTCTCATTATCATGTCACCAACATGGGCCCTTTGGGTATCTGGGGTCAATTAGTACAAATTCAGGAGTTTGTTGAGTACATTTGATCTCTAGTAATAGAAATCCACAAAAATGTAAAAACATGCACCCGAAAAACATCTCTGACCTTGGGTTTGAAAGGGTAGTGGCATAGAAATTAACACAACATCATTGGACTGCTTAATGAGATCACAGTACGTCATGTTGACTGATCAACAAAGCATGCTGTCTTGGACTCCCAGCAACAGGTAGATATAGCATCACCAGGGGTTGAATTTGCGATCTCCCAATAATAGAGCCAGCATTTAGTTGCTCCACTTGGGAGACAATTGTTTTAATTACTAAGCCCTGATGGCCAACTCTATGATAAACAAATTGCAAGACTTTGGGCTCTAGGCTCCCTCCATTTCCAACATTCTTAGATGATCATTGATAGGTAACCTGATGTCCTACATCATGTGTTTCCACGGGGTGGAAAAAGCACAAAAGCTTCAGGTTTCTTTCACAGTGTAGTAGAAATAGTGATTTAGGTTGTTCCTGTGATAGTAGTAACTGGTAGGAATCTAACCTTTGTGTGTGGATGGGGTTTGGGCAGTTGTCACATTGCTGAGATCAGTAGGTAAGCCAACGTACACTCCTCCATAGTTCCTTCTCTTCTCATCCTCTGGGGGAGGGTCCTCAGTCCTTAAGGACAAAAGACAATGTTGGTGCCTGAAAGGTTTGATTTGGAGAGCACTGTGTAGCCCTTAAAAGGCAGCAGGTTCAGTTAAAGTCACCACACAAACTGTAATCATTGCTACATCTTCCGTAAACATGCCCACATGCATCCTGCTGTGTGCTGCACGAGTCTAGATTGAGAAATTCTGGTTGAAAGACCTAGAAAACCTTCATCAGGTAGTATATCTTGAAGGTAGCCTTGCTTTAGGGAGGATTTTTGATGATGAGCTTGTGAATGCAGAAGCAAGACTGTTAGCTAACATTAGTGCTAGAAAGGTGAATTTCCCATGTGAACTACAGTATATAATTGTGGTGTCTTTAGATCATCAAATTAACTGATAAAACGACAGAAATGTTTCACCAAATGAGGAGGACAATAAGCTAAAAGCTAATGCTAATACAAGTTAGCGGACTGTCTAGATAGCTCACTTCAGTTTGGTTTGGATTGACCAGCTGAAATAGTAAAAACTGATTAAACTGCTAAATAAAAGCCAGTGGATCGTCAGCTTTGCCATTAATTGGTCACCTACGCTCTTGTTAATTCAAATAAGTTCAAATTATCTATGATTTATTCCTGTTCTCGATATACTGGTTGCGGCCTGGGGGAGGGTCTGTTTAATTTTGCACTGTAATAACTGAAGCAGAAGCCAGATTTTTGGCTAAAAGCCCAGTAAAATAAATATTATTCACAATGTGTTATAAATAGAGTGAAACTGTATGCATTTACAATATAAACAGTCTATATTAATCCACAGTGTGAATTTATGGTAAAATGGTGGTCACTGTATCTGGTTTTCTTGTTTTTGCTTAGTCTAACAAAAATGTCCCTGGGATAAAGAAAAGGAGATAACACTAACAATAGCCAGGTGACAAGCCAGGTGTTTTTTAAGAGCGTGAAATTATTGTACTGATAGCTTTTTATATTCTTTGTTTTTTATATTTCTCATCAGCATTTGGAATCAAGAGGACCTATTGTGTTTTTGGGATCTAATAGAATAGCTTTACATGCTTCTGTTTTCACAACACTATATTTTTCTAATACTGTACAGTACATCTGTCTGTACACTTTGTCTGAAACGCTCTGTTAGGCCTCCTGATGAGCCCAGTGTGCCCTTATTGGTCAGCTAGTCCAGATCAACTGCCAGAGCACAATTCTCCTACATGTTTCTCCCCCACACCACTGAGGCTAAGAATTGGAGCAGTTATACAGTACGCCACTTCAGTCAAACCACCATTCCCACTTTTGGGGAGAAATAGCTTGTCCATAACACTGGCACTATTTAGGAAATAATAGTAGCACCACGCCCAAAAACTGCTGCGTCGCCTTTTACACGTTTCATTTTCAATTTTTTAGAAGAGTGAGAGATTTTGTTAAAGAGTGAGGTTAATAAAATGATGTATTAATAATGAAGGAGAGAGAGGGCTGGCAGAGACTGACAGGCCAGAGGGAGCAGATCTGATGGAGGTTAGTAGATAAGAAGTAACTTTTCAATTAGAAATAATATTGAATTTATTTGAACTTGACAGAGAAACGCTAATATTTCTTAGTAAGATAACAAATTTATGTTACCTAGCTTATTAAACATGCCTACAGAGCAAAATCACACTCTTGCATGTACCAGCTGAGCTAAGCTCAACTGGTATATGCATTTGTGCATTTGAATAATGTATTTCGCAGCTGGAGCTTATCTAAGAGAGAGCGGATGGACTTGCTTGACTTTGATATCTTTCCCGGATCTGTGCCAGTTGTAAGTGGATGGATTGTGCTTAAATAATTCTGGCTCTGGCTTTATGCACACTACAAAGACAAAGATCTACTGTGCGCCAGTTTGACCAAATGGCTCTGTCATGAGACATTTCATACTACAAAAGTTCATTCTGAATATTTTGGGCCCATTAAAATTAAACTCTTTTTAAAGACCCAGACCCCCTAGTACACTCTTAGCCCCCATATATAAACCTCTGATGACATTCCTAAACGAAAACATTAAAGTGATAACTAAACATGAAGGACGAAGTAGATATATATAAAATGACAAACAACATAATGACTGGACTCTGGTCTCTTAAAATAACATCTGCTGGTCCAAATTTTTAGAATAACATTTCTTACAGTTGATGGTTACAGATATTGCAGAGGTCAAGCAGTGCTTGATTTAATAGAACTTGTTTTGATAGTAATTTGGCTGAGGGCAGCAACCCTCCCACAGAGAGCCGTGATTGGCTGTTGTTTGGCATATGGGGGAGCACTGAGTGAGAGCTTGGCAGTTGATGAGTGCTGCATGTCACACAATCTAAGGGCCTCATCAAGGCTGGAGACCAGCAAAATGATGTGTGAGTGTGTCTGTGTGTGCGTGGGGCTGATTCTAGGAACTGTTTGGAAAATGACAGCCTGGACCGTATCTCCCACTGTTTTCAGCGCCAGTGCGGGTGTCGATTAACACACCATTCCAGGTAACCCGAGGAGTCACACTGAATGAACTTGACTGAAAGTTCTCCTTCTCTTCTTTGTTTCTCAATCTCTGAGCCAGTGGTCTCCAAACTTGTCCTGGAGAGCTACCTTCCTGTAGAGCCTAGCTCCAGCTACAATTAACCATATCTGCTACAGCTAATCAACCTCTTCCCAAGGTCCCTGATTGGCTGAATCAAATGTTCTAGAAATAAGAGGTCTGGCAACTTAGTGGATACAGGGTTGGAACTAAACACTGCAGAAATAGTAGCTCTTCAAGACCGGGGATAGAGACCCCTGCTCTAAGGACTTGTTAACCTTGGGTGTGGACAGACAACCAAACCAAAGTTGCTTAATAATCATGATTTGAGGAGCAAGAACATTGAGTTTCATTTCTACTTACTCATCTTTGGCGGTCTCAGTCGGACCTGTGGAGAGAAAACATTGCATCAATTTATGACCCAAACCAAATCAACTCCGAGCACATGGGCTTAAAGCAAGTTTTGCACTACACTATTTGGGAAATATGTTTAATTGTAATCTTTCTGATCAATGTTGTGATTAAATAGGTTTAAATTACTATGGTTTTTTTTTTTTGTTCTGCCATAAATAGCAGCATATCCACCTTTTGAGGCTAGAACACTTTGCATAGTGTCCCAAACTGCCAGTTATCTGTGGCTTTATGATGCACACAGTACATATTTATCTGCTAACAACTGATTTAATTCATCTTCAGACACGAGCTTCATGTTACTAAAATGTCCCCATTTAAAATGTAAGACAATTTTGTTGGTTAAATAGACGGGTGTTTCTCAACCCTGGTCCTGGAGGCACTTTGCCCTGGACATTTTAGTGGATTCCCTGCATCTTTGAAAGGGCCTATTAAAGAGATGATCAGCTGATCTGAAAATTGCACTCTTAATAAAGATGGATGGAAAAAATCAAAAAAATATTTGTTTGTCATCTTGATCTTACTTTGAAGTTGACTCAAAAACATTCAAAGGCAAAAACAAATCCAAAGGTTAAAGGTGTGAGTGGGATTTTGCAGGACTTTTTTAGACCATGTCACACGTGTTTAAGCATCTATGTATATGCTTATACTTTATATATGTACACTTTTTGTATAAACCCATTTTTAAAAAGAGGGTTAAAAAAGTAAACTCAGCATTACAACCTTGAAGAAATGAAAGACTATTGTAAAATATTCACTGACATCCTCAAGTTTAACTGTTCTTAGAGTTCTCCCACAACCTACCAACTTGCTGACAATCATCAGGTTTATCCACTCTGGAAAGATATCCGTAACGTTCTTCTGCATATTTACATTTACGGCATTTAGCTGACGCTCTTACCCATATGGTTAATGATTGATTGATGTAGCTACCCCAACCACTTCATATTGTGCATATTGTGTGTAATTACACATTTTTACCAGAGAGGTCTCCAAATCCACAAAATGTACATACAGCAGCTTTAAATATATGGTATGTAATGAGGAAATGTAGTGTAATATACTGTAAGGGCAATGGGTATGACACAGTTGGCAGCATGATGGGAACTGTTGTTGGGCAGATTTGGAGCCAGTGGACAGATCACACACTCTGCCAGTCAACATTATATCAACCTAACGATGAGTCATCAAACAGCTTGTGTGTGTGTGTGTGTGTCTCCTTCCTATTGCATATTGTCTACAGTCTTTCATTTTTCCCACTAAGGAGTGAGAGTTACTGGAAGCCTCCTATTAAATTTAAAGAGGAATTCCACATATTTGCTACATTTCTACAGAATTCATTAATTGAAAGAAATCAAGGTTTGCTGTGAAATGATTTGTTGAAATGAGTCTCAGTGCTAGAGTACACTTTGACTATGTAAACATTCTAGAAAACAAACACTCCAATCAGCTTCACATAGCAAGCCTGGAAAAGTAGCCGAATATTCCACTAAGCTGTTTACTTCTCCAGATTTCAGTGTTCTAATTGCTGCTGACAGTTAATACACAGTTCCACTGTGATTCATGGTAATTAGTCAGTTTGGCCAAACTGACAGAAGAAAGCCAAGCATCTTACATTCAAATTTATAAAATGAATGATGATGTCATTAGGATATCAGATAGATAGATTCAAGTCTTATTGCTGAGCAATTTGCAGCACCATCTGCTATGAGCTAGCAGAGAGTGCGTTCGTTGTTAGGCTGGGTAATTGGCCACATACTGAGGAAAGCGCATTCGCTGCTGTGAACTCTGTGGGTTTATCTGAACCTGAAGACTTGTTCGTGTGCCTAAACAAATTAATTAAAAAAAAGATCAGAGCCCAGGATTCACATGGCAGAGTGGTTGTGTAATATCTATATTATTGTTTACCACCGTTCAAAACACTGGAAGCAGTGTTGTCATGAATATAAAAACCAACATGCGTTAGGTACAGTAATTCAACCGTGCTACTCCATTAAGCTATATAAGCATTAACTGATAACTTACAAAAAAAGAGACTTATATCTACATATTCATATATATATATATATATATATATATATATATATATATATATATATATATATATATATATATATATATATATATATATATATATGCACACACAACATAATCCTAATGTTTACACAAAACCATAACTTTAAAGGAGACAGACCAAACATATTTAATGCAAGTCAGTGTAACCGGCCATTTGCCAAGTAACATTGGGCCATGACTTTTGGTCAATTCATCATAATCATAGCACACTAGGACAAGAGGATATTTATAAATTATACTCATCATCAGTATAGTTTCACCCAGAAGGAAGTTTCTGATTGCAATGCCATTGGGAAGGAAGTATGGCATTGGGCCCCTATGTTTTCTAATGGTGTCCTGCAATAATCCATCCCTTGCATCTTGAATATTCTCACACAGCTCCTGCAGACTTTCTGGACTTGTGGGAAACAACTTTAGACTATCTTTGCTGCTATCTTGCCACTAACCACGTTGCCTCCACACACACTTTCATTGATCACCAAAAGTTGGACGCATCCCTGAAAATGACCTGCTGCCATTCCCTCCGTGCCTGGCACTTTTTGGACCATTGCAGTATTTGACGACATTGGCATGCTGTTAAGGGCAATCATCGTAACGGTCTACGTGCATGTAGTCATGTGACGTGCAGCTGTCTGTCATACAGGGCTGAATTATGGAGGGCATCACATAAGGCCGTCCTTGCTTACACCACATGGGCAGCTGAGTGTAAAAACCTGAATCATGCGCATGTCTCACAAAGTTAAACCTACCCATCAAGTTTCATTCCTGTTAGGTGATTCCCTCTGGGTACAGCTATTCTGGTGATGATGAGTGTATATTTGAAAAGTGGTGCTCAAATCCCATGCTAGATAATCTACCAATAAATTACTGTAGACACACAATTACCATATATTTACCATCTTTTATTTATCATTTGTTACTAACAGCTTTTGAACAGTAGTACCCATCTACTTTTGGGTGCATATTTTGTTTATTTTGTAGGTGTAAATGAGTAAACACATTTCTGCAGAGAACAAACATTTTAATATACAATTACTGTTTATTTTTTAAATACGGTCTGTAGAAAAGTGTGCTTATTATATAAGTACTTTCAAAAGTAATCAGAAAGATTTTTATCTCTTTTACAGCATGTTGGAAACAGACATTCAAAACTGACAGTGAGCAGCTAATAGTTGGAATGGGATATAAAGAGAACAGTGTGCATATTGACTCAGACTCATTCACACGGTTTATGCTGTGTTTTTATGAGCGTGTGCAAGTGTGAGTGTGTTGCTGGATGAGTCATACTGAAGCGCTGCTCAGGCCGCTGTCAAACTCTTCTACAGCCACTGAGCTGCTGGTCGACAGACACACACACAAAAACACAGCCACGAATGAAACGTCACATCCATGACATCATCTAACTGTTCTGACCCACACAGAGATCCTGACAGTTTAATAAGACAACAGATGCAGGACAGCGGCATCAGTCAGCAGGCCAATTACAACAGTTAAACACTCCAATCAGATAGGTCGACTGAGTGTGTGATTATTCATCAACCAAATCCACTACAGCTTCATTACCCCATTCATAAAACAAGACCACCAAGCAGCAAGAGGCACACACAAATACAAAGCCAGGGAGAGGTACACTCACCTCCAGCCGTGCTGGTTGCTGAGGAATTCCCACAACCCATCCCGCAGAAAACACAGCGTGAAGAAGTGCACAGATTTTCTTTAAAATGGGTGAGAGACAGACAACTTAAGCTGGAGAAAAAGAGGACAAAGGAAATGCTAAGAAAGAGAGAAGAGACAGAGAGCTGGGGATGTGTGTGGAGAAGAAAAAAAGCTGATGAGAAAACAGAGAATGAAAGAGAGTGTGACAGAGCCTGAGTGTGTGTGTGTGTGTGAGAGAGAGAGAGAGAGAGAGAGAGAGAGAGAGAGAGAGAGAGAGAGAGAGAGAGAGAGAGAGAGAGAGAGAGTGTACAGAAGAGGGAGGAGAAAGGGAGGGGAATGGAGATGTAGGTGGAAGGAAAGAGGTATTCCTCCATCCGGGTAAGGTTGCCTGGGTAACAGAGAGTCAGCATGTGTGTATGTATACATATGTGTGTGTGAGGTTAGACCATAATGTGGCTTACTTTTACAGAGAGAGGGGGAGAGCGAGAGAGAGAGACAGAGAGAACGAGAAAGGGAGAGAAAGAGACAGAGAGAGATGGAGAGAATGGGATAGAAGGATGGAGACAAAGGGAACCTGAGAGAAACAGAAAGAAAGAAAGTAAGAAAGAAAGAAAGAAAGAAAAATTGAGTTTTAAACTGAACTTTATTCACCTCCAAACCTACAGACATACACACACAATTCATTGCAAGAGATCACCAAGCGATACATCACAACCTCACAGAGACCTTCCAAAGTCCCACAACCCTCAAACAAAGCCATCTAAGTTGTGCATGGCTTCATAGAACAAATAATCCAACCTGATTTCAGCTCTTACCAAACCTTCAAACCCCTGGCAGATATTGCAGTCCCGAGTCCTGAGTGAAGAAAATAGCCACTTTGGCAACCTGAGGTCACAGATCAGGTCACAGATCACACCATGTAGAATTCTCCAGTGAATTCTGACCCAGCAGACTTGGTCAAAGGTGTGTATATACATATGTGTATATATATATATATATATATATATATATATATATATATATATATATATATATATATATATATACACACACACACAAACACACATACATATACACACACACACACACACACACACATTAAGATGTGAGGAAAATTAGGGAAACTGAGACGCGTTTACAGTGGTGGTGATGGGAACCAGACTTCTGAAGTATTTAATGCCTCTAAAAGCTCCCTAGCAGAATAAATTGGCTGCATATACACTATCTAATGCAGAGACATATGTTACATATTTCTCAAAGATGTACATTCGGGTGATTGTAAGGCAAAAAAGCCCCCAAAGAAACTTTTCCAAAGAAATTTTTTCCAGATTTACCATCATCATCATCATCATCATCATCATCAACATCATAAATCTAAATAAGCATGTGCAGGTCCACCGGCCATTTTGGACAGTGTCAGTATGTTTATGTGCAGCAAACCATTTTACATTAAACCACGCTGAATGACTTGGTGTCCACCTCAAACATTAACATTGTTCAAAAAGGTTTGAGAATGAGTAGACCTATAGTTTTTCTTTATGAAGTCAAGAGCATCTTGTTTCTGAGTTTCCTGGAAAGTCAGGACAGGTTTGTTCTTAACATATAACAGAAGGTGCACCTGCACACACACTCTCCAACAAGCAGTAAATATCTCAGTATCTGTGTTCTCAGCTCAGCTGCCGAAACATCGTGAGGTAGAGCGCTGATCTTCTGTCAGCTCTTGCCATGTGTACCCTGATTAACATAACCACCTCCACATGGAGAGCTGATCCTAGAAGGGCATTCAGGCTCTTCATTACCTCATGCATATGTATCCAGCTTTCTTCTATCTTTCTGTACACAGCAAAACCACCAGTGCTGGATCAACTCCTAGAGAACGCTTGTAGGTCCTTTAGACCTACCAGTCTAAAATAATTCAGCAGTAGGGACTTTGTAGTGTAAAACCAGCATGTCATATGTGAATCCAAGCCTTAAACCTGAAAAGGTGCTCTTAGACCAGTTCTAAACTGCATCCACTGCCATCAGTATATGCACTGCAAATGCACTGGCTATAGTACATGTTCATACAAGCCCTGGCAAAAATGATGGAATCACCGGCCTCCAACTTTCTCTGATTGCTGTTGCCAGATCAACTTTGCAGGTTGGAGCCTTGTCATGGACCATTTCTTCAACTTCCACCAAAGATTTTCAATTGGATTGAGATCCAGACTATTTGCATGCCATGACATTGACCTTATGTGTCTTTTTTCTAGGAATGTTTTCACAGTTTTTGCTCTATGGCAAGATTCATCAACTTGAAAAATGATTTCATCATCCCCAAACATCCTTTCAATTGATGGGATGTCCAAAATATCAACGTAAACGTGTGCATTTATTGAAGATGTAATGACAGCCATCTCCACAGTGCCTTTACCTGACATGCAGCCCCATATCATCAGTGACTGTGGAAATTTGCATGTTCTCTTCAGGCAGTCATCTTTATAAATATCATTGGAACGGCACCAAACAAAAGTTCCAGCATCATCACCTTGCCCAATGCAGATTTGCGATTCATCACTGAATATGACTTTCATCCAGTCATCCACAGTCCACGATTGCTTTTCCTTAGCCCATTGTAACCTTGTTTTTTTCTGTTAAGGTTTTAATGATGGCTTTTGTTTAGCTGTTCTGTATGTAAATCCCATTTCCTTTAGACGGTTTCTTACAGTTCGGTCACAGACGTTGACTCCAGGTTCCTCCCATTCGTTCCTCATTTGTTTTGTTGTGCATTTTCTGTTTTCAAGACACACTGCTTTAAGTTTTCTGTCTTGATGCTTGGATGTCTTCCTTGGTCTACCAGTATGTTTACCTTCCCATGTTGTTTGCATTTGGTCCAGATTTTAGACACAGCTGACTGTGAACAACCAACATCTTCTGCAACGTTGCGTGATGATTTACCCTCTTTTAAGAGTTTGATAATCCTCTTCTTTGTTTCAATGAACATCTCTCGTGTTGGAGCCATGATTCATGTCAGTCCTCTTGGCGCAACAACTCTCCAAGGTGTGATCACTCCCTTTTAGATGCGGACTAACGAGCAGATCTAATTTGATGCAGGTGTTAGTTTTGGGAATGAAAATTTACAGGGTGATTCCATAAATTTTCCTCTGCTTGGTCTAAAAAAGTAACTTACTGACTACCGCGTTTTTTTTTCTTGTTTCTTAAAGCCAGAAAGTTGCCATTTGAAATGCTGTTAGTTTTGTGTCATGTCTGTGATCTGCTTATTTTCTACAAAATCAAACAACTGAATGAACATCCTCCGATGCCGGTGATCCCATAATTTTTGCCAGGGGTTGTAGTTGCTCATAAAGCTGCACTGGACAATGAAAAACATTAAGCTACTTGCGCTTCTCTCTCGCTCGCAGCAGGGATATGAGTCATGCTCTTGGCCCTTCCCGGCATTCTGCTGCCGAGTCCACCTGGCATATAATCATCTGCATTCACTATATATATATATATATATATATATATATAGATCAAAACCTCTGGAACCCTAATGGACTCCACTGTTCTGGCCATTAATGACCAGGACTCTATGTTTCATCTTTGGCCTGCAGGAACACTGCATTCAGACCATTTTTGCAATGGCAGTAAGAGCTGAGGTATATAAATGAGTGGGAACATTACTCTTCCTAGCACTCGTGTTCTACCATCATCAGATATGCAGAGTTGTAGTGCACGCTTTAAACAGCAGAGAGCACCACTTCCCCATTTGTGTGTTGTGGTTTTAATTACACCCACTAATCCATCTCAAACAAAACATAATGTGAGAATGTCTTCATATTCTTGTCAAGTTCTTGTAAAATACTATTTGATATATAGATATTTAGGCATCCACTACAAAAGTCCAATGTAATTGGACACCGGACCCTCACACCTACATGAGCTTGACGAACATCCCATTTCAAACCCACAGGCATTAATATGGACTTTAATCTATAATAATGGATTGTAAAGTCTTTTTTAGAAGATTTTTTAAAGTGTGTTTGTCAGAATGTGTGCCCATCCCATCAAAAGAGCATTTGGGAGGTTAGGCAAGGATACTGGAACGAGAAGGCTTGGCACACAGTCAAAGATTCGGTTCATCTCAAGTGTGTTCAGAGGTGTTGTGGTCAGGACTCTCTGCAAGCCATCGAACCATGATCTTTATGGAGCTCTCTTTGTACACAGGGATACAGTTATGCTGGAACAGGAAGGGTCTTTGCCACATGCAGTATAACATTGGTTAAAAAAAAATTACATCACCCTTCACCAAGAGAGCCAAATCCTTAAAAACAGCCCCAGACCCATCGTCCTTCCTCCACCAAAATTTACCAAACATAAACAGCACATCGAACCCCAGAGAACATACCTCGACTGCTGCAGTGATAACGTGCCTACGCCTTTGCAGAGAACACTCAGCATTGCACATCCAAGGCTTGTGTGCAGCCCAGTTGTAGGGGCTTTGTCCCTCTAGCTGAGGCCAGGGATTTGGTATGAGTTCTTAGGCCCGTGTGCACATCTCCAGACCATCCAGACATTATACATGTAGTGTGAGCTCAACCGAATGTCTGTGTTATCAGTGAGAGCACTCTAAAGTGACTGAATTCACACATTAGAATGTGCATTTGTAGACATACTGTGGATATACAGTCTTGTTAGAACACCAGTCAGATATACAGAAGAGTAATATCAGATTTTCACATTTTCATTCAGTTCAACACTTCGCAGCCTCCAACACCGAGACTTTTATCCAGGATTTACCTACATTTACATTTAAGGCATTTAGCAGACGCTCTTATCCAGAGCGACTTACAACCGTGCTTAGTGATCTGTTGGATAATATTCCAGTTAGTAGGAAGTTTAGAGCCTAAAACTCACCATGAGCTCAGACACTGCCCGAACAGGGGGCCAGTGCTGGTACCTAGAGAAAGGTCATTATAAGTGCAACACAGTATACATTGACAAAGGTCATTATAAGTGCAATACAAAAAGTTATAAAATTGCCTACACTGCAGTTCTAAAGGCAGGAACAGGCATGGTGTGTTTCACACCTGGTCCCCAACCAACAAAAAACAAGAACAGCACATAACGTACTATAATGTCCAGTACATCCTGCTTCCTTTCATGCCAGAGATCATGGTTGCTGTTATTGTTTGTGCTGTTTAATGCTCCTAGCTGAAGTAGCGCTGCTCTGAAAGTCAATTAACATTTTACCAGAGTGGGCCGTTACTTAAAAAAACAGAAATGATAACATTCTGACTGAATCAGTTTCCTCTTCCTCTTTGTCTTCTTCCTGCAAGTGTTTAACGAGTGGTAAAAATCAAAATAGAGGGAAAAGACCTGACAGGAACTACATGTGTCTCTATAAATAAGAATGGAAAAACGCTGTTTCTGATTATGTGCTTTCCACGAGGACAGGAGTTTCAGATCACTGATCACTCACGCATATAAAAGGATGAAAAACAAGATGCACCTGAAGCATGAGATTAAAGCCAAGAACATACTTTTAATACAATTTTTTCTCCACTGTCTTAAAACATATTTACCAGCATTAAGCAAACCATAGTGGCACTTCTCAATAAGGTTTTCACAACGGGCACATACATAAAATGGCATTTTGTACAAAAACCTAGTCACTATTGCAATTTTTATTACAACCACAATCACCACAGGTCTGATTATTATTACTCATTTTTCATTAAGGCACTTCCTGGTAGATAAAGGCAGAACAGAAGCTTCATAATATGCCAATGCTTTCTCAGAAACGAGGAAAAGAACATCTGGAACAGGAGGAAGGGGGAGATGATAAACAATTCAAATTAAAAAAATGTAAATAAAATAGTCAAATAAAAATACACAGCATGGGAATCTTTTGATATGTGTAGTATGTGGAACATTTGAGTCAGACCACAGAGTCATAAGAAAAAGGTAGTACCATCAAATAAAATGACAGAACACAGCTCTTCAAAAATATGCCCAACTATCTTTACTCAGTCTTTCTGAGCTACTCATCGTAATTTTCTAGAGTGTGGTGCAAACAAATTCAGAAAGGTAGCAAGAAAAGCACAGACAGCTCAAAACACTTCTAAACTTTGGTAAGCTCTAAAAGCAAAGTGAAACTCCACTGTGACAGTTCTGAGAAGCTCCTGACAGCAGGCTCTGTACAACTGAATTAAGTCCTTTTGCGTATTTAATCAGCGACGACGTCTTTCTCCATCCAAATTACAGTCGGCCGTGCCTTGCAATCAGAGCTATCTGTAATCAGCCACTTAGAAAGGCCAGAAGAGCAGATGGTGAAAAATAACATTCAAACTTTGTTGACACAATCGAAGGTCAAGATGTGCAAAAATGTCTTCTCCAATGTCCAGGACGAGACTACACTCTCTACACCACAATAACCCACAGCTTGGCAGGTGAAAACATCTTAACCCTGGTCATTATATCTAACATTGGTCATTATGAGAATGTTATGAGAGTATTATAAGATTATTCAAAATACTAGTTTCGAGTCATTCTATTGAACTTAAGAGCCCTATACTATCGACAGACGAGAAAATTGTGCTTGTGAGGCAGATATCTTCTGCTTGTTTTAAGAAGTAATGCTGCTAACGGACAAACCATCCACTAAAAAGCTGGCGAAACCAGCAGGCTCCTCTTTTTATTTCCGTAGTCAAGTTCCCAACTCATTTACACATTCCCACCTATATCATCTTGGCCCCACCCACTCATACTGAAGTTATTGTATTTACTGAAGGAAGCTCAATACAGAGCAGCCAATCAAACCAGAGGTAATTTACATAGATCTGTCTTAAAGGCACAGTATCAAAATCTGTTTATTTCTGAATGATAAAATGAGAAGCTGGACAATGAAATACAAAGAAGTATGACTGTTCTTGATTTATGAAACCACACAAATAAAATATAACAGAAGCAAAAATGTCTAGAAAGAAGAACAATAATCTTATAACTCTCCTACAACACCCTCGAAACGACGGAATAAAAAATAGTGGCTGTTTCAGCAATAGGTTTAAGATGTTTTCATTTGCAAATCACATTATTTTCTTGCAGTGAAGCCCATGTCTCTCATCGGGTCTCACATCAGTGGTTCCAAAATATAAAAATCACTAACGTTTCAAAAAACTGTAAGGCCAGCCATGTACTGCGATACATGAATAAAAAGGACAGATGTTATAAAACGTATAAAAACCAGCTCTTCAGACTCTTACAGGTGTGTGGTGAAAATAAAGAATACTCTTTAGCGTAACGATGAGAAGCATGGATCCTTTACTAGGAGTTGTCACTCGGCTGGAAAAAAAATGGAGCCCTCTTCTGCAGTGGACAGACTGCAGCCCCAACAGCTACTTCCTGTAGGCTCTATATGCAAGCTGCACGGTCAGCTAGCTCATCACTAGGGGGGGACTTACAGGCTACACCTAAACACATTACATGTGGTACCTTTAACTAAAGACAGAAGAGAGATTCTGGCCTTATCCTGGGAATTACCTGCATGCATTTTCTCATACAAGGTAAACTAGCAGCGGTAAAGCAAGTATTGGTCGTGGACACGGAATGGAGATCAATATTAAAAGCAGAACGAAAGGCAGGACCGGTTTCCTTTGAAGGAAAGATTATGCCCCAAGTTAAAACATAAGACAATGGCAATGCAAATCCCACAGGAAGTGACCTCATAGCACAGGGAGGAATGCAGCAGATGTTGCTCCAGTTATGTGCTTTAGAACGACTCAGAGGCAAACGTAGTGGCCATCAACAGAAACAACAGTAAATCCTTTTTGTATGCGTGCGACGGCTCCTGCACACAATCTTTAGTGTAAAAATATATATACATATAATACTATCTGATTCCATTCACACGAGAAGAATAAACATCTAATTATTAAGGGAGCTGCAAAACGTACGCTGAGTTTCATTGTGGCCAGCGAAGATCTGCAAAAGTACCATAACGAGTGAGCCTGTGCTCTCGGTAGTCCTTGACCTGTCTGGTTATTGTACCCCTCAGCTCATTCAGTTCACACTGATTCTTCAAGATCAGAAAAACAGGCTGCACGGATAATGCTAAAAATGGATTACATCGTGTATTAACAAGGGATAACATCTGTTTTCTTTTGGGATGAAGGCTCCGTATCCAAATCCAGAGGAAAGATGACCTTTAGCTCAGTTTTGGAGTCCCGAATGAGCTGCCGTCGGCCTCTGAGGCTCCGCACTAGAGATCAGTAACTTTATTCTCCAGTGCTGCTGCAATCTGCTGCAGTCTGAGAGTCAGCTGCTTACTCTGAGCAGCAGGATCCTCCTCCAGCGACGAAATGATCTGCGGGAGATTCACATGAGAATTACAAGGCTGGAATCATTATTAAAAACCTGAATCAATGTGTTAAATAATAAAGAAAAAATACATAAAAATGCACAACATGATCAGCATGCAAGTCCTGGGCAACAGGTATCAAATCATTAGCAGGAAATTGAAAATAGATGTGCTCAGAATTAGGTAGAGAGGATTTTGAGAAAGCACAGAGAATGAAGATTTAACATGCAGAATGCCAGAAACATAAATCAGTCCTGGAGGCTGATAACTGGATACACACTATATATACACTAGTACTACACCACACGTGTATTATTTCTTATTTATTCATTTCATTCTATTTGCTGATCTCAACACATACAGCATAAAAAGAAGCTTTTGATTTGAATTAGTTTATAATGATTAATAATGATTCATGGATTGGGATGGTCTGCAGTGGGGGTGGACTTACTCCATCGTAGTACTTGCTGGCATACTGATAAAGCTGGTGCAATGCGACCTGGGTGTTCAACTTGTCTGTGTGAGACTGAAAAAACAGAAGAGTGAGTTATTTCACTGCTGAGACACCAGCAGCATGCTCTCTACTGACACACAGACACGTTAACACTCACCCGCGAGATCTCAGCCAGGTGTGTGTTCATGTCCTGGTCACTGACTGGCACCATCTGACGAATGCCCTTATAATAACTGCAATGAAGACATTTAAACAGATGGGGAGATGGGGAGAGGGAGCGAGGGAGAGAGAAATGAATAAAAAAGGTGGCACTAAGAGTAGCTGTCATATTCAAGTGTAGAGGATGTGTTAACAGACAAAGTCATTAAAACGACATTTGAGCATGGGGTGTTCAAAAATCTGCATACGACTGTACATAAATCTCTCAAAAACAACAACCTGCCTCACATTTACAAATGCTAGTGTCTATTCGTTGGAGGACTGAAAGACACGAGGGCAGCATGGTACATCCTTGTCTGCTCATGGGACAATACTGGAGCATGTACGGCAGGTGTAAACTACATTTGCACAAATGCACACACCCAATCATTTCATGCCTGAACTACTAATATGATTCTTTCTATTTATTCATTCCCCCAACCCCTCATTTCATTCCATTTGATTACAGTTTCAGAGACACTGGAGACTCACAGTGCTTGATTTCTATTTCATTTTTCATTTATATTCACAAACTGTATAAAGCCTTGGTAATGCAAAATGTACCATTATTTACCAAGATGGTAAAACTCTCATGCACTATGAGATCTATCAGCAAGCTACATACAACTTATTTCATTTTAATCAGAGAACAAACTCACTCATCAACCATCTTCTTATATGTTGAAATCTCCTTTGCATAAAGGAGCTTGTTGCTTGGGGACTCCTAAAAGGGAAAAAAAAACAGATTAAATACATGAATAATGGAAGTGAAAGACAATGAGAGAGAGCACAAAAAATAAAAGGTGGATAAAAAGGCAATATAAAAACACTGCACAATATACTGCATCAATATAAGAAGCAAACAAATCGGATTATTGAGACTACTACTTTAAATAAGAGTAGACTTCGGTATCCAAAAGTATCCAGACAGTATCCAGAAGAGGATGCTTTAGATCAGCTGCACACGAGTCTAAGGTCATGCTATCCAATGCAGAGTGTGAGCAGGCTTGGTATGAAAAATTTCCAGCATTGGACGATAGAGCAATCAAATGCAATCAAATGCAATCAAATCCTAACAACATCGTTCCAACATTTTGCCTTTCCTGAAGAATAGAGGCTAATAGAGGGATCGGTTAGTTGTCTGTTTCTCTGCTTTAAATTTTCCTTCACCCTGTTTTTCAGTGGTCAGCACACTCAGAGGACCACTACAGAGCAGGTATTATGGGTGGTGGATCATTATCGGCACTGCAGTGACACTGATGTGGTTTTGGTGTGTTAGTGTTGTTACTGGTGTGAGTGTGTTGCGGAACATTAAACACCTCAGTGTCGCTGCCGGTATGAGGATAGTGCCCCAAACAAAACTACCCAGCCAGCTAAGTCCTGTGGACAGAATCCGGTTACCACCGATCAAGGACTAGGAGATGACCAACTCAAACTCTGCAGCAACAGATGACCTATCGTCTCCGACTTTACATCGACAAGGTGGACCAGCAAGGTAGTATTGTCTAAGGTAAGTGGAGCTGATGAAGCAGCTGTTGAGTGTATAGTGTACTTGTTCCAGCATGCATGTACGTATATGGTGTTCATGCTCACCCGTGACAGTTTGTGCTCTGTCTTGGTGCAGGCATCCATAAAGGTCTGGGCGATGACGGACAGCGAGGCGTCCACTAGCTCAGTCACATGGACATCAAAGATGAAGTGAGGATTCTTTAGAATGTTCACCCAGAACCGCAGAGGCAGACTGCAGACACAGTACACATATAGTCATGCATGTATAACACGCTGTTTTATCTTGGTGTCAGAGAAACAAGGTGCTGCTGACCTATGAACAGATATACATGCCCTTACGTCCACTGAATGGAAGGAGCAATGATAGGGTCTTCAAAATCACAATATCAAAGGGAGGTCATACCTTGTTTATACACCCTCCAACTTTTGAAATGTTAACAACAAAAGAGTATTTTTCTTCAATAAATGAACATATTAAAGAAAATGGGGCAAATTTGTAAAATATACCACCAGATCTACTGCAATGTTACCAAATACCACTGAGGTAACACATTTTGCTTGTACACCCACTCAGTTGATTAACAAAGTTGCTTTAAGTGAACAAAAGCTTTCCAAGTATTTTTCCCGTATTCCATACTGAGAAAAAAAAAACGCAGAAAAAACCTGCTTTGGATGGGCAGTGTGTATCTGATGATGATGAATCATTCATTTCTTCCACATCTTTGGCAACACAGTTTCATTATATCCTCTCTTCCCCATTAAAAATGCCTAGCTCTGGTTCTTTTGCTCTTCCTCAGGTTATGAGGAAACACTGATGCCCACAGTGGACTGCAGCACGAAGCTAGAGGGGAATTCCTAATGAGCCGTGGCTGGAGGTTAACTCTGTCTAGGCTGTTTAAGAATTTATACGCCAATGCCAAATCTCCGCCTGTCCTGAGCTGGAGCGAATCCACCTCATACAGCACACTGCTAAGCTCAGCCTCAGCCAAATGCATTAACAGGGGAAGCAATTATCTGCCTTTTGTTCAGCAAACTCACTGATGCAGAGACTCTGTTTAAACGGTCATCAGCTGCACCTGATTCTAAACTGAGGGAAGACAGAAGTGCACGTCTCTGGTGAAGGGTACACTCCAATGAGCTGATGGAGAATTTGCCTGTCAATCTTCACATCGCTTACTAAACAAGACACGCCACGAAGATTTCATCTGCACTCGCCGAAGCCTGAATAATTCAATCCGGACTGGGTTCAGGGAACCTCCGCTCTCATCTTGGAGGCTGCATGGCTGGCACACTCTGAGGCAGCCTTCAGACAGGCTGGGGAAGTTTTGAGGTGCACCACAGGATGGGGTTTTGGTTAAGCTCCAAGTGCATCAGTGACAGAGGTTCAGTGCATCCAGTCTCTGTAGTCAGCTGGATTCATTGTTAAGCAGAAATACTTCGGTTCCAGGTTCATCCGCCGCTCATTTGTGAGCAAGTATGTGTATAAATTTAACTAAATCCAAGTCTTGCCTTCCAGGTCATTAATTATAGCAGGTGTGCTCGGAATTCTCTGTTATCTTATTAAATGCACCCCTTGATGGAATGAATAAATAGAAGTGTGATGTTTTGAACAGTAACTCGTTTTAGACAGAATCATTGTGGAACGTTAGAGATATTGCAAGGACTTTGCACTTTCAGATAAAGTGCTGAAATTCACTGCGACAGAGGACAAACTGTAAAACAGACCTGTTGGTCTTCCATATATGGATGGTTTCTTCGTCCACGTTGTCGTGTTTGTGTGCTTGCTCATCCAGGAAGTCGAAGAAGTACTTCACGGCGGGAGGAACTACAGTGCCTGAACATAACACGCTGCTGAAGAAATCATCCACAAACTGCTGCAGGGTACCCTGTAACACATGCACACACAGAACATATCAACATACACCTCAAACGTCACTAATCACATAAACCTAAACCACCTAAACCCAGCTCTATACTGTTCCATTTATTCAGCTACTGTAGGTTTACCTTCATGGACAGCAGCCTAGTCAGGTAGATCTCAGTAATTGCTTTAGTGGTAGCTTTGTCCTTCATGCTGCCTCTCTTAGACTTCACTTCATCCAGCTCGTCTGCTGGCCGTACCAGATGGAACACTTTATCGTCTTCCAGCAGAGCGCTTCCTAGAAAACACAGGAGCATGCGTCTATTATCTGTACATGCACATGATGGCTTATATAAGCTAAAGTGAATCATATGCATAATCATTTCTTAATACTTGGTCATATGTCCATTGGCCTTATTCCTGACATTTGATAAGAAGCTATTGAGGTATTTGTCCCCTAATGTGGTGGCCTCTCTATTGGATCATTCATCATGAATTTAATGTAAAGGGCAGAGGGTATTTCAAAGTCTGTTTAAGAAAAAAAGGTAAAAGGTGAGGGAAATGAAGAAAAGTTTGGTGACGACAGCAACAATATTCTAAAAACGCCCTACTATGTGTTTCTGTTTTTCCCCATTTCCTGTAGTGCGTTATGTAGTAAAGCTGTGTATCTGTAAATGATCTGCAAAGTTAGAAAACCCTTGCCACAGTAACGTTACGGAGCTGCGTAAAACACCTTGTTGGATTCACAGCCCTCTTCTCTTTTACAAACCCCTGTGATCTTGTTAGAAATTCCTTACTGTTTGTCTACCAGCAAGCTGGCCGCATAATGGCCTCACACAATACACAGCCACTACTGGAAACCAGGAATAGCTTGTTCAGCTTGTTTGGACTTTTGCTGGCATTGTGTTGTTCTAATAAATTAAATCTTCATTAATCATTAAATAACAAACTCATTTTTTCCCATCCAAAGTATCGTGACATGTTGTACTGCTTTTATCTGTACCCCTAGAGGCAATTACGAATTTAATGGGAGATGCCTACAATGCTGCTGAAGAAGCAGCCATTAGGAATGGGAAGGAGTAGCACAGATATATTGACTGGACGGCCTATGTAATATCACCAGTCTGATTTCCCTCTTCTGTTCCTGCATTTCTTGGTATTTCTCCTCTCTTATTCTGTATGTTCAGTCGGATTAATACAGCTTTACTGAACTAAAAGCATTTCCACAAAAAGAGTTTGCCATGGTACTGTGCTCCTACTTCCACTTGTGCACTAGAAAAACAGACAGAACTCTGTTCTGTGCATCTGCCCACAGGCACAGAGTTAAAACCTTAAGAGAACCTACAGCAAAATCTAAACATGCTGCCCAACCACAGCTCCACAACAAAAACAACATTTTGCATACAGAACACACATAATCTAACATTAATACGCAAACAGTGTTCTCAGGCTAATGGCAACTGTGATTTCCTGCTGGCTCCTGGGAGCAAATAGGAAAACCAACAGACTGTGTAGGAAAGAACTGCTGATTATTACTGCAGTTTGTTTTTGACGCACTTCACCTTGTTTTGGTTTATGAAATGAATGAATAATTCTTCCATTACAAACAACATCATCATCAACAAACAAACCCAATCCATGGCCCTACTCCCATCATGCCGCATAACTTTAAAAACTGTATAATAACAACAAACCATCTTGAATTTTATTCTTGTATTGGTGCGATTGCAATGAGTAGATATACACAATATGGACAAAAGTATTGGGACACACCTCTCAACAGTTTCATTTAGTCCCATCACCACAGA
The DNA here is from genome assembly GCA_024036415.1 of Prochilodus magdalenae. Classification (NCBI taxonomy): domain Eukaryota; kingdom Metazoa; phylum Chordata; class Actinopteri; order Characiformes; family Prochilodontidae; genus Prochilodus; species Prochilodus magdalenae. The sequence goes on along the minus strand of JAMWET010000511.1, from coordinate 151,467 downwards.
TGTATGAAATTATGCATCTAGCTCTGCAGTTTGCCTACAAACAGTTGTGAAAGAATGGGTCATTCCAAAGAACTTCAGCACTGATGAATTTCTTTCCTTCTAGATGTTTCAAGATTAACTGTGAGTGCTACTACTGAAAAGTAGAAGCGTTTAAGAACCACAGCCACAAAGTTACAAAGTCGCTAAAGCACATCTGCTGAGACACAAGTCACCATCACTCTGCAGACTCAATAGATGTTCCAGACCACCTCTGGCATTAACTTCAGGACAGAAACTGTGCACTAGAAGTTTCATGGCATGGAGTTCCAAGGCTGAGCAGCTGAATGCAAAGCATCACATCACTAAGTACAACGACAAGCGTCATCACTGAACACTGGAGGAGTGGAAATGCATTCTGTGAAGTGACGAATCATGCATCTCTATCTGACAGTCAGACAGACGAGTCTGAGTTTGGTGAATGCCAGGGGTATTATGTGCCTGACTGCATTGTGCAGCCTGTAAGGTTAGGTGGAGGAAGAATCTTAATGCTGCAGCATACCCGGACATGTTGGTGAACTGCATGCCTCCAACATTGTGATAACATTTTGGGGAACAAAACACTGTGCGTGACCGGATGGGAGGAGGGACTTGGGAACTGGAATGGAGATCGTGAGCTAGGTCTTCTCAGCCAACATCAGTATCTGACCTCACAAATACTCTTTTGGATGTATGGGCATTAATTCCCAAAGACACACTCCAAAATCTTTTAGAAAGCTTTCCCAGGAGAGAGCAAGCTGTTTGAGCTACAGAAGGTACACCGACTCTATATTAAGACCTATGGATTTAGAACGGCATGCCATGAAAGCTTTTGTAGGTGTAATGTTTACATAGCCCAACACTTCATACAGTGTTCTTTGTTCTTTGAATGGTAGGTTTTGGAACTTTAACAGTCCTACATTAACCTCATTTTGAAGAAAAAAAAAAGCAAGACAAAAATCTGGCTCTCTGAATTCAGCTCATTTTTTTTCCTGACATTACTACTCTGATTCCTTGCGACAGATTCAAGATGTTTCCCATTACAGAGTACTGATTACCTGATTCATATCAGTAATTTAATCAGTAATGCAATCTGAAGCATAGCGCTGCACTTACACCTGAAGACGTTCATTCCACACACTCGGCTTCTGATCTGCAATCAATTTCATGCTCAGCCAAACAGTTTAAAATTTCCCTCTTTAAGTTTTCCAGCATCCAGCGACCCTGCTCTCTCTGCACTGCTGCAAGACATTCCTGCCTCCTAGACTCCTGTTTGTTTTGGAGATGAGGAGCACTCATGGCTGCAAAAACAGTCCACTTAAAGAGCTGCCTGGATTCCTGACAGGTTTCACGATAATGCCCTGTTAAACAAGTGCCACATTAAAGCACAGGCTTTGCAATGCTCTTCTAAACCTCTGTACTTTTTTCCATAAACATGATAGCTCGGTGAAAAATCTAGTTTTCTACCTACCCAGATATATAGTCAGCCATATATATATTTTTGGTGTATCTGTCATGTTGAAGAAAATGTTTGTCAATAAACAAAAAAAAAAAAAAAACATATTGACTGAGACATGCTATGGGTCTTAAAAATGAAAGTACATTATTTCCAGCTCAATGATATACGTGGTTTACCTATTTCAACATTGTTTCACAATCTGATAAGGATATCCAAAACTTGTCTTATCATCTAGTTTACACACCTACAAATAGGAGAGGTGAGTAATGTGTTTGAAAGCTTGAAACGATATGTCTTTAGTTGTGAGCTAAAGGACTGTTAGGAATATATTTGCCATTATGACCATTTAAACTTGCACACAATGAACACAACAAGGCAATCAAACTGCCTTCATATACCAGCAGACATAAAAAAGAAAAGAAAACTCACTCTCTTCATGGCTGTCCTGGTTCTGGTCAAAAGACTGTTGAGTGTGCAGAACCTTGGACAGGACTAAAGTTGCATTGTCTCTCACCTAGGAAAACAACATACAGTCCATCACCCATAAAACCATGGCTTATATGATGCAGCTAGTGATAGTGACATTACTGTTATGAAATCCTTTTTATTTCATTAATAACTTTCAATCTAGTCATTCTATAAATATTGAGGTACTAAGTATTTTAGCTTGTGTGTTGATCCATAGAGTAAAACGTAAGGAGTATTAGATGCGGTGCTGTTTTAAATGAACTAAAACGTAGATTTTTTTAAACTCTTAAAGATAAACAAACAGGTTATTTAGAGCCGTGGTCACCAACCCTCATCCTTCCCTGTAGTTTAGTTCCAATCTGGATCTTCTCCTCTGCACACTTAACACTGATACATCCAGCCAATAAAAGGCTTCTGAAGAACTTCCTTAGCTGCAGTGGTAGATTATGGTTGGAACTAGACTCTCCAGGAAGGTAGACTTCCCTTCAGGACCAGGGTTGGTAACCACTGCTTTAGAGCAACTCCCTTGACCATAACGGTTCAATGTTACCATGAAGATGCTTTTGAAACACATAATGAAAAGGTTCTATGTTTTCCGAAAGAAAGTGTGCTGGTTAGTTTTGGGTTTGTACTCACATTGTAATGTGCTAAAGTGTTGAGACGTTTCCACTTGCCCTCCTTTTGTGATGTCAAGTCCAAGTCAGACAGAATCTGCCCTGTTGAGCCAGGACGCCACTCTGTAAAAGGGAGAAGCATTTTCACACAGCAGAAACTTTCCACAAATTGTTTATCAAGTGACGTGCAGGTACACTAAGCTGTGTTAAACATCTTGCATCAGTAGCCATCACTCACCTAGAGCGACACTGTCCACAGTGGGTCTCTGAGAGTAGGGGAGGTTCCGGTAAACCTGCTCAATGATTTTCTCCTTTACCTGGGAGATGGTGTCACAGTTCAGCACCTTCACTAGAGTTACATCAGGACCCTCGCCATGAACGAGCACCTGGAGAGTCTGAGGGGAGCAATGAGACAGACAACCAATTACTTCAACCATCAGAACTGATCCCAAACCCAGGAAATACCTTAAATAGATGCACATAATTAATAGAAAAAAAATACATTAGGTTATCAGAGGTGTTTAAAAGTTTGTCCACCAGTGTCTGAAACCATGTTTCACAAAACACAAAAATAAAACACTGGAAATGTTGAAAGTTATGACCTAGAAAATAATGAAATTATCATATTATCAATTATCAATATATATTAATTAGTTCAAAAACTACTAGGACTTTGCACTGAAAGTTTTTTAATCTCACTTATTGAAGCTTATGGTCCTCACCGGTGAATCTACCTAGCCTGTGGAGCTAAAGGCAGCCTGAGTGTACAAATTGTTTTTTAATTTCTATTGTAAACGTTATGCAGGTAATGCAATTGTTGGAACAAAACAAAAAGTATACTGGATTAGAATGCAACATAAAACCATTTTCATTAGTGGCTAAATGTTTACTGCCCAGATAAATGGCTTTACATAGCATTTTAAACAGATGTCTGCACAGTACATACCACACATGCAACATCAAAAGCAGGCTAGATGTCTCCAGATTTTTGATTTGCAACATGAATGTGTGTTCAGGACTGCAAATAACCAGAACCCTGCTGATTTACTGTCAATCACTCCGACATCAGCAGAGACTGGAAAAACAATTGCAGTACAGAAGTTCATTGCAGGTTAACAGGTGTGCTTACCAGGACCATGTACTCCACGTCATCCCCCAGCAGGCCTGTGTCATTCAGAGTGTACTTGGCCTTCTTCATCTTAGCATCCACTGGACCTTTTTCTACCTGGTGCTTTATAGCTTTAAAAAGCTTGTAGAGTGGCTCACCAGCTGAGTCCTGAAAGCACACACAAGCACACAAACAAGTGTTTCTTAGCTAGCCTAAATCTGGAAAATAGATGGTGTGTATTAAAGCGTACCAATTTAGTGGCTAAAGTTGAGTTTACCTTCAGAAACTGGTAAAGGCAAATGGACATCCAATTACACAGCATCCTCTCCACTACAGTCTCCGACCTACACAGAAGACACAGGCGCACAGAAACACACCGTTACTGGTTCAGAAGCTCTTCTAAAATAACCCTGATTAATTTTAGGTAGACTGAAGCATAGGCTCATTTAGTCTGATGAATCTGCACAATGCACATAGCAATCTAGCATGTTGTAGTATACTGTACTGGAGCGACATCACACAGGATTTAATGATGTGTTTGTATGCAAATAAACTCTATAAGCATTAGTTGAATACAGATTACCAATACAAACACCACTATTAAATCAGATTCAGAACGATTACGAATTTGAACACCTCTAATAATATTTCTACTGCACTATATTGCACTGGTAAACATGATGTGGCAAACATAGCAGTCAGAGGATACAACATGCCAGAAGCAAATATGATATGCATGAGTAAACCAGCCTCTATTTACTACTACCTTCTACCTCTTACCTCCAACCTGAATTTAATATCATGCCCCTCCCCTTTACCCAGACAAGGACTTAGTTAGTGAGTTAATCAGCTGAAGCAAGTGTGACAGACTGTGCTTGGAATAATGGGTGACTATTGTACTAAATCTGTAGAGCTGAAGTGTACAGCTGTGGATGGAAGTTGACTGCAGCAGGTTTAAGATCAATGCGACTGTCCTGCCCCACACTGTATCCTATTGGCTTACACAGGGATACATCAGAATCGACTAATTCAACATTTTTAATCTGATCATTTTTATTAGGAGATTTTATTATTTGTTATCTCTCTTACACACACAGAGCTGTCCATTAGTGTTACATTTACTCTGGCAAGCAATCCATTAATGAAGGGCAACATGTGTTTGTTGAGGCAGCCTGCATCTCATTTACTAGACATGGACCTTTTTGGTCCAGTTACACATGGGTCAGTCTTTATTTTCACTTGATTATGGGATTAATGGCATTGCTATGTGAAAGAATATTTTATACATCTCTTCAACTTCTGCACTCCACTCATTGAACCTTGCATCTTAACTCCATATTACACTAAAAAAGCATAAGCTCTCTTTTGAATCTCAGAAATCCTTTAGCAGTCTACAGTAGGAGCGTTCAAACGGAGCACTCATGTTGTATCTGTCTATAGCATTTTTTTTATAATGAATGGGTTATATTAATCTAGTAGTTTAGGGGACACAATTCAAAACTCTCTGATCTAAACATTATCATCTGTATTTGTATCCACAAAGAAAGCTGACTTCTTTTTTATATTTTCTCAATTTCAGCGACAGACCAAAAAAAGCAATAAAGGCAGAAGGGCAAAATGAATAAAGCCTCACCTGCGCAGCATCAGCTTTGGGTTCTTGCTCTGAACATACTCCTCCATCAGCTCCAGCAGCAGGGTTCTCATAATATCTGTGTAGTATTCTAGCTTTCCGTGCAGGGCCACTGTCAGCAGTGAAGCAAAGTAGACCTTATTTCTGGCATTGAACTCCTGCCGGCTCTCCAGAGTACGAATAAACTGCAACACAGACACCAGCAACATCATGAATGTTTGACTAACAGAATGGATCAAATGAAACATAACGTGCGCTAATAGGATCCTGCAGTAGCGACCTCAGCTGCTAGCTTTGGAGCACGCGTCAAAAAATGTAATCAAAGTATCTAGTAGTGGCACGCAAAGCCACTTTAACAACAACCTAAGACTGAGGGAATTTTTCAAATTCGTCCATTACAAAGACATTTAGATAATTCAGCACACAGGTAAAGCTAATCGCAATGTATGTAAGACTTACATTGATAAGGAAGGTCTTGCTGTTGAGTAGGTTGGAGAACTGGTTGAGTGCCTGGTCCACGGTGGGTCTGCGGTGTTCAGGGATATCCAGTTTGCCTGTGATCATGACGTCGTTGGCCCCGTCTTTAGAAGGCAGGAAGAAGACTCGGTCCGTGTACATCTTGTAGTCCAGGAATGGAATACGAGCCTCACTTAAATCACTGGTGTGATCTTCCATCTCGATCATCAGATCTGAAAGAAAGAGTGGTTTTGCCTTGACTGACTGCAATGTAGCAGACAACAAACACAACAAATGAGGCAGACTTTAATCAGAAACTAACTCCAACAGCAAGTTTGATAAAATACCAACAGTAAGAAACACAGAGAACCTTTTTTAATCTCACTGAAACCAAAACTGCCTTTAACTCTTAATCCCCTTGGCTAACTGATCTATATAGCTAAACTTCCTAACCCTAACAACATACAGTCATTATGTATGACACCACTCCCATAACCTTTATGAAAACATGAAGCAAATGAGAGCACGTCTAGATGCTCAACAGTGAATCTGGCGATTAGTTTTAATGATTATCGGAAAGCAATACGATACTCTGAAGGGCCAAGCCAGAAAATGTTTCAGTCAAGATTCAAACACTGCAGAACCTTGATCACCTCCTGCTGTTCAGCCTGTTCAAAGCTGTGTGCCAGCTGGTACTGGTAGTGGACTGAAATACTTTCCGGATTACAGCAGTGTCTGACCGCAGGAGGAGCGAGTATTTGGGATGCGTGTATTAGACAAATGACTTGAGAAATCCTGCAAAGCAGAAGTTGGATTGTTGTTCGCATTTCCCGTCTCACTGGTGCAGCAGTTACATGCAGGTGCCTGTATACGGTTAGACTGTACCTGATGCTACATGAAAGGTGGAATGGGACAATGAAAAAAAGAAAAGCTGAAAAACTTGAAAAAAATTGTAATGAGCTGGTTTATTAAATATTGGGAAAAAAAGTCAACTTGTTGATATTACTGCTCTGCCATGACTGCTGGCTGAGCAGCTGCTGATAAAATGATTATGGCACTAACTACATGGATGCTCCTTAGAACACAACTGGCGAGGAGCCAGCTGATTTCAGGGGTGGATCTCGGGTGTCTTGAGGGCTAGCAATGCAGGGTTTTGGTTGGATTTGTACATGTTATATTTTATTTATAATCAGTGACTAATAAGGTATTCATCTTTACTGACGTCATTGTCATTTGGTAATCAGGCCTAAACAATAACCTAATCAATCAATTATTAATTTCAATAATCGACAGATATCACAATAGCAGCCCTATAGTGTAAGTGTGTGGATGAGACTCAGAGGCCACAAACCTGTGAACTCTTTTTTACAGCGGTCCCGTACACTCTCCTCCAAACTCTCTAGCTGCTGCTTCACTTTTTCATACTCCCTCTCTGCCTGCTGACTCTTCCTCCTGCAAACACAAATGCACACGTTTAATATAGCATCTAATAGAAGAAGCCCAGTGTTGTGGAGGTGTCTGGGTCTTAAGTTCACATCACTAAATACAAACTGCTAAGAGTTTGCAGTTAGTTTACCTGTAGCAGTAGACCGACACAGCAATGAAGAGCAGCATTGGAAGGATGACTGCAGGAATGATGATGAAGAGAGGAACCTCATTCTTCTTCTCATAGTAAACAGAATCCACCTCCCATTCTCCATGACCAAACTTAACCTGAGAGGGAGAGAGGAAGAGAAAGACAAAAGACAGAAAGGAGCAAATAGAGCATAGAGAGAGAAAATGGAAGAAGAAAGAGAAAGAATAGGAGAAATGAGAGGGAGAAATAAAAGGAGACAAAGCGGGAAAGCAATGGTAAGCAAGAAAAAGAGAGACAGGGAGAGAAAAAAAGGCAGGCAGTCAAGACAAAAAGAGTAAGATTAGACAGGCTGTAAGAATGTTTGAGAATGTGAAGAACATCAGTAGGAGCCGCTCAGGGGTCGGACACGCAGTGAGCACAGTCTGTATCAGAGCTTAAAGAGAGTTCCCTCCTTTTCCTCACCAGCAGAGGCAAGCTCTCTGAGCTGGTGTCCCTGCGCTGGCGCCGGGGCTGTGCTTTAGAGGAATTGGCAGGTGCCGTCAGGATCAGCTTGTCAGCATGCAGGATGGTCACTGTACACGGCTCGTTTCCAACAAATGCCTGAGCCTCCTGAGCCGTCATAGCCTTCGTCAGACCATGACCCTGCAGCGCATACAGGATAACATTGATTAGTCGAACTCCATGAAGTACAAAGGCTAAAAATGATATGATCTTGCCTCGCACTAGCAAGTTTAACGCTGAATGGTTGCTCCAATCAAGATAAATGGAGAATTCACATGTGAATTCACTGTGAGGAACGCTGCACTCTAAAGTTTTGCTTCCGATGTCATCACTGGACAAGGGAAAATATTCTATACCCCTTTAGAGGGTAATAATTTTGACCTTAACTGTATGTGGTTAAGCTCACGCAGTTTAATAGAATTAATTCAATATTATTACATTACATTGTAGAGGTGCTGTTGTGTGAAACAATGGTGTCATTATGCTGAGCACCAGTTGCTAAGACTAAGTCTGTCAAGACTAAGCAGACTTACCAAACTAATGCAAAGAAATATTACTTTTGTTGGAAATAATTGTTCATAATACAGCACATCAAGGTTGTGCATCCTGAATAACATGATGACAGATGATCTAGAGCGACCTAAGGAACTCAGTCTATACACATCAAACAAATATTTATATGAAACAGTTCCCACATTTTTTAATCATCTTCACCTGCTTTAAAACAAACCAATTCTGTGTCTTGAACTACAATAAATATTGAACTGTGTCTTGGAAATGTAATTGCGGTCTAAGTAAACTGATGCAGCTACAGTATAATAGTGGGCATTAACACACATCAGACTTGAAGTGGTCTTCTAAAACTATTTTCAGTGATTACATTAACGATGATGATGCCGCCTGGGGTGATGGCCTTGTTCGCAAGCTTGTAGAACACAGGGTCCATGTGGTACTCGAAATCGGTCAGGGGGTACTTGGTGTTGTCCAGCTGCAAGATGGTCTTAAAGGACTGATGAGTCATATCCACTTTAGGAGAGCTGAAGTACAGGACTGTGTCGTCCACAACAAAGGCCTCCTGCACATGCTGAAATCAGAGAGATTCATCAGCTTCTACATAGACATTAGAAATTCAGCAGGAAATCTTTACACAGTCGATAAGAATGAGACATTCACAATGCAGCTCTTAATCTGCACACAGGTAGTAATACTATCTATTATATGCACCCATAACTTACAACATGCAGTAAAGAATTTCTGCTCAATTAATTTTTTTATATTTAACGCTCCCAGCACACTGATCTACTGGCTTCATTTAAAAGGAATAGCTTGAATATTAAAGCAGCAGAACAGCAGATTTTTTTTTTTTACAAAACTCTCTATGTGTAAAGACTGTAGTTTGCTTTCTATTTACTACAAGAAAATGTAATTTTTGAAATTTTAGGAGGTTGTTTCTGAGCAATAGGATGGCTAAAAAGCAGCTCTACGTTGAATATACAATATTTACGGAACTACACAGATCTCGGCTAAGAAACGGTATCAAATGTGTTTCAGACATGTCTGGAAGATTGTTTAATATGGCCTAATGGCTGATCCAATCCAGAGAATCAAATACACGCATCACTAGCTAAGTTTCTCAGTTTGGAAACAGAAAGAGAGGTCTCTTCATCATATAGAGGCTCTGTTTTAAAAGACATGGCAGGTTACCACAGTGGGGAACATTAATCCCATAGTTATACATGTGTTAAAGAAGCATGTGCGTTTGTTTACCCTCTACCGTGCTCTAGCATGTGATTAAACTGTCATTTCAATCCTGCATAGCACAGAATGTTTAGCTAGCTTTTCGTTTAAAACCGACCATTAAATACACAATTCAGAGGAGAATAATTAACATAATTAAAAAAAACTCATTCTGAATTCCGAATTAATCCCTGGCTGCACCACTGCCTAAACCAAGGCATTGGGTTCTCAATTTCAATAGGTTAGGAGCTTCTAGACACATAAAATGTATACAAATGTACTAACATGACCAAAACTATGGCTGCTACTACTGCTTTTTTTTTACTGTACTATTCACTGAAAGTGAGGATGGTACTCACTTCAACATTGCTCAACAAGCAATCATTAGTAGAGGGAATGCAGTCATCAGTAGAGGGCAGCACTCGCACAACGGCTTTCTGAATCAGGGCAAATCCTGTACCACGTACTGTGATATTTCGCCCTCCACTGCAAAAGACACAAGCAGGATAATGCAGTCAGACCAGCTTCCACACATGGGTGTGTGCTCAAACGCAGTCACACTTTTATCCTCACCTGACAAAGGAATGCACTACAGCTAGTCAGAAAAACAATTACAGATTTTATGCTGTTTTTTAACACTATTAGAGCTTTAAAAGACAAACCTAAGATATGCAAGAGTTCAGCTACATTATTTTAACTGCCAAAAGAACTGAAGATTCCCAGCACACCAGCAAGTACAAAGCCACACTTTGTCGTGGAGAAGTAGAACTGGGGTTTCTTAGGACGTGGATCTTTGTAATTCCAGAACGAATCAGCCAAAAGAGGACAAACTTCTTTTTCCTTAATATATTTGTTTGGAGTTATATAAGCAGTTGTCTACAAATTTTGGGACATATTGGTTTATTAACTTCATCATATCCAGGAAAGTCCAGAAAAGCAAACAGAAGCATCCCAAATAAACCTCTTAAATAATATCCTAACTTAGGGACAGCCCCAACAGCAACTGTGACAGGCAGCACAACAAGTTTACTTAAACTAGCATAATGGCATTACATTTATTTGCATTGCAAAACAGTGGTTTCCCCTGGAAGTTTTTTTTTTAATCTGAAATAAAAAAATAATAAAAAACAAACACTACAGACACTGTCTAAAGCTTTGGGATCAGTGAGCAGTCAGAACACACCTAACTTCCCGTCCATCTCATTGTTTTGACATTTTGTTTTAGATGTTCTGGAGCCTCTGTACATGAGCATAATGGCACCATGTTCAAAGCCGAGTCTCAGCTAGAGTATATAAGGCTCCCCCAAAAAAGTGAGGGAACAAGATAAAATCACTTGTGGATGAGGAGAGTTTGTGAAGCACAACTAACAATGTATCTACTAACATCAGTAGCTTACAACACTAATGCTCTTGTGTTAGAAAGCAACACTCACAAACGTGTTCCAGTATCTAATGTGAGCTCTATGTAAAAGATCTGTTTGGTCTTATGTCCCAAAACCATTTAACAAACGTTCCGTCATCATTTAGAATTAAAAGGGCTGTTTTTTTTTTGTTATTGTGCCATTAAGACTAATGTATGTAAATCAACATGTAATAAGTTAAAAATGTTCAAATTGTCTGCTTTGTGTTGTGGCTTATTCCAGGCCAAAACACTTGGCGTGAATGGACGGGGCTAAATCACTCTATTTACGCAGATACATATAAATATGTTGATTTCACAAAAACTAAAAACTAATGTGGACTGAATGGACTGGATAGTAAAACTTCCATCACAGTTTACATGTGCAATAAAATATTTTTCTTAAAAACGCTTCCCATGACCAATACCCATCAGCTAAAAGAGCATGTTCCTCCAGAACATTCAGCCGTTATATTCCGGGGGAACGTTGAGGAAAACACTGCAATTCTCTGCATGCAGTCCAGCTCTAAGCAGTACCACCTGCCTGACCTTTAGAAACATACTCACTTCAAGCTTTCTCAAAGACTTCATACAGCTTTGTATTTTCCATACTCGGCTATCCAACACCTGGGATTAAACTTTGGGACTGTGATATCACCCAGGAGCACTCATCTCACAGCTTCCCCATGAATCATCTTCTACCCAACAATCCAGCTCTGCTGCTCCCATACACCATGTTCAAAAGTTTGCAGACACTTGCTTATCCAGCATTCCTTTTGACATCAAGGCTATTATTTGAGAGGTCACTACTGAGTAGTACCAGTTCTTCTTGAGAAGGTTTACCATTAATTGTCGAAATATGTCATTATTAAATGTCAGTAATATTAATATCGCTTTAAATGTCCCCCAAGTGAACACTGTACCATAAACAGACATGCATTATGAAGAAGCAGAATGGTATGAAAGTGAACTGACCATACAAAGCTGGCTTTAGGGGAGTATTCGTTGACAGTCGGGTTGGGTTCGTAGATGAAGACACTGTTGGGCACCTCTTTACTGGTGCTTTTACCATACTTCATTATAACCTTTTGTTCAACCTTGTCCAATTGACCTTTAAACAAACCAGTTTTACATGAGATGTTGGGACCAAAGTCAACCCTGAGAGAGAGAGAGAGGGAGAGGGAGAGGGAGAGGGGGAGAGAGAGAGAGAGAGAGAGAGAGAGAGAGAGAGAGAGAGAGAGAGAGAGAGAGAGAGAGAGAGAGAGAGAGAGAGAGAGAGAGAAGAGAGACAAGACAAAGGGTAAAAATACATATGCAGACACAGAAACTGATAGAAAACTAAAGATAGTGTGCTTATATTTTTATTCTTCTGTTTACTCTCTGTTCAGTGAATCTTCTGCTTAACCTCATTCTTTTACTCTTTCCTCAGTCCTTTTTTGTCCCCACCTCACACTATTTCAGCTTTTGTCCTTTTATTGTGTGCATGGTATGGTTCTTCTCCATCCTGAATGTTTATTGGTGTTGGTGCTGTGTTCTCTACTTTACTGTTTACTTGTTGTTTTGCAACATCATTATATTCTAATGCATTTGGGGTTATCAGCTGAACCCGTTGTGAAAACAAACAGCCTGTGAAAACAAACAGCCTGTGAAAACCTTACAATGACTTTGTTTAGCTTTTTCCAATCTTGGACTTTATGGGTGATCTCACATAATGACATGACATTAATGGTAAAGGGAAAGAAAAGAAGGGGATGATAGATGTATAAGGGGATGATTTCTGTTCTTTCTCACAAGGTTTTGTTATCCCATTGCATTTCCTTCCTAAAATTAAGTCCTGTGGTTTACTGTGAAAATGACTATCCTGTGAGCTGTTGTTCAGTGTCCATCACTCACACTTCACAAGGCACTCCTCCCACAGTGATGCTGATGTCCTCTTTAGTAGCTGTGTCCAGGTCACGTCCAGAGATGGTGATGACTGTGCCTCCGTCGGCAGGCCCTTTGGTAGGTTCAACTGCCTCTGGAACCGGGTCCTGCAGGAAACATCAGAACAACTCTGACTTCTCTCTCATCGACTAAAGAAACATCACAATTTCCTTCTTTTTAACGGCATTATTTTATGACTATGACTAATATTTAATTAGCTCTTAGGAAATTCATGGAAAAGCACTTTCTTAAGCACCTTCTGAATCTAATGAGATACTAACCCTGAAAATGAACTCTTCAGGTATTAATATCAAGCCTTACGTGGTTTTAATAATTATTCAGTAACTATGATGAAACTTATATAGAGGGTTACCCGGTACTCAAAGAAAACTGTTGATCTTCCTTCACTTTCCCCTTTTACTTCCACAACCACTACACCCCTTTTGCTTGGGATCGCCGCATCCCCAGGAGGACTATGCCATGCGTCGATCTCGCACACAACACTGACAAAGAACACAAAGAAACACTTGTTTTAAGTCAGCAGTGAGACCCATACAGAATGAAATGGCTACTCTGATGCACAATGAAACAGGTCATTTGCAGGATGGGACTAATTGAACATGTATTTTTTTATTACCTTTGCTTATTGTCTTAAAGATAACTTTAGAACGCTATAAAATGATTAGTTACACATTGTTTTTGGTATCCATGCTTCTTAATAATCAGCACTGGCCATTTAAACAACAGAAACGTATCAGTTGAGGCCTAGTTGAGATGCAAGTTTTACAGCTTAGCAGAGTTCCTTACACACCTGTCCTGTTCCATCATGTGCAATAGTCAATCAATAAAAAGGTAATTATGTAATTAGTTTACTGTTTAATTAATAACTAAATTGACCTTTAAATGTTTGTTTTACTCTAATTTGTTTTATGTCACAGTGTAAATATGCAAATGAAAGGGAATATTAAGACATAATTAAGGCAGAAGTGTTTGTGAATGTAGTACCTGGTTGAGACAGAATATCGGTCTAGCTGGTGTTTACATGGTATCCCTGCCACCTTGATTCTTGTGATGTCCTCCTTCCTAATGCCCAGGTTGGAGCCTTTTATTGTGACCATTATATGGCCATTTAATGGCCCGTACCGAGGCACAATCTGGAGGGAGAGCAGAACAAGCTGATATTAGTTCATCTGAATGTTCTAATATGTTACTGTATGGAGTTCTTGCTGTACTTTTTAGGACTACTGAAAGAGCCTACAGACGACTTCGGGGGAAAAAAGGGGACAAATCTTATCCTTGCTGAAAAAGATGGAAAAAAGAACTCCCAAAAATTCCAAAACTCATTCTGAATTAAATTGAAGTGAACCTAACACATATTCAAATGAGGTTTATGGGGCGGATTGAATGTCCTCATGATAGGAGGACAACAATTCTGAAGTTGCGGGATATTTAGTGAACCACATTAGGCAAAACACGTGTGTGTGTGTGTGTGTGTGACAGAGAGAGAGAGAGAGAGGTTGAGGTGTGGGTGTGTGTTTGGGTGTCTGTGTGTGTAAGATGTAAAAGTGTGTGTGTCTTACGTCTGTGATGCTGGGTGCAGGGCACTGTGTAGCCTCTTTTTAACAAACACGTGTGTGTGTGTGTGTGTGAGAGAGAGAGAGAGGTTGAGGTGTGGGTGTGTGTTTGGGTGTCTGTGTGTGTAAGATGTGAAAGTGTGTGTGTGTGTGTGTCTTACGTCTGTGATGCTGGGTGCAGGGCACTGTGTAGCCTCTTTTTGACAAAGTTTGTTGTAGACGCAGGATCCAGTGGTCTCACACCACACACACTCATACTTCTCATCTGCATTCTTACACAGACTGCAGTCCTCACGACCCACTGAACAACTATACAGCACAACTGATTGAGAGAGAGAGAGAGAGAGGGAGAGAGAGAGGGAGAGGGAGAGAGAAAGACGATTAGATTATAGAGGGTCTTTACTCTTCAAAATGCAATGCTAGCGTAAAGCAAAGCGTTTATACTATAATACCCCACTGCAGCACTGGGTTCCATTCCCCAGCAGTGGAGCTTCTTCTGTGAATGCTGTATGTTCTCTGTGTCTGCTCTGATTTCCTCCCATGGTAGAAAAGGCATACAGTCAGGCGAGGTGGAGATACTAAACTGCCCCTGGATGTGAGCGAATGTGTGAATGTGTATACGTCTGTATGTCTGCCCTGTCATGGACTGGTAATCTGTCCAAGGCGCCTCCTGCCCTCTGCTCAGGGAGGACTGGGATAGGCTCCAGCACCTTATAACCCAAAAGGTCAGATGTGTGGATGATGAATAAATACCTTTTTATGAAACACTACAAACTATTCTCCCAATTCTAACGTTCCTTCGATTTTGTGGATATACTGGGATAAACTGTACAGTCTGCTCTCAGGACACAGAAGATGAATGACGAGCCATCTCTGAGTAATATAATGAATAATGAAACTTAATTAAGATTCGTCTTAATTTGTCTGTAACTGCATGTCCCAAGACCTTCCTTAAGGTGGTTAATAGTGCTTAACTCTTCTTTTGGCTTGTATGTACTCAGACTCTACTTACCCTGCAGCGTGCTGTCAATCTTCTTCCCTGTCTCTTTATCCTTCACATAGAATGACACATTCACCTCTGGCTTTTTGTTGTATGCAAACTAGGCAGAGAGAAACCAAAAAAAGGGTAAGAAGCTTTATGTCTCAGAGACACATGCGTTTTCACAACATGGTGTGTTAAAAGTCTGACTGTATTCAGCATTTGTTAAAAACGACTTTCCTCACAGCAGTAAATCCTAACCAGGTCATGTTTGCAGCTATTCACTATAGTAGTATTCTATTTAAAATGACAGTGGATTCCATTTCACTGATGTGTCCAGGTGACGTTTCCTTGAAATTGAGGCTATGAGATGCGGTTAAACACATGCGGCCTGTTTCCTTTCTTTATTACTCTTTTTTGGCCTTGATCTTCATATTTATAAACATGGAAAGGGGCAATAAATTACGGGCAGTGAATACGACCTTCCCTTTCACAGGGAGTCCTTGGTAAAAGGGGGCAGGAACGAGGAATGAATGGACAGGTAATGTTTCTCTCCTTCATCAGATTAATATGAGAATAAGAATATGAAAAGTGTGGCAGCCTCTCCAACAGCTCCAGGTCACTTTATTTCATTATTCAATCTCCAAACAATCTCCACAGTAATAACGACAGTCAGAAATGAAAAAAGAGCGAGAGAGCGAGAGAGCGAGCGAGAGCTAGAGACAGAGAGAGACAGAGAGAAAAAAGAATCAAAGAAAAATAAAGTATGTTGGTGACGACTCATAGCATGTAGAAGAAGTAGAAAGGAAGTTGTAGAAAAGGAAAGAACAGAAAAGAACAAAAAAGAACAAAAAAGAACAAAAAAGAAAAGAAAAGAAAAGAAAAGAAAAAAGCAGCATGTTAATGGCCAGCCTTTTGGAGAGGACAAACAATGTGGACAAAGGAAAGTTTAGGACACTGACCTCATAGCCCTCAAAACTGAACTTTGCATCCTTCTGGTTCACTTCGCTGACCTGCTTCATGAGCTCAGTGCCAATCTGGAAGGTCTTTCCCTGAGAGGCATGGAAAAGGAGAAAAGTGTTTAAAGGATTTCACTGAAAGGAAAACAGATCTGCTGAGAAGGCTTCTCAGGGATTAGACCGTTAAAAACCTAATTAATTTAAAAACAAAGCGCTCCTGAAAGCCCAATTAGCCTCAGCACTTCATCCGCATATTAAGCAGCTGTACATTACTCACATACTAACTCACACTCACGATATGAAATTACACCACAGCAAATACAACACAGTAAGCACGCGGAGAGGGTGAAGTGATGGAGCTTCATTACCATGTTCTCCAGGTTTTTGCCTTCAAAGCTGATGGGGATTTTGAAGCCCACAGGAATAAGCTGCGGTGTTGGATTCTCAAACTGGGGACACTTCTCAGGCTGCAAGAATCAGAGAACCAAAATCTCAATGCCATCATAGACCAAATACAAATCGCACATTCCCTAATCACTTATAAAAACAGGTGGACAGGTAAAGCAGTAAACTTATTTTCATGATTTGTTCTTATATTTCTTTGTTTTTGAAGCTGATACAGTGAGGAGGCAGCGTAGTGTAATTGCTGGCACAATTCCCCATTTTCACACTGAAAATTGACCAAGAGGCGGTTGCTCCCCGTGTGAAATGCGGATTAGACAGGGTGACTGAAGAATAACAAAATGTTTTTTGTGTAAAAGAACATGATGACGATTTCAGCATTAATATTATCTCACAACTTCACCTCCAAGTGCTTGATGAAAACGTTGCCCACAGCGTCCAGATCGCTGCAGGTGTGTTCCAGCGTGTTCCACTGGCAGCCCCACTCACTGGTCACACAGTCTATGCACCTACACAGAAACATATTACAGTTGGTAGGTAAGGATGCGCAGTGGGGAAGCAGGGTTTTGGATCATTCATTCACTGCTGCCCATTATTTACCGCAGTAGGCCGGGTTTCAAATACATTACACTGGAGTCAGTAGATCTGGGTTTAACATCCTGTACAGTTAGCACTCACGGTGTGTTTGCTGTTTTCCTCACGACGGCAGCACAGTTGTAGAACTTGTACTCACTGGCCACCACCTCAATGGTGTCATTCACCATGATCTTGATGGGGACTGCTACATAGTCTGCAGAAACAAAGAAAGAGCCAACATTATACACGTTAGGCTGTCTATAACCATTATGAATTATTATAGCATACTGCGTTACAGGTTTCATTAAATACATTGCACTGTGCAAACAAACTACACCACACAACAGTAAGTATTTCTATGATATTATTAAATGATGAATAATATAGTGCATTCCCACTGGTCACACTTTATTTTAATGGTCCACTATACATAATATAATATTATATAAATCACTTGAATCTATAACAAGCAACCCTGAGGGTGTGTGTTAGATTTAGGAGTATGTTTCAGGTTAGTTTAGGGTTAGACTTAATACAATCAGTTATACTCAACGTCTAAGGTGGGCTGCATTGAGAAGATGTGTGGTTAAATGTTTGCTGAGCATCTATAAAGCTGTGACGGTGGGCTAACAAAATAAAGTGCCACCTGCATCTGAGATATTCATTTTATTACAGCTTTATTTTTGAAGCTATACAGCTTTCTCAGTTATTAAGGAACCATCTACAGCTCTTTTCATCAAGCTAGTTGTCTAACATGAACCTTTTGGCCGTTGAGTCCTGTCATCATATTAGAATCATTTTATGCATGTTTCTGTGGCTAAATTTAATTGAGTGGAAAACCACACCCATATGTCATTGCCAAAACTATTAGTCATAATTTAGATGTTTGCTTTGAGGTAAGCCATCCCAGTTACCGCTTTACCTTGATTTAGTATAATGTGTAATTAATGACATGAGACAACATTAAGATCAATTACATAGTTAGGTTTTCGTGACAGAGCTGTAACAGTAAGCTTGATAAATACCATAAAATAAGGCAGCACAGTGCACACAATTATTCTATGTAAAGATAAGCATCATTTTACCTACATGCACGTCATGCATTCCCAAACTAAGGTTGCTCTAAGCAGCCTCTAATGACCAAAGAGTAACTAGACATGTCAGTTTTCATGGGAGATGATGAATCAATATCTGGTTAACTGTAGAAGGACCAGTAAGAAAGAGGAAAAATGGATTCATACATGTCACTGTAAATTGTGTTCTTCTGTGCTACTGCACTTTTTATAAAATTTGACAGAGAGATGTCCCAGTATTTGTGAGAAGCTGACTTGGCAGAACACAACTGAGCTCATTTTGTGTCCAGTAGACTTGCTCCTAGTTTTGCTGTAGCTGATGTTGGCACTGTTTGTATGCTATGCAATAGTAAGCCAGGGGTTTTCAAGAGGTCAACGACAGAGGAGTCAGTAGAAGTTTGACATGAGCCTACCTTGTGTTTCAGGTGTTGGTGGGATGCTTGATGGATCTGGAAGATGGCAGGTGACCTTACTCTCATTCATTGTGGCATCGTTATGGGTACCATTAAATAAACACACCAGTTTATCATCTTTCCCAATGCTGGGCATAGCATCAACATTGATGGTCACCTGAGAGAGAAGTTAAACCAAGACAAAAGGGGTAAACATCGAGAGCTACAATGACAACCTGCATACAGACACAAGGACAATTTTAGCGGCATAACAGTGATAGCTTTGCAAACACAACAGAAATCCCAGACTGTTCATGGGATGTCAAATGAAATTAAATCAGCCCTGGAGGGGAAAAAGCCATGGAGGAGAGACGGCAAGAAAATTGATATTCTGCACTGAAGTGTGAATAAGTGAAGCTCATTCATTAGAGCTGACCCATGAAGTTAATTCAAGGGTACTGGGAGCTCTAGCCTTATTACGTTCAGTGGAATACCAACACTTAGAAATGAAAACAGAGTTTCTCCAGAGAAGCAGATCATCTATTGAGGTCAAAGGGCAGGGAAACCTCCAGAAAGTGGTGGCTTTGTCAGGGTTTTATATGTGATTGTGCCATTTACAGGGGTGGATACACTAAAGCACTGCTCACTAGATAGTGGTGAAAAATAATGGCTGATCAATATTAACATTTTATGACCGATACCGATTTTTAAAAGCCAAAAACTCAAATAATAATCTCATTATTATAATTTGTTATGGTCATAATTCAAGCAATACTCCAACAATTTTAGTTAACCTGTGCTTTCCTAACTGTTTGCTCTACATGGGTTAAATAAAACTCAAATAAAACAGTAAAAATGAAATATCGCAGCCCGTGGCAGAAAATCCCACAGTTCCTCCCACTAATTGTGTTTGTTAGTTTAATAAATACATAAATAAATAAATATATGCATTTTATTTTTTTTGGTTTAAATTTAGCAGTTACCTGACAACTTAGCCCTAATAGAGATATGGATGGGTGATGAAAAACCTGTAGGAAACCTGTGAAAAATCTAACATACGTTATATTGTTTCTCCACAGGGTGTATATCTTCCAATAAAAGTAAACGCCCCGTTTGGAGTTTTTCCTGTACCCATTTAGTTGCTGGTTGATTTTGCGCAGCATCTAATTTTGTCTGCATGAAGTATTAACACACAAGACTATCTTGTGCTGGCCATACTGGCCAATAAAAGCGAGTGGGACAACCTAGATCATTAGAAGATTCCCGTATTGGAAAGCCATTAATGATGACTGTCAACTTGTGATGACCATAAACTGGGACACAAAGCCATGTAAATCCTCAAAAGTGGACAAATGTTGTTCTCACTGTAGAATTCTGACATTTTACTCACATCAGAAGTATCTGTTCAGTATTAAACAGACCACTAAATATTGGTACTTCATCAGTAGCTGGCCTCAGAGAATAATGTGTGTGAAGTGAAAGCATTAAATCACTGGACTGATAAGTATAACCCATAAATAATACTAGGATACTCTGTCATGTACTGAAGGCTAGTGTATTTTAGGGTTTGTATATTTAGCCTATTAACACATCTACACCTTGGCTGGCATCCAACAAAGTCATGTACTAAACAGAATATAAAACTAGATCTGTGTTAGCACAGTAAGGTTAATAGAAATCTAGGTTTGTGTATAGGCACAGATAATTGCGGCATATAATATTTGTAAGCCAGATGCAGCTAGAAAAAAGATGTCAAGTGGAGATGACCTGCTGGGTCTTCTTGCAGCTCATCTTGGGAGGATCGAAGGCTTGGATGGTTACACACTTCTGGTCAGGGCTCCACAACCAGGCGTTCTTCTCCTCTCCTCGTATGCACTCCTTCTTTCTTGTGCAGCTGTGAGTCAGGCAGGAGGAGAATTAATCAATGAGCCTCTGGGCAGCTTTACCACTGTACCTGAACTGACTATTAAATACACATCATTAAACTCAACAGCTAACTTGCATTCCTTGAGCTATCCAACTTGCTGTCAGTGTTCAGTAGTTCAAACACAGCGACATAAAGCAATTTACTTAAGAAAAACAGGACATGGGAGAAAACGTGTTGTCGTAAATGATACCATTGCTGTAATGTGGTCATCTGCACAAAACCCGCAGACCATCACATAAGTAAATTAAAAATGGGGCAGGTGAAATCACTTTTAATCTGGTCTATATACCTAATATTTATCATGCTAAGACTGATAATGCTATTTAGGAATCTTTAACTTATAAATAGCAAATATTAGCACATAGAATTCTAACTACATTGCAGGAAATATGCTTAGATTCTAAATGATCTACCAATAAATTGAGGTATTTAACCTGATAAAATTATTTCAAACTGTAAATAACAAAATATTTGAAATGTCACTGTCATTGCTGCATACCAATCACATTCTAACTAACTAACTACATGAACTGCAATATCCTTTAGTTTCAGGGGAGTCCACTGCTTTGAGAAAACACCTAACTATTCCCAGCAATAGAAAGCTATATTTCTAATTTGTTGACTTGCATGACATTGACCAGGTCTGAGTACCAGGCTTATTACATCCTAAAGACAGCTACATAACTAATGCGATTTAGCCCTTTCATTTATTTGACAGTAAGCAACTCAAACAGTCATAGTCTATATGAGAGCACTCCATATGGACTGAATACGGACTCTTTTCCTAAATGTCCATTTTCACTGTCTGCTTATTCTGAATCTCCAAAATTAGCTCAAACTGAGCTACAAAAGATCCGAGATGTGACTGAAAAGGACAGTGCCTATTTCATGAGAAATTATATCAACACCCCACCCCACCCGCCCCTCTTTGATGCAGCGCAAAGTCTCTCAGAAATCATGTCGTCTTTTCTGGTTTGTTTAGGTGAAGAACTAGCATCCACCCATATCACTTTTTTGCATTCAGTTCAGCATATAACAGCCTTAAGGGTTATTAAACAATAACTAAATGAAAAACATGAACATCAAGCAGCTGGAGACTTATTTCCCAATAGGGATTTGGAAAACTGAATTCTGGAGTAAGTGGGTCCTGAGGATTACTGGGTCACTCACCGGCCCTCCAGAACACACCAGCCGCAGTAAGGATCCCGCTGACCCATACATGACAAACAGTCTTTCTTCTGTGTGCATGCTTGAACAGGAACTTTTGTGATCTAGAGAGGAAGGAGACGGCCAGTGGGTTAAAAAAGTACATTTAGACACTTAACTAAATAGACTAGAAGTTGCACAATGTGTACTGTATAACAACTGTGGGACTTAATGGCTTACATGTGCATGAAGCAGTGAAAGCTTATTCAATATGTAATGAGTATATTCTATTTGCTCTACAACTGTCAAAGTTAATGTGATACAAATGTGTTAACATGGAAAGTTATTAACACCACCGAATGTGGGGTTCGTAATAGTTCAGACTAAAACCCAACTGTGACTGCATTATAATGCATTTTACAACAAAACTCTTTATATACTATTTAAATCATTTGCATATGATTCCATTATAGCAACACTAGGTATGGTTCGCTAAAGGCAAACAGATTTAAAGGAGCAATATGTAAGTGTATTTTTGTAATATGCATTTTTAGTTGAAAATATTACAAAGCGATATGTCAAAGCAATATGCATCATGCTGCAGCTATATCTATCTGGTTCTGGCCTGTCCGATCTTGTAATACCACTTTACACCTAAAGAGGTAATGATGAGCCACAGTAGCATGAGTCAAAGTAGTTCAACATGAAAGGACGAAGCATCACTTTTGCCCTGATGGCATTTTCTAACCTCTTGTGAATTGTTTTGAAGGCTCTGCTTGCAAAAGGACAGGTAGCCAGTGAAAGGAAGAGTACATGCAAAACTGGCTGATGCTCCTAGCAAGTGACCATTATAATGAAAACTGTTGCCCACTTGACTAATAAAATGCACATTTCGGAGCAAACACAAGAAGTGATATAAACAGAAGCAACATAGAGACAATATTGGCGTTACGTTCGACCTTTGGAGATGCTCTTTTCAAGTAAAGGGATGAAGTTTAATGCAAATGTTTCTCCTAGAATGGTAAGTAAACAGCTGTTAATGCTAATATTAGGGAGGAGAGACTCCATATGCTGTTGTTTCTTACGATTGGGGTAGACACCACAGCTGCCTGGAAATAGATTGCCCCGCTACTGTTCAGAGAATGAAATTGACAGGTTGCATCATCTTACAAACTGCTCCTTTCACTAATACATTTACAAGCTACAGTGCATGTAATCTAGGAGCGTAACTGTAAACAGTTTACCAACCGTCTTGTTTGTGGTAACGTAGATATGATCCAAGCTGGAATCGAAAAGCAGGTTTTTGTTAACTGGCCCGTCAGAGCTGTCTCCTGGAACCTTGTTATACCGATCCGAGTTCACACCAAGATGCACCTGCAGAGTGAAAGACAGGAAGATGGAACAGAGTAAGCAGAGACTGGTTTGGTCAGTCTGAAAATTTATATATATATATAAATAGCTGAAATTTAGAAACTCATTTTAACTGAACCTGTTCACTCACAAGACTAAATTACAGCCTTTATGCTGCCACCTGTCCACTGACAAGAAACCAAACGACGAATGCAAGATGTCTAAACAGAGGGGGTTGATCTGAGGCAAGATCCATTACAAGCAATGGATTTTTTTTTAATGAATCATACTTAGTCATGATGCACAAGTGGGTCACTGTACATATTAGTACAGCATATAACCAATTTAAAATCTGTTTCTTCAGAACTTTAGATTACATTATTTGAAGCCAAGGGACATATTTGACTGTTTTTTCTTTGGTAGTTATTCTATGTACTATGTAGACTTGAATTACTTAATGTCAAGACCGAAAGCAGCAGCATCTGAAAGGAAAGCATCTCACCTTTAAAATTTCTCCCTGTTGGGTGCCCAAGAAGGCCACAGTGTGACTGTTCTCCAGGGCCACAGCCACAGCTGTCATAGTGTTTTTCCTGGAGAATGTGGCATCGGCGTTCAGGGCGTACTCTGGTTTACTGGCCAGAGGAGATGGCAGGAACTCTGCTCCACATGGGTAGTTTGTCACCATATTCGGCTGTTGTGCATACAAACACAGAGATGTTTCAACATTCATTCTGAATGAATTGCCCTGTTGTGGTTTACTGTTTGCGACTGATGGAACACCAGTAGCACTCTAAACCAGGGCGTCCTCAGGAAGCATTTGTTGACTCCAGTCTCCATTCACTCTTTGTTTGCCATTCACTTTTTAACTGGCTACACCACCATGGCAGCTTATGCTGTATGTCTAACCTGCTCCAGGGTAGGTTACCTACCGGCACTGTATCAAGCACTTGGACCAATCAGTGCCAAGCTTCTGATGGAAATTGGCAGTCAAAAAGAAAAATTCACATTAATAAATTACTTTCTAACTGTTAAACACATTGTAAAATAGAACGTAACGGAAAACAATAAATATGAAACGTGTCAAGCCATATTTTATGCTTTATGTAGCATAACAACTGATAACGGTCTGGGCATGGTCTTAACATTTCAATGAACATTAACCGTTTATCACTGACTCGTTTCAAGTGGCAAAAATTTAGCCACAAACCATATGCGTTGGACGACTTGGAACAAAATGTGCTAAATTTAGAATTAAAGTTGGGGAAGAGTTCACCACTCTTCACTGTAAAGACAAACAGTGCAACCATGTTTTTCTATGTATAATAGCAAAGTCCTGGTCCTGATAGCCCTCTGCTGTGCACTTTTTGTTGTTTCCTGTTTCCAAAACACCTAATACAACTAATCAACTCATTAAAAGACCAGTACTGTGTTAAGTGGGTGTGTTAAATCACAAAAATTTGCAGGGCAATGCGCCCAAAAACCAGGACTAAGATATTTAAATAAAAAGACTCACTTCTCACTAAAAGTAGAAAATTTTGACCAAAATGAATATTAGATCTTGTGATCTTCAGGCCCTCTGACGGCACTGCATTAACAACAGACATACCATAGTTCAATGCTGCATATACCAATGCAAGTTGATGCTACTGTGCACAGAAAAAAACAGTTATAAACAGTTCCAGGAACTCTGCTCACTAAAGATGAACTCTGGTGAAGTGGAAAAGTGTCCTGTAGATTGATGAACCAATATTTTCAGGCAGACAGAGAGCTTACTAAATTAGCTGTAGCCCTAACAGTTGTTCAGATTGGAAGAGAGGGCAGATCCATGTTGGGTTTGCGATTGGTCAGGAAATGCTTCCAGAATTGCATATGACTATTCATCCGAGTAATTCTTTTTGACTGCCAGTGTAAATATGTACAAGAATTTCCATCAGAAGCTCGGCCTGGATTTGCCCAGGCGCTGTTTACAATACCTAATCCAGAACTTAAGCTATCCTGGAACAGGTTAAACATACCAAGCTAGCCTGAAAGCAGAGAATTATGGTGAAATACAGAAGACAGGAACATATTCGTAAGACATACTTTGCACATTGTGGATTCAGAAAAGCAAGATCACCTCAGAGTTAGGTTCCCTGTGACTGAAATTTAGATATGATGTAAAAACCCACGGTGGTACTGTGAGTCAGTGTTAGAAAACTTTGAAGACTCTATGTACTATGGTTGATCTGTACACAATCACTGTAGTATGTGTGGTGATGCAATTTTAAAAAGAAACCTTTAAACTATTTTAAATGTTTAGAAAGCATGATAACGTGTGAGCTCTTTAGCACTAGAGCAACTATAAAACATTAGGCATTATGACCTGTGTATATTTTACCATCATTTGTTTATGTGTCAATGATGATGAATAGGGAGCAATTCTTTTTGACAGTTTGTAGCGTTTATCAGCGATCTGTAACTCCTCGGTGCTCTTTAGTACTTTCATACTGCTTTTTAAAGTGATTTAAAGGAATTTCTTCTCATACACCCATCACTACTCTCCACAGGGCATCTCCTCTCGAACATTTCCCAAACTTAGCCCAACCTAGATCTCAATGTCTTGTTAGAATATCCACCATTCGTTTTTAGGGGGCGGGTTTTGGCCCTACTTTACGCAAACAGTTTTTTGCTTTCATTATTACTTCACATTAATCTTCATAATCAACTCCCTCATAACTCATATCTTGTTCCTATGATGAAAAGCAGCTGCTTTCCAGTGCTGACTGAACCAATCGATTGGTTATTCGTTGCAGAGGTCACATTATCATGTGCACAGTTATTAATGATAGCTTGAGTATCTAAACATGGGTAAACAGTGAAGTTGAGACAGATTCAGAAACTCTCCTGATGCTGAAGGTGCTGTGTAGGACAGGTCCCTGGAAGGCCAGAGTCCAGCAGTGTTTGGTGAAATCAGTGCTCTAACATGTGTTGAAGATGTGTTAAGCAGAAACATGTGCTAGACTCCTCGTAGCAGAATATGAATAATAGTTAAAAACATAACAAAGCAGCCTACCCCTCTATTTGTTTTGCAAGCTTCATCAGATTTGGAGGAGTAAGGTGAGTAAACAAGCTTAGGTTTTCCATCAGGCGTTTCTCCTCTGTAGCAGGAATCGATCACTTCCATCAGTCTCTTGTTGATGCTGCTAAGCGAGTACATGCAGAGCGCTGAGCTTGAGTAGTCCTCATCCAAGCTGAACACAGCAAAAAGCACCTTATCGTCCGCTTTAAGTGGACCGTGTGGTTTGAAGTTTGCTGCCAGAACACTCCCAGGTGTGGCCAGGTATGCTGCCTGCACCTAAACAATAATAACAATGACAATAATCATCATCATCATCATCATCATCATCATCATAATGTATGCACTATGTGTAATGTAGTCTACTGTACTAATTTAATGGATGGAGTGGTTTTCTGAGGACCTAAGCTCAGCTAAGAACCCTATTTGTAAAACTTAACAAGCCTGGCGGGCAGTGTAAGCTGGAGGCTAAACCCGAGTTGCCTAGAGAAATTCTACATCTATAATGGATAGAGCCACAGACGTACGTCACAGACACAGATTTTCAGGACGTTTTTCCTCATTCAGGGTCTGACAGCTTCTCTGTTCCCACTGGTGACGGTTTTGCCATCAAATTAGTGGCAGGGTTTCACACAAGCTCAGAACAGGACTGAATGAGCTTGGCAGGACTTGTACTTGCATTCATGGTGGATGCTGCTTCACACTCATTGCTGGCAGCGGATACTTCCGCTGCTTCTCAGGTGGAGTCGCCAGGTGAAGTGCTGTGTCCTGATTCACATGACCTGACACACAAACAAGCTCTTTTCCAGTGCACACAATACAGCTACCGGGATAGCTAAGAGTGTTAAGCCTCTCTTTGCCTTTTGCTTTTGGCCCTGCAATCTTCTCTGCAGGGCCTTAACACTGACAAAGCAACTCTTAGATGCTTTGTGCCTGGCCATGTCTTCGGGACACCAAGTTTAGGAAAGCTTTTGAATGCTGCTTTCCTTCTCAGAGCTGTCTAGGCCGGAGAACTCATGAATGCCGCACTGCTTTCGTCACACAGAAACTTCCAATTACCCCGGCAAGCACCGCTTAGTAGTTGGGCCCCTAATGAGACATGCCTGAAAATCCTTGCCTATATGGATGTCTGTAGAGTGAACACTCAAAATACACTACATGGACAGAAGTATTGGGACTGAATTTCCCATTTGCCACATGTGTATTAAATCAAGCAACTAGTCTTGCAGTCTGCCTGTACAAACATTTATGAAGAAATGGGACATTCTTACAAATACACTAAATTTGAACACTGTTACAACAAATAAGATATTAGATATTCCAAAATCAACTATGAGTGGCATTATTTCAAAAAGGTAAGGACCACAGCGACCGATCACATAAAATTACATGGCTCTACTGACTCTACACACTTTTTAAACTATTGCATGCTTCCAACTTTGTGGGAACAGTTTGGGGAAGCCCCTTTTCTGTTCCAGCATGATTGTGCTCCAGAATACAGCAGTCCGTGAAATCATCATCGGCTGAGTTTGGAGTGGAAGAACTTGTGGCCACTCATTGGTTTTCTGACGTTAAGAGCAAATGTGCAGTAATGAACACTGCTGCCGCACACAGAGAGATATCCCTCTACGTTGATGCTCTCTCTAGCCGTCTGGCTTAACCTCTGGGCCTTCTGGAAAACTCCTCTCAAATGGCTGTCACTGAAAAACCACAGTTATGCTCGCTACACACATTATTGGTCACGCCCACTGTGTGGTCCATGCTGCCACCATGTAGGTGCTTGACCCTTACATTATGAAAAGCTTTCCTGCTTTATCTGCTACCTTACTACCTACCCTACTATTACACACCTACACTCAAGTTCACCACTCTAGAGAAAACTGGTTTGTATTACTGATTCTGAACCTGTAAACAGGAAAGAGTAAAGAAAGAAAATTCTGTGCAAAATTTTTCATTACAACTTTAAGGTTGCTGCACATACCTTGTTGTACACGTTTTCCCCGTTGCTGCTGCAGTTGAGCTGCAGCTCTGTGTAGGAGTAGTAGTGATCATCGTTCTCACATAGGCGTGCCACCAAGGTAATTCTGCGGTTAGAATTGGTGTCATATATGCGTGAGAACAGAAAGTAAATGTAGCCACCGTCTTTGAAAGCGTAGCGAAAGTCGTGTGTATACTTCTGGACGAAGAAGCTGGCCTGCACCGTTGATGCTTCCACCACATTCTCAAACATGTCCATCTCGCCAGTGACCTGTAGCAGTCGCGTGCTGATGAGCTTGGAACTCTCTGAACCACGGTAGCCTTTACCTACTAGGAAGACACTCAGGTTCCTTTCTCCTTGTATGAAGGTAGAGAGGACCCCCACCACGGAGATTGACTCGTCTGTGGTGGCCACGTAGGTCTTCTCACCTTTTGAGTCACTGTAGTAAATTTGCTGCTCCACATGGCTGAGGTTCAAAAGAGAGCAGATGCCTCTGAAGATGCTGCCGCACACTACCAGTGAGCCGTTTTTTGGGTTGGGCAGCAGGAGTTTGTTGATGTTGTCTCTGTCCTTCACTTCTGAGCACTGGCTGGTGATGGGCGGGGTGCAGCTGGGGTTGTCTTTTTTGGGGCCAGTCTCTGCCTTGCTCTCTAACTGCAATCGCGCATCCAGCTGGTAGATTGCGTTGACCGCGCCCAGGTAGATGCGGCCAGTGTGCGGGTCCTGAGCCACCGTGTTGATGAGGGTGGCTGAGGAGAAGCTGGCATGCTGCTGGTCGCAGAGAGAGTGGCTGACGCACAGCAGCGCCAGAAGCGCTGCCACACACCACCATGCCATTTCTGAAAAAGAGGGAGAGATAAGGAGAGATTATTTATAAGCATGTGAAAGAAAGTAGTCCTGTAGTTCAGTCCCAGACTCAGGAGAGTTTCAGAGTTTTTTTTTTATTTATTTTTTTTACCTGTTTTGAACAGTACTTTGACTCCAAGTTGTCTTATACATTTGCAAACAATAGGGATGCAAGAAAACACCACTACATGTTGGTATCACAAAAATAAACCAATGATTTTTTTAACAGTTTACATGCAAAGATTAATAAATAAATAAAAATATTGTATATAAATTTTAAAAAAATAATAATTTAAACTATAATTCAGCAAACCTTTGAAAATGACTATAACATTTTTAAAACTGTAACCAACATACAAAAACTCGTACTCAACTCCAACCGCAGTTTGCAAATAATTTAGCAAACTGCATTGAAACAGTTCAACTTAATGACATGATCTAATACATGCAGCCTTGCATAAAAGACTAGCCCAGGTGGAGGGAAGGCAAACATCCATTTTTGTAAATTCTTGAATCTGAATAAATGGAAATGAGTAAAACACTCTGACCCATCGACACACAAAGTTGATTGCAAATGTAATTTGTAACCAAGCAATTAATTGTGTACTATGCAAGGCCACCCATTTATTCAAGTTCCAGTCAAAACAGTCATCCAGTACAAGCTGTTCATTTTTCAGGAGTTACTTCTAAGGAGATTGGATATAAGATATTCCATGAGCACAATGAAAAAAGCCAAAGGAAAGGAAGTAAAGTAAATGAAAAGGAGTTTCAAAAAAAGGAGTTTATTAAAATTATTAAACAGGTCTATAGCTCTGCTAGTGGGACAAACGGATCTCCAAGCTTGGACGCCTGCCAGAAAAGATTATAGCTAGATTATATGCAATTGTAGGAAGCTTAGGAGACTAGGAAGCCAGTGATGTGCCATTCATAGTCGGCTTTTCACATAGAAGAGCCCATCTTCATAGGAGACCCACATACTTGCACATGCATGCAAGCGTGCAGGTTTATGCAAAACGAAAATGTCTACAGAAATGATCTAGGCCCCATCTGCACTTCAGACTCTCATTCAAACCTGCACAGGTACTTTTCCTGAGGCTGAAGAAAAAAAACTAACAAAGAAAATCCGTTGTGTGGTTTCCATCTTCACTGTGATGCTGGCCTGCTGCTTCATGATCTGACTGGGCTGCTAGAATAATAGGTCTTTTCCAAACAGACTTTTCCTGGCACTTCTTTCTTTCTCTGTACCTTTCATCCGTCACCATGCTACTTTTGAAACCGAGGCGGAAGTCAAATGCCCATCAAAAGGCTTAGAGCAGACAGCCTGCGAACACGCAACAAAAGGTGGCATGGTGGATTCTGGATAAAGCCCTCAGCAGGTGGCTGAAACAAAAATGCAGCCCCTCCTTTCTGTAAACAACCCTCATTATCCTCCCTAACGACTCCACTAACCTCACTGCATGCCGTATGATAAAAGATCTCGAGTTTAGGGTGGCAGATAATCATCATGCAGGTGGTCCAGCCTGTGTTCTATTGCCAGAACAATTTAGACACAACTCCACAAGTTTCTGAATTACTGCTATGAGTTCACTGACGTCAAGATTCCAATTTGTGTATGTACAAGTTCCAAGACAAAGCATCAACACTGCAGAGTAAAAAAAAAAGCCTGACTCTATTTAGACTAGCTGCTCACTATGTACAGCACTTAAACAGCACTTTTTAAACATCCGGGACAAAAACACAAACTCTTGCAGAAGCTTCTAGCTTTGTTCCCTTTGTTCAAATACATGCTCACACTTACGCCATAAACAGGGTTAATTCTAGTTTTCTGTGGTTTCATTAAACTTGCGAAGTGCTTAGGAATCAACACATGTTGTTTAGTCTTATTAGGCAGCACTGAGAGCAGGGCTGCACCATGTGAACGATAAAGCTGTTGAGCATCAAATATCAAAATGGCGGTATGGGAAATCACACATGATTACACTAATCATCTGTAAAACAGTTACGCCATAAAGGAATAAAACTTGGTGGGCAGATCTGACATCATGATACCAGTGAATGACTCAAGTTTCATGCTCGGCTGTGCATGGGACACAAGCAAGGACGGGCCTTACTGTACCTGGCTGACTATATAAGGTTGTTTTGTTATGCGTGCTTTCCATTCTGACCCATGCTGTTGTGTTGGTATCATCCTTTGCATGCGAAGTATGCCTCAGAGATTAGTTTGAAAGCAATTCGGTCAGTTGGACCAGTTGGGGAGGGGTTGTATCGTGGGGGTCTGCAAAACGGGATGGTCTTAGCGACGTATTGCATGGCATACATTGTGGGAATACTACCACAGCATGCTGTTGGTGCCAGCGGACAGAAGAAGGTATGCACCAGTGACATGAAGGATCTGGGAGAAATACACATGCAATAAAGTGAGAAAGAGTGAACCAACAGCCACAATGTCGAACAGTAATGCCTTCCACTAGTCATCCTGTTCCAGTACCATTGGTAAGGTCAAGCCAAATTAAATACTAATAGCTACACCAAGCACATTTTTGTGCACTGTAAAGATAAACTATGAAGCTAGGCTGCTGAAATCAACCCCTTGTTTAGAACTTGAAGAATCTGTAAAAACATGACTTCTTCGAGGTGCTTCAGCTCAAAAACAGTTTGCAGTCAGGTAATACAGGCTTATAAAAAAAGAATAAATGGATCTAATTCCTTAAAAATTCTTTATGATGATGCAGGTTTGTTGTGACTGTAGTCATACAGTCTATGCATTCAGACAAAACAAAGCGTGGAAATTTTAGAAATGTTTACAGGCTAGGGCCGCTTTTGAGCTGCTCTCATGTGGACAACATTACTTATTCATCATGTGGGAAGAATTTGCAATCAAATTCAACCCCCCGCCCCCCCCCCCCCCCTTCTGTCTTTGCAACATGCCATATTCAATATAGCATGATGCACACAGGTTCAGTAATAGAAACTGAACAATGCAAGGACACAACAAGTACTTAGCAGAACAGCAAATACAGATATGGACATACACTGAAAGTGGAAAAGTTAATGACAAAGTACTACTTCATGAGAGATGATTTTTAAAACTTGAACTGATTTTTCTCCATGTTATGGCTCTTTCGCAACCTAATTCTTATGCTGCGCCATTTCTCTTGAGCAGCAAAATCAATGTGTGAATAGATCTACAGTATTACATCATGCCTGAATTATGATTCTGTTCTGCAGCGCAAGCACGTAACATAGTGTTTACGGTTAAAAATGAAATATATATCTTAGTGAGTCCAAAACAACTCAAATGTCCTTGAAAAAAAGAAATATTAACATTCCACCCAGGTAAAACCTGAATTAGAGCACGACTGATACATCAGTTATATCAGCTAGTCAGAAAATAAAAAATGGCAATGAACATAACCCAAACATGCAAGGACCTCGACAGCCAAGCGTGCACTTTAATACGCAACTACTGCCTGATATGATTAATAATAATGGTTATGATCATTTATGAGCATCAGGTACCGCTACCGGTTGACATTGTAAACTGCAAAGAAATACCAGAGCTGTTGTAAATGAAGAGATCTGTCATCTGTATTGAGTATCGAGTTCTCTCCCCATTCAGGGAGCTAGGAGGCTGCTCTTATACGGATGGCAGGAGCCGTCTGGCCATGTTGCAAAGCTGGCCGTCGAGTGAACAAACTAATAGCTCTTCGTTCATGCCAAACTCCAAGTGGCCTCTCCATTGAGCTTCTGAGAAGCTGCTGAGGTTTTCATAGAGTGGCACAAAGTACAACTGCGAGAGATTAGAAGCAGAAGGAGGTTTTGTTGCCACTTGTCCGGTAAGCATAGTCAAAGGCCAGAGATATGTTTCTGTTGATTCATTGCAAGTCTTCTGGGAATTACTGACGGGCACACAAAGGCACGTACAATAGAGAGACCGGGGGAAAAACCAAAGTCACACAATGCTGCATTCCTCACGAATGAATAGCACAGTAATCACACACAGACTCACAAGCAACAGCACTAATGCAGTTTTGATAGTTTGCTAAACAGGGTGGGACTGTCATGTGACCTTATTGCAAGGAGACATCTCCTTTCTACTCCAGTGACAAGTCTCTCGCGCACACAAATCCCCCTCTGTACACACCAAAGGACACACCCCAACAGTTTTCCTACACACTCCGAGTTCTCACTAAGCCCACTCCCCCGACAGAAAGCACGGAAATACGCATGCGTCCTAATCTGCAGGAGACCTAAAGCTGACGCAACGAGAGATTTGAGCGAGTTCCCTCCATCTGGTAAAACCATCTGCGCGTGCGTGCTTGTGCAAGCACTTAAAACATTTTACCTGGAATGCTCCGGAAGAGAGGGCACTCCTCTAACAATACCACATTGTAACCTCAAAGCTTTTCTCTTATCACTGCCATACAGTCAGTGCCTTCGAGGCCTTGGCCAACCGCCCAGAATAAATTCAATTAAAGGAAAAAATATATACACTGAAGAGTTATTTCAGCTATTCTGCCACACCGGCACTTTTAACCAAGCACTGTTGAAACGTACAGTGTCATCAGGAACAGGGAATTAGCTACCATACAGTCGATGGGTTGCCAGTCAACAGGGGGAAAAAAACATAACCACAACTATTCTCACCAGAAATTATTGTTAGGGAACCAAAACATGATGGCATGTCTTAAGAGCTGGCTCTCTAATCTCTGCTACGCATTGTGGTTACACTTTGAGGAAGGCCTAATAATCATCCAACCACCTCCAGCACCTCAATTACCCTAGTCAGCAGGACACTACAACAGGATGTGAATTGACAGAAGTTTAATTAATGCTCTAATAAAGTCAATAAATAATAAAATCACTGCCATGTAGTTTAAGAATGTGCCTACAGAAATCATTTTGGTCAAAAACATCTTGGTGTTTCTAGCAAACTAGAAACTGGATAATGATGCTAAGGAAGACCAACAAATGTTAACAGCAATTCATAAGATCATATCTTGGCTTTTTTTACATTAAACATAGCTTGTTAAAGACACTTCATTAACATATATTTTTGTGTACAGTTTTGATGAAAATTTACAATTTTTACAATATTTTGTATTCACAATCAGTGACATATGTAGGAATTTTAGAAGGCCCAGAGTGCAGAATTAGTCCCACAGGAAATTCAACTGTGATTGGCAGGTCAGTTTCCAATTGTGTTTGTGGTTAATGTGACACATTACGCCTTAAGTTTAGCTACTTGGGTCCTAACCAATGGGAAAGCTTGCTTTTCTATATCTACCTAGATACCACCAAAACATTTGATTGATCGGCTTTTCAATAACTGAACCCTTTTCCAGCAGACTTTGGAATAAACAAATTGATAGAGGTGTATTCTGCATCTGAATAGAGGTACACTCTACAACCAAACAAGCGTGCTTCAATCAAATGTACAAACCACTGGGCTATAAACATCCCCTCAAGCAAGTTATGTATCGGCCTTGTGTGGCTGCCTGAATCCTGGCTGGAGGAGTAGCTACTGAGACCTGTTTTAGGAGATGTCTTCACAAATGAATGAGCATAGGTATAGTATTAGCACAGGAATCTGATCCTCACTTTGAGCAAGGTCAGCACTCTTAGGAAAACCACAGATTGTGCTCAACAAAGATTTAGAAGCCATTCACGTTATTACACAGTTTACAGCAGGAAATCTATCAGTATTTAGTGTCAAATAATAATAATATTTAAATATTGACTACCATATATGGGTTCTCAAGTGTTAGCCTCCTTATTAATGTTTCATAAAAACAAACCTGTGTGTGCACGAGTGGCTAAGAGGCTGCTATTCCAACAGTGAGGAACCCAGTGAGAAGCTGATTTAATGCTGCTGTGGGCACACGGTAGCTATAGTGAGAGATTTGTTAGGTGCTTTCAGGATGCTTCCTGATCTCCGCCAGCTTCCTGTCTCTTAGCCCTTCTTCCATCCTCAACCCTGCTGTTTCTCATTCAAAAGCCAAGCCTTTATTTAGAAATCCTCTCCATCCTATTTCCAAGTAACTAGCAGTGAGGGACATGGTGAAATTCTTATTTTGAACAATTAGTCATAATAACCTTCAACAACAACAACAACAACAACAACAACAACAACAACAACAACAACAAGCAGCAGCAGCAGCAACGAGACTTCCTGTAAACAAAAACAGCCACAACAACAACAGTGCAAATGGGCAGTGCTTTTGCTAAGCAGAGAGGTGAAGGTGTGTGGTCTTGCTCTCCATCAGTTTCTGTCTTTTAATTATGATGCTCTCTCAGTGGACCGCCCTGAATGACTGACAGCTCAGATGGGCAGGGTTAATTAAGGCTGGAATCTGATCAGTCATAGTGAGCACCAAAGGTCCATGTGTGTGCGCGTATACGGGCGTGCGTGCGTGTGTGTGTGTAACAGAGTAAACTCTTGAGGACTCCAGAAGAGGGAGCAGTGACGGAATAAAAGAGCAAAAGAGTTTACCACTGAGAAAAGCTAAACTGTTCTCACTGGCTAGGAGGAAAGGCCTTAGTGGCCCTGTCTGTGTTTGCCTGCATCCCAGCTGGTTTCAATAATGCAGAAGAAGAGGGCAAAGGTTAAAGCAATTACTCTTGCTGAGAAACAAACGGGTTCAGATTGCCTGCTTGTGGCTGTGCTAAAGGAAGTACCAGAAACAGATACAGTGTGTATTTGGGAGAGAGAGAAACAGTGTGAGAGCGAGCTTTAAGTATGTGTATGAGAGCGTGAACACACTACTAAATTATTCATCAGTGATTTAACTTCCAGTCAAAACAGCCATTAAGTATTACCTATTCATTATTCAGAAAACATATTTAACAGTGAATTACACATTAGCTTCAGCAAATGGTTCAATCTGTGGCTTTATTACGGCCTCCACTGTTTTGTGGACATGTTTCCACACCTCCACAGTTCAGTCATCGAAGCTGGTATCATTTTCTGCAGTTCACCTTCAGTGGTGTTGAGGTCTGGTCTCGTTGTGGTCAGTCTACTGTTCTGAGAACATCAGAAGCTTCTTTGGTTTTGCTGTTTGTTTTTCTTTTTCGTTTTTATCAGATTCTCCACAGCTTCACAAACAGCAAACATTAAGGGGAAAAGCCATTGCTGTAGTGAGGATGACAGCCACCAATGTCATTACAGATAAAGTGATCAAATCACAAAGCAAAGAACAACAAATCTTTAATATTAAGCTCAACACTGAATTGCTTACCTTCTATTTATCTGGCAAATGTAGAACTAGCCTATAATAAGAACTACCACAGCTCAGTACAGGTGTTCTTACCACCACGATAAACGGTCGAAAAGGGTAATGTTGTTTGTTCACACTGGTGTAAGTAATGACAGTGTGCAACCATGTAAACATTTCCATGATGATTTGTTACAATCTCAGGAGAGCTTTGTCAGTCTCTTTATTAATTTAAGGTGGAGAAAAGATTTTGCGGGAACTCCTGTTGCCCCTGACAACTACACATATTTTGCAATACTCTCACTAGAAGCCCCCTTAGCTCTTAGTACATGTATGTGCGAGAGAGTGTACGCAAAAGAGAGAAGAGTGGTTGAAAGTAGACAGAAGTGTTTAGAGGCAAGTCAGTACTCAATGGCAGCTCAGGAGTTTCACTTCAGATTTCAACACAATCGGCCAAAACAGCCATTCAGAAACGTCCCTAAACCGCCAACCTCTGGTGATGCAATCTGTCAGTAACGTGTCATCTGCTATGCAAAAGTAGAGAAGGATCAAAGGGGCTTGTGTGGGAGTGTGTGTGTGTGTTGCATGTTTTAAGCTCCCGCTCCACCCACGCCATGGCGGAGGTTGATTAAAGGCTGTGTTATGCTAATGTATTCCTGTCTGTCCTCGTTAAACACGAGGCCAGTTAATTACAGTGCTGCGGAGCGAGCTGCCTGCATTAACCCCACAGAGAGAGAGAGAGAGAGAGAGAGAGAGAGAGAGAGAGAGAGAGTGAGAGAGAGAGAGAGAGAAAGAAAGAGAGAGAGAGAGAGAGAGAGAGAGAGAGAGAGAGAGAGAGAGTGAGTGAGAGAGTAAGAAAGTAAGAGAGTGAGTAAGAGAGAGAGAGAGAGAGAGAGAGAGTGAGAGTAAGAGAGTGAGTAAAAGAGAGAGAGAGTAAGAGAGAGAGAGAGAGAGAGAGAGAGAGAGAGAGAGAGAGAGAGAGAGAGAGAGAGAGAGAGAGAGAGAGAAAGTGCATGCAAGAGCAAAAGCAAATCTGAGCACATTTCCAAGGGTACAGGTCAGTATCAGCTCTCTGAGACGCTCTTTAGTGAATAAGGTCTTTGTTGTAAAACTCGCCTTAAAGCTTCATCTACACTCTAATTATTCATCGCTACAGATCTAAAGACCCTCATTTACATATTCATAAGCTTACATAAACACAAACCCCCTCTGCTGTCTCACTCATTCACAATAAAACTCAGCCCATCTTCTCACGCATGCACACACACACGAGGTGTGGTCTCTCAGCAGGCTGTGGGGAACAGCAGGCTTTCTGATTGAATTTGACTCTTCATTGTGCTGAGTTCATAACTCTCTCAGTGCTCCAGTGACTCCAGCAGGGCAGGACTAGTGTGTTTCAGTGAAGCTCGTCGCCTTAACACGCACACACAACTTGCTGGACCTGACGGATTCAGCTGTTTATTACTGATCTTTTACCCTGCTCATTATTGCATTTACGTTGCTGTAAGACTGAAGCTCATGGCAATTGGCCCAATCAGGAAAGACAGGATCTCTCCGTCTCTCTCTCTCTCCCGGTCTCTGTCCCTAAACAGTCAGCCAGACCTTCTATGTCTATAACCCTAGTCCTAGAGAGCTTCTATCCTGCAGAGCTTAGCTTCCACCACCATTAACCATACAGATAATCAACCTCTTCCCAAGCAGTCAGCCTCTTCCCAAGCAGTCAGCCTCTTCCCAAGCAGTCAACCTCTTCCCAAGCAGTCAACCTCTTCCCAAGCAGTCAACCTCTTCCCAAGCAGTCAGCCTCTTCCCAAGCAGTCAGCTAGTCCTAGAGAGCTTCTATCCTACAGAGCTTAGCTTCCACCACCATTAACCATACAGATAATCAACCTCTTCCCAAGCAGTCAGCCTCTTCCCAAGCAGTCAGCCTCTTCCCAAGCAGTCAGCCTCTTCCCAAGCAGTCAGCCTCTTCCCAAGCAGTCAGCCTCTTCCCAAGCAGTCAGCCTCTTCCCAAGCAGTCAGCCTCTTCCCAAGCAGTCAACCTCTTCCCAAGCAGTCAGCCTCTTCCCAAGCAGTCAGCCTCCTCCCAAGCAGTCAGCCTCTTCCCAAGCAGTCAACCAAAACAGGTTCCTGATGGGCTGCACCCAAGGTATTAGTGTTAAGTACAATTCAAATGTTCAGCCTTTGTTATAGTGAGGCAAGGAGTACATGAGAGTTTGAGTGGAATTCCACTAGACTTTATTATAGGCCGTTAAACAAGATGGGTGAATGTTCAATTCACTGAATGTCTGACCCTGGACACACAAGTTCCACAAAACAAAAGTGGAACACACACACACACACACACACACACACACACACCCCACCCCCCACCCCAAAGAGCTCAGTATATAAATGTAAATGCTCAACCCTAAACATCAATTATGTGTTAAAATCAAAAGTGATCAAGTCTAAGTGCAGAAGCAACAAAGAAGTGTTTTAGAGTCTAATGCCATGTTACCTAATAAACTGTCTGTAAGACGCCTGAAGCACTGGTTAGGACTCGATAATACAGCAATAATACAGTGGGCAAAGCAAATAGACAGAAAATGATGGGGTGCCTTGAGTCAGCGTCTGGAATGAGTGGGAAACAGCTCAAACTGTGCTCAGGCAGGTTCTGAAGCATGATGCTTAAGTGAAAGAGTGAGCTGGTTGGAGAGGAGGAGAAGGAAAAGAAAGAGAACACAAAGAAGGAAAGGGAGGCAGGCACAGCTCAGCACAGACTGAACAAGGCCGTCTTTGTGTGAGCGTACTGAGGTGATTGTGCTCTCTGGTGAGGGTGAAAGACAACACGGCCACTCCACTCAACTATTACTAGCCACCCCTCCCCCACCACCCCCACTTCTACACTACTTTCCAAGCAGCTAAATGAGGTCTTGTGTAAGAATGGGAGTGGAGATCGGAGCTGCAAGTTCAGCTCAACAGAACTTTTGAGTGGAGGGGAAAGGCATGAGAGACAGGCTGTGGTGCAGGGCTCTCACTATTACTCAAACTTAATTACAGAAACAAATTAGAATCCATTACAGCTTACCCCCACAATGGTTCAATGAAATTAATTTAATTATGCCACACATTTCCATTCAAGGGCGGCACAGTGGCGCAGTGGGTATCGCTGTTGCTTCTGGCTTTGACTCCTGGCCAGGGCATCCAGGGTTCTTCTTGTGTAGAGCATAGCAGACTCTGTTCTCCCCATTTCTGCAAGGGTTTCCTCCCACAGTCCACAGACATGTAGCCAGGGGAACCGGAGATGCTAAATTGCGAGTATGAATGCTTGGACTGGCCGTTTCCTGCCTTCTACCCAGAGAGCGCTCAGCTAGGCGCCATAGGTGCTTTAGAACAGTTTTTCTCACCCCTGGTCCTGGAGGCTCATTGTCCCCCAAACTGTGTAGTGACAGTATTCAATCACCAATATAACACTCAGTTATTCAAGCAGTAAACTACTAGACAGCCCTGAATTCGAGCTAATATGGTCATCTAGATTCATATCCACAATTCTCCTGAAAAACCAATAGCAGCCGACATGACCTTATGCCACTTCCATTTGCCGGTTTTCTATTTCCGCCACAACTCTAGTACCACTACACACAGAATTTCCACAGAAACATTACACTGGGTGTGGTACAGACTATACAATTCAAACATGAGCTGGAGTATTGCGTGCTGTTGAGCACCATAACATCTTTTTGTAAAAATATTAATCATTCTTGTTAAGTATGTGCTTTAACACCCAGTGTCGGTCCCCTGCCCCCTATACGTTTCATTTCATGCCACAGAAGAAGGGAAGGAACCTGGCCTGGCTTGCAGCTTTAACCCTGAAACATCCTCCAAAGAAGATAGATGTTTACACATAACAGGATATACTGCAAGTTAGATATCTGAGCTTATCCCTACCTTCCACAAAACAGCTGCTATGTAGCTGCAGGACTTTCCCAACCTAACAATTCAGAAGACCCACTGCTGCGACCACCTCACTTTCTCTTAGCATTACCCACACCTGATGTTTACCTTGGCTGACGCTCTAACTGACAGTAAAACATATAAAAATAAATAAATAACATAAATTTTACAATTGAGTTACACAGCAAACTATGTATACACTACCCCTCATCATTTATTGTTCCTGATATCCTTTATCTTTCTACCCAATAGCATTGCAATCCCACACTTCCTTCTGGGTCCATCTGTTATTTTTTTGATGATGAGTGTATATAAGTAGTTGTAGAGTTCTAGGACCATAACAGGAACATTGTAAACATGCAACCGCAACGGAACTTTTAATGAACTTTAACTTTTAACAGAACCTTTATAATAATGGATGCAGTAGTTCACGTCACTCACTAGAGCATCCTAGGCACACCAGCTGTATAGGTGCGTGAGTAGAAATCCTTCAGAGCAATATCTGTTTAGATAAGATGGGAGCCATCGGACCCAATCAGATTCTAGTCTATTTAATTAAAAGGTTCAAATGTCCTGTCAACAAATATCCCTGATGATTTCTGGTTTTAAAGCTAATCGTTTAGTACAGTAATGGACAGTGACAGCCCTGCCGAACTCCGAACTCACAGCTGAGATACAGGGTTCATATAAGAGAAAGGGCTCTTGTTGTGAAAGTAAGGAAACTGATCACAGAGCTACTAAAGAGTTGGGCCATCTTCAGTCCATTAGCTGTTTATTTCTTCTTTCTTTTCATCACTTTCACTCCCTCCATTGTTCCCTGCTTTCCCCTCAGGGCAGCTAGAGGGACTGCTGTGGTGATAACCCATCCTTTCCTCTTGCCACGATTCTTAATTGCGCTCACTTAAATGCACAACCGTCGGCCTGATCCACTGTACATTGTATTTAATCAATTACACTGGGGTTTAATTAGACAGGGCGTAGATGCCTGTGGGCTGAAGTGCATAAGAAAAGTCACAGAGTGTTTTAATGGATCTCGCCGGGGCTCAGTGATTGACTCTCGCACACACACAGACACATGCTCTGTTCATTATAAGTCGGCACAAAATAGATCAAACCCCTGCAGATTAAGGTTAAGTACTACGACTGTGGGAGACTTCACAATACACTACAAAGCTGAAATGATACTGACAGGGCTAAACACGGTCCTGCATTATTAAGATTTACAAAAGTAGTTCGCTCTCGTTGGATCTCATGGAAAACTAAAGTGTTGTCAGAGGAATGATTTGCACGTTGCAGCCTTCTGTGATAATACAATAATGATCAACAAATGACAGTCTGCAGCCCTACATTACTACAGGGTTATGCACACATAAGCCACAATTTGACGATTCAATTATAGCCAATTAAACTATTAAATAGAACTGTGCAGTAATATTAGCAGAATATTAATCACATTATTATTAATTTTAGCAGCTACAAGCAATATCTACATTCGTTAACTTCTTTAACTTATAGAATTGATAAAATATGTCATTTAATCCAGAGGGTTCAAACTTGCACACATGACTGTAATCTGAGAGTTCGTCCTTTCTCCTCCCTATAATACAATACTCGCATGCATGTACACACAGACCCATTGTGGGCCAAGTACCTGGCACTACAGCCCGGACGCCACCTCGTCTTAAGACAAGGAAACAGGTGGATTATGGGAGGATTAACAAATATTTCCGGAGAGCAAGACGTGCCTCGGCCTGTAAGCATACTGCAAATGGCCTTCATACGCACTCAGCCGCTGCGCTTAGTCAGAACAGCCGCCGGCAATAACCCTTACGTTACAGGGCACATTAATGACGTGACAAAGCAAGCGAAAATTAAAAATGCCCCAGTTACAGGTCTAAGCCTCACCTCTGCACATACATGCTAAAGCTAACAAAGTGTACGACCCATTTAGCCAGTAAACAGCTTTGTGCTGTAAATCCTGTTAATTTGGAAATATGATCACATTTGCGCCCGCTCTCTCTCTTCCTCTGTAGGATGGATTACAGTAGCCTACTGAACTCATGCCCTAACAGGAACAGACCGCACTTCTAGCTCTGTGATGACAATGTGATACTGTGCAGAGCCGTAGAAAGAAGCAACTCTTTTACTTTTTGTATTGGACGAATGGATTGAATTACATTCAGTTAGAAGACAATTCTACCTTGGCCTGAATGCAACCAGTATCCACAAGTTACTAGAGCTGCATGATATTGTCATAAAATGGGACGTACGGTGAAGCAACCAGTCATCAACATGATGGTGTACCTCTGACTGGACGCAAAACAGATTTACAAATAGAAAGATATTAAAAATACAAAAGCACTATTCACTAATAGGGAAATGAAAATACATAAATGAATGAATGAATGAATAAATAAATAAATAAATAAATAAATAAATAAATAAACATGGGTAAACTGCACATTTAAATAAAGCTGGGGAAAAGTCAACATTTATAGGTTTTTCTATAAATCTTCCACAACTAATAAATATCACAACATTTTAGACAGATAAGAACAAATGAATACTTTTTTTCCAGCAGCTAAATATATTAATCCAGCAGCCAGTAAAACAATACTGGGTGTAAGAATGAGCCTAAGGTTTGAGGCCTTTGTACAGGCTTGTAGTTCAGTGGATAGAGTAGTTTCTGAACAGTGCACATGGGTGTTTTGTAATTGACTGTTTGGCCTAATGGTTATTCGTCCCCCTTGTGGGGGGAGTAGGGTTCAATTGTGCAGCTCTAACTTATAGTGCTAAACCTGCTAGCGTGCACTAACAAAGACAGGCGATCACAGACAGGGTTTCATGATGCTTTGCTTTGTTTCTAAACATTTGGCCTTAGTTCTCCCAAGATTTGTTT
Organism: Prochilodus magdalenae; assembly: GCA_024036415.1. Taxonomy (NCBI): domain Eukaryota; kingdom Metazoa; phylum Chordata; class Actinopteri; order Characiformes; family Prochilodontidae; genus Prochilodus; species Prochilodus magdalenae. The sequence continues at coordinate 108,278 of JAMWET010000511.1, read as the reverse complement.
CCCCCATTTTAAGGTGTGTGCTGATTAGCTGCTAAGTCCCTCTCTACTCAGCAGTCCACTCATGATCACAACTAGCTAGTGTCTGCGGCACTGAAAGACTAAAAGCACTTTAGTCTGGCCGCCCAAGCAGCTCAATGACTATGCTGACCATGCTGACTACCAGTGATTGCAGTGCTTTACTCTAAAAGATTTGAAGCTCCCCCACTGGTCAGAAGCAATTAGGCTGTCGGTATAACAGACCATGAGCATCAAAAAGCCCCCAACTGACTGTAAGTACAGAGTACCTACATATCCAGTTGTCAGTACATGTCTCAAAATAGCCAAAGGCAGCATGAAATGCTCTATACAGAATGATTCACTATGGCAACAAGCTGAACAATAAAAATAGACCATTAAAACACCATCAGTACCTATTTAGCTGCCCGGGTGTATTTATGCATGTTCCAGGAGGATGCACTGAATGCACAGAAATCAATCACATTGGGTGACTGGCACTGAATGCCCTAAATATCGCAGCTGGATATCGTCTCCAAATCATTCAGACCTTGTAAGTGATGTTGATCTAAATGATGGATACGCATTTACAGCCCTTTGCACCACTCAAGATCTTCTCCCCGAAATAAAACAGAAACATATAAAATCCACTTTTAGCTCTGTTAAATGTCAAAGAGTGTCCTGCTGGCATGTGAAGGCTTTTCATAAATGCATACTGACTGATGGTTAGGAGAGTCTCTAAAGTCAAATGTGTTTGAAGTTTGTGTGCGTGTTAGCATTTTATCTAGTCGTATTGCTAACAGCAGGTACAATGTACATTGCTCTTGTGCTTTCCCATCCTACTGAAGAATGACAAAGACTCGTAAGTCACACACAACTGACATTCACCATGTGTGCAAACACACACACACACACACACACACACACACACACACACACACACGGTATGACACAGTCATTTCATCATTCTGAGAGGAGTTACAGCCCCTTGCTCTAACTCCCCTGTCCCCGTTTGCTCTTTCTTTCTTATCTCTCAAATTCATTCTCCCATTCTTGTTCCCTCCACAAACACCCGTATCAGCCAGGCCTGTGACAGCACACATCTCTTAACACACTGCCAAAGCACTTAAACTCCATACACTCGTGTGGCCGCGTGTCTTGTATCTAAAAAAGAGCCAAAAACACATGGCAAAAATAAGTACAAATAATTGATCAAATAAACAAATAAATAACAGGTGTACAACATATCAGCGGTAGTTATAAGGAGACCTTAAGTAAGACTCCAAGTGCCCGTAATCACCCACCATCGTCTGTCATGCCAGAAGACTACCAAACAGTGTTAAACCGGGGAAATGGGAACTCTGTGAATACTTGACTGCCTTAAGGATAATAATAAATGCATAACATAACATGCAGCATATACATATTTTTTATAGTTATTATAATATTCAGGGCACAGCATTGTATGATTTAGCCATCATATTTACATGGTTTTGCCAAAAAATGTAGGCATCTCATTAGCCTCTGTTGCACTCTCTGCATATATGAACTACAGTTAGAACTATTCATGTACATTAATTACAGTTTATTGGTTTGGGCCACAAGTATAGTTGTTGTTAAGTTAGTGATACAGTAAGCTACTGATACAGGCAAGAAACTGCATTCCTCTAAATCAATAATAATAATAATACTAGTGATTATCTGTAAGCATGAGTAAGTAGATACTCTGTACAGTAATTACCAAAAACAAGTCCAAACTATTCCAAGAAATGACTGTGTTTCAGGAATGTGAAAGCTGTTAGAGCTGTTAGAGTAAAAGCTGTTTTTAAGCAACTCACTGCCTGTTAGAGCACCTGAGATTGAGAAAGGCCTTTTCTGACATCAGCTATAAGTCACCCTGGCAATAGCATGGCCCTTCCACCAGCCAGAGTTAACAAGAAAAACAACATGGTGATTAATTAGAGTTAATCTCTCAGCCTGACCAGTTTTAACCAGATACATAAGAAACAGTCTGCACCTTCTTACACTGATGCTTTTGTGTTTTAGAGTCATTTATAATCAGCTATTTTTCTAAAAACATGTAAACGAAACACACAAGTGCGGTGAAACACCATACGAATTCATTCTCACTTGAAGTGGAGAAACTAAAACTTGATGTACTTCAAGTTGCTGTGTTCAGTAAGATGTTTATCATTGTCTGATAGTGAAGCAAGCAGAAAAAGCTGCAGGCTTCATCTTGTTGACACAGTAGATGAATTTAATGAAGGTTTTCTACGTATAACCAACTGCAATTAAATATGTAAATATGTAAGTGATCTTAAATTACATAGCAAAACAGCTCTAACAGCTTCAGACTCCGAGGGGTTAACACACAGCGCACTCCAGAAGTGAGCTGAAGGAAACAGGTGCTGTATTAGGGAAATTAAGCCCTTACTCATCAACCCCTCACCTGCCAGCGTCTATTCACAAACGTTAATGATGCAGGAACACACAGCTGGAATGTTCAAGATGTCGTAACTGCTAATTCACGACATTATCATGAGGCCACCGATTTTCACCGACGCTACTTTTGGAAAAGAAAGAATGATACAAAAACCTGATAGAAGGTGTGCTGAAAAAAAAAAGACATAAAGAAAGAACTAACTAACAAGATACAAAACAAGACAACTAACAAGACAAAAAAAGAAAGATAAAATGAAAGAAAAAACTCAGAACAACACACTGAAAGAGAGAGGGGAAGAAACACCATCCACTGCAAGTAGCCAATTCACTTACAGTTTGACTGAAATACCTTTTAATACAAGTTTTGCATTGTGGCAGTTTTATCTGCACATTATCTGTAGATTATGTTCAGATTTCACCTCACTGAGTGTGAATGGAACACTGCCATAGTGTTCAGATATGTGTGCAGAGATGTGTCTGCTAATCAGTGACCAGAAAACGAAAGACAAAAGCAGCACTGAATAATACAGACAGCTCTGAAGAACACATAGTTAAAGAGTGGATACAATATCTAATACACTACACTATATTAAGAAGCTATTACATAACCACCCAAAGTCTTTAATGGAATATGGGTCTCACTAATGTTTCTCTCTTTTGCTCACACAGCAGGACAGAAAGAGAACTGGGATTTTCTTGTTTTCACACTAATGCTCATGAGTCAACGCCAATCAAACAGCTGAAACGCCAGAAGCACCAACACTTCTCTAGAACTTCCAACCCTAAATGGAAAACAGAGGCATGCTTATGAAATGTCTATAAACACGGTCTGACTCTATTTT